>CM023103.1:73219993-73714031 GCA_013103745.1 Gardenia jasminoides
AGATTATTTACCGCTCTTGCGTGAACTTTGATTGATCTATTCTTCCTTGCTCCGTTTGTCTGTCGAGTAATTGATTATCTCCTTCTTTTTTTCTTCACCTCCCCACCAGAAAAGAAAATAAACACTAGCTCTGTAGTAGGTGAGATTTGTATCTCCCTTATAATCTGAGAGTGAAACTGAGGAAAGTCCCTGCACGAAAGAGATGGAGATGGCCTCCACTTGCAGCATCGATCGTGTCTTACTTGATCTGAAGTTACTCGTGCACAACCCCATGGTCAGGTTCTATCAGTCTAATAGATACAGTACCGAAGCTGCACTCGGGAGATAAATTTCTCAAAACATTTGTTATGTGTGCAAGAAAGTGGAGCCACAGCAATGATTTGTACTTGGAATCTGACAGTATTTTGAAGAAGGTGAGTCTTCCATCTTTCTTGTCTTGCGTTGAAGATACCGTTCACAAATATGAGCAACAATTCTATCTTTCCTTAGTTTAGAATTGGGTGATGACGAGGAGGAGGATCTCGCTATGGTTGCTCATCCAGCAAGTGAAAATTACAAACTTTTTTAATGCTGGTTTGAGTGTTCTCAATTTGTGGAAGATATAAGATCATTTAAAGAAGAAATCATCCAACTTTACTTTACTTTGGCAAGCAGCATTTCATTGCAACCAAATTCCTGCATGAGAGATGATGAACTAATGGAATTCGTAGATCTCATTCTACAAAATCTAGCGGATTTAACAACTGTCTGTTTGTCTCTTTCTACTACTTCCGCTGCTGTACTTCCATGGATTTCAAGACCTTGCAGTAAAGCTAACATTCTTGAAAAGCTTCATTCCCTTTGCCAAATTGCGAGGAACTCTGGATATTCCCGCCTTGCTGTTGGCTCACTTTGAAGTGGTGGCTTTGGAAGCAGCACGCCTCTCTTACATGTGTTCTTTTTGGGAAGAGTACACTCCTGAGTTCTGCTCCATGATATGTGAAGAACAACAGAAGATCAAGCCTGTCAATTTTCAAGTCTATGAGATTTATATGGAAGTTCTTAGACCTACAAGATCCTCAAAATCATTGGATAGTCAATGATGGATAAAATATTATGAACAACTTCAATGATTCTCTGATAAGTCATCTATGGGAGCTTCTATGCAGCTCTAGCTTTGTGGATTCCATGAAAGATGAAATGCAAATACTCTATGGAGACTGAGATTCTTGAGAAGCATTTTAAGGGCATCAGGAGAAGATGGATGAGCAAAACAGAAAATTGAAGCTCTCCTCAGTGAGGCAGGTGTTATAATTTTCTCGCCTTCTCTAAACAGAGTGAACGAAGGAAAAGTCAACTTCTTAGAATCCACAGAGGCTCTTGATTGTTATGATATGCTGGCTAATACCAACATCCATATCAAGCATATTAAGGATCAGATCTGTGGCTCAAGCATTACAGAGGCTTCCTTCCTCTCGCCTTAGCAATTTTAAAGAAGCGTGGAACCTGCCAGCCACATGCTATCAAAACGTAAAATACCAGTCACCCATGAAGTCACGGTTGGTCTTGATGATGAGGTAGAAAGGTAATTGAACGACTTACAAGCGGACCAGATCAACTGGAAATTGTTCCCATTGTTGGAATGGCTGGGCTTGGTAAGACAACTTTAGCCAAAAGTTTACAATGATAGTTCAGTTGTCTATGACTTCCATATTCGTCTTTGGTGTACTGTTCCTCAAGCCTACAACATGAAAGATGTGTTACTTCAAATTTTGTGCTCTGATGGCAAACATTCAAAGATGAATGAAGAGTTCTCAGATCGGGATGAGCATGCATTGCTTCAAAAGCTCTACAAAAAGCTGAAGGGGAATCGGTATCTTGTTGTTTTTGATGATGTTTGGGACTTCAAGGCATGGAATGAGTTGAGATGTTCATTCCCAGATGAGGAGAACAGAAGTAGAATAATCTTCACCAGTCGATTTTCTGATGTGGTTTCACAGGTTCAGTATGGTGGGGAACCTCACAATCTTCGCACTGAGCGAGAAAGAAAGTTTTGAATTACTACAGAAGAAGGTATTTGGAGAAGCTTGTCCTCAAGCATTGTGTGGATTTGCGATGGAGATCGCCAAAAAATGCAGGGGATTACCACTAGCAGTTGTTGTTGTAGCTGGAGTCCTAGCAACTATAAAGCATGATATTTGGGTTTGGGAAGAATTTGTTAAAAGTTTAACTTCGACCATGGTGTCTGGTATAGACGAGTGCAAGAAATCATTGGTCAGTTATGAACGTTTACCAGATCACTTGAGAGGCATGCCTGCTGTATTTTTGCTGCATTTCAAGAAGATGAAAAAATTGGTGCCAAGAATTTGATGCGTCTATGGATTGCAGAAGGGTTGGTGGAAAAAATTGAAGGAAGGAGAGCAGAGGACATTGCAGAAGAATATCTGATGGACCTAATCGGTCGAAACTTAGTGATGGTAAAGCAGATCCATCGGTGGGTAAAACTTGTTACATTCATGATTTGATATTTGAGTTCTGTAAGGCAGAGTCAAAAGCAAAGAATTTTCTTCAGGTCGTACGAGGATATGATGAGCTTTCTACCTTTAATGAACCTCCCAACCTACCTCGGTTGTCCATTTTCTCAGTGGAGCAGATTTTATAAAGTCAAGGCTATTTTGTCCACATTTAGATAGTCTGCTATTCTTTGATAATCAGGCTGGACAATATGAGCGTAAGTTGCTTAATATCTCCTTCCTTTTTTTGCATCTACAAAGATCTCAAGGTTTGAATTTAGAGCGCATTAAGCTAAGGCTGAAGGAGCTTCCAACTGAAGTCGAATCACTTCTTCGTTTGAGGTACTTAGTCCTTACAGCTGGGCAGATGCAATATATTCCACCACCTATTGCCAAGCTCTCAAATTTGGAAACCTTTTGTCTAAATTCTAGAGCTACGGTTTTATTGCCAGATAGCATCTGGAACATGAAGCAGTTGAGGCATTTACATGTTAGAGGCGGTTTCTGTGATTTTCTTCTTCTGACATTGTTGAAAACCTCCCCACTCTATCCAATTTAGACACACTCTCCACACTGTGTCTTTATTTGGATCTAGAAGGAGATTACATATTGAGAAGGATTCCCAACATTCGCCAACTTAAATCCATCTTCTGTTTGGAAAGGACGATGCTGCGACATGAGTGGACTGGAATGTCTAGAATCACTCACGTTATATTGTGATTACTCATCAAGTCCACCGGATCATATTGAACTTTCTTTTCCCATGAATTTAAAGAAGCTGCATCTTGCCAAGCTGGGTCTTCCCTGTAGTACAATGTCATTGATTGAACAACTACCCAATCTTGAGGTCCTCAAATTAGGACGCAATGCATTGGGGGGCGAAAGATGGGAGCTGATGGAAGGAGGATTTCCTGAACTCAGGGTCTTGATTTTGTCCGGATTTGGCATTGTGGAGTGGCTACACAGACCCAGAGTAGTGTGATTATTTCCCTCTCTTCAACAATTAAAACTCCACTCAATTGGGCGTTTGAAAACGGTCCCTTCTTGTTTAGGGCGTATATCAACTCTTGAAATGATCGAGGTGAAGAATCCTTGGGGTGATCCTGTCAAATCTTTAGTACAAGAAATCGAAGAAGCACAGAAAAATTATGGAAATGAGGATTTGAAGATCATTTATGGAAGATATTGAAGGGCATCAGCTGGTGCAATAATATCAGGTAATTTTTGTCATCACCAACAATTAGCCTGCAGAAGCAATCATGCATTTTGTTTAAAAAATTAAACTGTGATTTCCTCTTATTTCTCTATTTATATAATTAATTTTTGGTGGATTAAGATTTGTACTTTTTTTAACTTTTAGTTGGTTGTAATGCTTGCACAAGTACATTGAAATTGATGAACAAACAACTAATGATTGCTTGTACTTTTCTTTCCTTATTTTTAATGATATCAGCAGGGATTACTTCATTTTTTTTTCCCCTCTTGGTGCTCTTATGGAAGATGGAGGTAAAAGTTGAATAGATGGCTCTTTTCTTGTGACTAGGTGAGGTTAAATCGTGCTCTGTACGGTAAAAATATGTACATATGTTTGCCCAGTAACAGTTATTATGTATGCAAGTTTCTAAGTGATAGTTATCATTTTTTCTTTTTTGGTTATGGTCTTATGACAATTATTACTTTATAAGATAATTTGAATGGAGAAAATATAAGTATCGGGTATCACATGTTTTCAAAAGAAAATCACATACAATATTGCTCATTTGCATGTTTTTTGAAGCATGAACTTTCAAATGAAAGTTACATAAACAGTGAATGTTTCTTTAATATATCTTGTGGAGATTTTGATATTTAGAATGAAAGGTAATAGTCCAGATTGTCGGAAACACTTTTGTAACAGTTTGCTAATTGTCTAAATATCAAGCATTTCGAAGATGCTTACATCTAAAATTTTTTTGTAAGCGGTTGCATTAGAATCTTGGAAGGAGTGCTTTGGACTAATTTTATGACCTCCTCTTCTTTAGATGTAAAACAGGTATAGCTAACCCGGTCACAAATTGAAATTCAAAAAGCAACGAATTGCTTATGAGATTTTATAGGTTCAAGAATTGAATCCCTTCCTTAAATATCCCATGATTCTTCACGGATATCTTCCTTTCTAAGAGAGTAAATGATGAGCAACTGTAAGGTTGTTGAAAATGAAAGAAAAGCAACCTATTGTTATCTTTAGTATGAAACTCAAATGAATTGAGATTAAGCATTCATGATGCTCTACAAAGAGCCACAGACTACAACATGTGATGCAAGTTTTAAAAGGTTTAAATCATCATGAAACATTACTATACCATTCCAATAAAGCAAGCAAGTTTACAGGTGGGGTTAAGATGTTCGATTTCTAGATTGATAATAATAACATAGTGCAGATTTAAAATAAATGCATAGCCTGTATGATTCCGAACTCTATTAAATGCAAGCACTAAAAAAGAGACAAAGCACATGTTTCTGCACAAAAGAGTTGTTGCAAAATAATGCTACTTATGCTGTTACCGGAACCATGTTCTTAGCCTTGTCTAAGGTATGAAAACCTCATCCTAAAGCTAAAATCTTAACCAAACATCAGTATACATAAGTTTTGAAATGGTAGCGTAACATTTGATATTCATAACTGCTCACAGCTATATTATAGAATTATTATAGTGTTTTGGTCCTTTGGAAAGTTTCCAAGCTCCATTTTCTTGAACATCCATAGCTTGATCAGCGGCGGTCCACTTGGAGATTAGAAAGAAGATGACATCAATTATCAATCCATTTGTAGTGGCTTCAAATCAATATGTCATCTCATTTCTATGGAGAAAGTAAAACAGTAATTTCTGCATATTAAAATTGGCAGTTAATAAAAGTTAGCAAGTGCAAGAGTTTAACACCAAGCATAGTGAATTTTACCACTGTGGGGCAATGAGGTACTTCTTCTGCAAAATGGAAATCTCAAGGCATTCTTGTCAACCAGCTTGTGGACTAACAAAGCTGTTATCTATTCTGCTTATGATATCAACTTTCATAGCCTATAAAGAAAACCTGCATCTCAGTAGCGAGAAAAAGTGCCAAAAGTTATCCATTTGTAATTTTATATCATGTAAACCAGGTAATTGAATTCTGCATAGCAATTGGAGAAAACCAGGTATCAATATGGACTTAAAAACTTAAAGAAAACAAAACACTCAGTAGAATGAACAATTAAACAAAAACATTAATCAAGATACTAAGATCTTAGTCTACTTCCATTTTTTTTTTTTTTGAACCTCTCGTCATATTTCAAGAAAACTGGTAAATGTGATTTCAATCCATGCTATCATGTGAGAAAAGAAAAACAAATACCATAAGTAATTTTCTAAACCTCTTGATATCATAAAGTTAAATAACATTGTTGAATGATGAAAGTCTACAAGCTCTTGAAACTCCTAATAACGAATCTTCAAAATATCAAAATATTTGAATTATGGTCCAATGAAAGTATTCGATACCAATAATGTTAAAGATATTGCCTTTGAACTTTCAAACTACTTTGTTGATCATCAATGAATGAAAAAATATATTTAGTAGGCTAATTCCAAATAGATTTACCTAAACTTTTCATCGTTTAAGACAGTCTCCTGCATAACACAGATGAAGAACATTTGTTCAATACCTAAACTTCATGGCAAAAGGTAAAGGAGTTAACAACAGGAATGTATCAAAGCATTCTAGACCAAAACTGAATAATTCACGACACAAGTACTTAACCAAACTGTTTTAAAACAATGAAACTGAAATTGAACAATGGGCATTGACTCACCACATTCCAAACCCTCTATTTCAAGGACAAGCCTCAGAATTTCGACCTTCCAAATGGTCTACTTAGCATAAAGTTACAAAAAAAAAAAAGAAAAAAAAACAGAAAATTTTTATTTTTTATCACTTAGAATGAAAATAAATAAGGCATTGATGAACTGTGCATCCACAAATTCATACATAATCTATTGAAGAAAATGCTAAGATTCTGGAGTAATCGATGTAACAGCTCTACATGATCTGCTGAAGAAAATGTGGTAGGCCTATAGGTACAACTTCAAAAGCCTCTACATGAAGGCAAACATACAAACTCAGAGAATTAGATGGCTTAAACAATTAACATACTCTCTAGATTAAAACCTACCAAGAAAAACTGAATTTGATGACCTTATTTACAATGTAGATTGCATTTTGTGAGTTCAAGATCAACAAGAACCGCATGGAGAGCAGTCTAAAACAAAAGAAGAAGAAGAAAAAATCATCACATAACAAGTATCAGATAAGCTTCACGTGAATATTGATAAATCACTTAAATATCCCAAAAAATAATAAGAAAAATAGGACTTTTTGAGTATTTTATTAATTAAAAGCACCAGTGTAAGCAAACAAAATAGAGAAAATAAAACACTAATTTGTGAACTACCATAACCTTATGGAAATATTTTCACCCTCAAAAACAAAAGGAAGAAGAATTGTATTTGTTCATAAAACCAAAATTTACCTATTGTTGAGGTGTCAAATCCACAACGTGCTTTTGCAATGTAGAATTATCATCATTTCATCAAGTGTTTAGAATAGCTCATCTGTTACAAGAATCAAAGTGGGATAAACTTTCATGATTCGCCTACACTAAAGCAGCATAGAAGAACAGAAAGCCAAATTCAACCATAAAGTATTGAAAGATACTCAAAGAGGGGAGAAAAATGCCCATTCTTGAGAAACCATTGGTGCTTTATATGAAATTTGTTCTTCTTAAGAAAAATCAATAGGAATATAAAGCAGAATGCATTGCTAAAAGTATCAAGACAAGTTATTTCTAGATTACAAACATCTCATACCAAATTTTCTCAGATGGCCAAGTAAAAACACTTTCTTATTATATTACAAAAACAAACAACCAAGATCAAATTTAACTTGTTTACAAATTACCTCTGTCCAAACCAATCTATATTCCTGAAGAACTATCATAGCTACCATTAAAAAAAAAAGTGAGTTAATAGATAAAAAATTGAGGGAAAAAACTATAAACCAACAACACAAAATTGAAAGTTAAACTTCTACACTATCAAGTAAAATGACGGTGCATCTAAGAATAACTACAATTTGCAGATCTAGATTCAACAAGCAAGAAACTATTATATAAGTGAAAAAAAATCATCCAGAAAAGGGGAACTATTATCAGAAAAAAATGAAAAACCGAGAAGAGACACGAATGAACATAGTTCTTGTGAAGAATGAAGAATAAAATATGCCCCTTTCCCGTGCTCCATTAGCTCTTCGAAATCTAGACATGCCATCCTGGTTGAGAGTTGTCAATTACTTTTTTTTCTTTTTAGATGTTAAAGGACTTTTTTCTTTTTTGCTTTAAGCTGGAAATAAAAACAAAATGAAAGAGAGAGAGAGAGAGAGAGAGAGAGAGAGATCGACTAACCTGATATTAAGACATGGTGGTTTCCAGTCAGTGAGGGAAAGGAGAAGAGCAGAGGGGATTAGAGAGTCCATAAAAGTAGAGAGAAAACAGAGAAAAGAGAGGAGGAAGAGGAAAGAGCAAGAAGAGAGTGAAAATTGATGGGATTTCTTCAGATTGTACTCTTCTACACCTTGAGCCCATCACCCGAGTAATACCCAATGGATGAAGGAAGAAAAGGACCAGTTTTCTGCGTTAAGGTCATTTGAGACATGATTGATGGGGTCTAATGCCAAGAAAAGCCCCAAATGAAGGAAAGGATGCACGAGTTGACAATAGTTGGAAAAGAACCATCGGGTAATAAATTATCCAATATGCGTGTAAGAAGAGAACCCCAACAATCTACTTTATTATAAATAATAAAAAAATTCTCAAATATTTATACCTCAATCAAAGAGGGAAAAAAAACAGCAAAACTCAGCAATTGATTTCGATCTTGTACTCATTCATTTTTTTTATACCTTGACGAAAGAGGGAATAGGGAAAAAATCGGAGGAACAAATAACTCTATATTACTATTTTTGCAAATTGCCCAACATTTATACCCAAAAAATAATGGACAACTGAAAAAAAAAAAGACTGACGGCATGGAAAAAAAAAATAGACTGACGAATGGAAAAAAAAAGAAAAAGAAAAGGGAACCATACAACCAAGGAAAACTACCATGGACCACCAATATTTCTGTAAATTGCCCAACATTTATACCCATTTATACCCAAAAAAAGATGAAGATGGGAAAAAAAAATGGGGAAAAAAAGGTAAAAAAAGATTACAAAAAAAAAAAAAAAAATAGAAGACTGGGAAAAACAAAGAAAAAAGGTATATCAAAAAAAAAGAGACGACATGGGGAAAAATGAAAAAAGGAACCATACAACCAAGGACTACCAAACAACCAAGAACTACCAAATCTCCTAAAAAAAAAAATTGACGAACAATGGGGGGAAAAATAGACGAACGATGGGAAAAAAAAAGAGAAAAGGGAACCATACAACCAAGGAGGACTACCAAGAGCTACCAATATTTTTGTAAATTGCCCAACATTTACACCAAAAAAAAAAAAAGATGGATGACATGGGGGGAAAAAAAAGAAAAAATGGTATACAAAAAAAAAAAAAAATAGACGGATGATGGGGAAAAAAGAAAAAAAAAATGGACGACGGGGCAGAAAATAAAAAGAAAAAAGAAAAAAGGGAACCATACAACTAAGGAGGACTACCAAGGACTACCAAACAACCAAGGAGGCAAGGACTACCAAATCTCCTCCTCCCTTTTATCTATATTCTAATAAAAATATGGTTGACACAATCAATGAGGTTTGTACACGGGGCACTATTTTATCAATCTCCACGGCAGCATGAAGGATTAAACTTTGTGCCTTGTATTGAAATACTTTTGCTGTTGGTGTGGAAGAGCAAGACACTTGTAGGAGCAAATTTGTTTGTGAATTTTGCTTAATTTTTGTGTTGCTGAATTTAGCAATTATTGTGTACTATTTCTGTTCAAACTTGTGTCAATTTGCTGAATTGGGACTTAAAAAATAGGGACAATGTATAATGTACTACAGCAAGCAAAATGGTTGGATTTTTTTGCCGTCAAGGAACCTATTTCCTTTCTTTCTTTCTTTCTTTTTTTTTTCTCTTTCTTTCTTTCATTTTTTTTTTTTTTTGAGTTTGAAACTCCAATACTCCATCATTTTGATCTACAGATTCATGTCAGGAGCATAGCAGAGCATGGCCTATAAAACCTAAAAATTGCAATTCGGATGATGGGATCACAAAAGGCATTGCGTGGCTTAATCAGGATAGAGTACTACTCCGTTGTAGAACTGGTTGAAGATGCATACAATTTACTGCTTGTCATAATTTTGGACCCAGAATATCCAACTTTCAAATAAGTGTTCAAGTTTCAAAATCATATTTTACTTCTTCATGTTGGAGAACTTTGGTAAAGAATCAAGTATACGAGTCAGATTGCTTTAGGAACGATTTTGCTTCTTGAGTTAATTGCTGGAAAAGAAGTAAGTAAAATAATTGATTCTTCGAAGGTGATAATGATTGAATGGATATTTAAACTTCTATTCTAGAATTCCGGTCCATATGATTCGGATGATATAAAGCGCTAGGTTTTGATCCGGGGATCCGTGGAGATCATGTGTATAAAATTCGTAATTGTAATATTGGATAATGCCTATAAATATAGGCTATATAAACTATAAAGTAAACTGACACAACTAGTACCATAAATTTAGACTTTTTTTTCATTTTTTGAAATCCTATTCTGTTACAAAGAATGGAAGCCTATAAATATAGGCTATATAAACTATAAAGTAAATTGACACAACTAGTACAATAAATTTAGACTTTTTTCATTTTTTGAAATCCTGCTCTATTACAAAGAGTGGCCTTGTGGAAGGGATAGCTAAATTGGAGGACGTCTAGTGCTACTCCCGTGTGCTTGCTTGCTTGCTGGCCTTGTGGAAGGGATAGCTAAACTGGAGGACATTTAGCGCTACTCCTGTGTGCCTGCCTGCCTACTGTCTTGTCAAATTGCGATAATATTTGTAAATGTAATAGGGGTAAGAATCAAACCCTCAACCGTTGGGAAGAAGTCACAAAACTCAAACCGCTCGACTCACTATTCATTCCTAAATTTAGACTAATTAACCTGCACAACTACTTCAATGAATAAAAAATTTAGATTTCATCAATTTTAAATCCTCGGTTTCTCATGCTATGCTAGTAGATTTCCTTTTTTTTTTTGAATTTTTTTCTAACAATGGAGGGGTGTGATTTAAGAAGCAATGAGGAAAATTAGAGTCCAGATTCTCTAATTTTTGAAATTTCAATCTTATCCACTACATCAAGGCCTCTTAGGCCTATACCAATGGATTATCAAGCCATTGGACAAAAAAATTTGCAAGTGCATTACATTTTACACGAAAAGAATATGTTGCACAAAGTTTGTTTTGCAAAAAGACAGGTTAAGGGAGAAGGTATCTATTCCGAACAGCAAAAAAAAAAAAAAAACCAATATATGGTAATATTCCACGCGTGCAATTATAATGCTATATAACAAGGGTTTGAATAAGCTTATATTTTCAGTGGGGGAGACTGGAGAGTTTTGAATAATTTACATATCAAAGTCAATAAGTATAAGTTCAGAATCCGAAACAATCTTTTCTTTTTCCCTTTTTTTCAACACTCATAATCTTTCAGTTAAATAGCATTTTTTTTTAATTGTTCTTTTGCAGTAGAAAACATAACATCTACATCAGTGCACAATTAATTATCTGCTTGCTGGTCATCACATTCCCAAGAAACTAATGCTACATTGCTACTCAGTATCATGCTTAAGAAACCAAAATGAAATATAGAAACTTGATTGTCAGGTGTCAATCACAATCCATTTATGTTGACTCACCCAAACCCACCTATTAATAATTTATCCAAACCCACCCATTAATTTTAAATGGGTATAAATGGGTATCCATTTATAACTATTTAATTAATGAGTAGTGGGTTGACTTGACTCATCCATTTAACCCATTTAAAAATAAATAAACATTTTATTTAAATTTTAGTGAGTGTTAAGGAGATAAATTTGAATTTCTTACCAACGTAGTAATTATAAAATGTCATTATTTCTTGTCAAACACCATGTGAAAATTTTTTAATAAAATAAATACTATTTCAAGCGAGTCAGAAATGGGTACTTAGATATACCCATACCCATTTATTAAATGGGTATAAATGGGTACACATTTATATACCCATTTATTTAAATGGGTACCCGTTTATACACATTTATTTAAATGGATATAAATGGATTGACTCAATTATACCCATTTTCCAATTATGACTTACCCAGATCTAACCAAATCACCCATTTTGACACCTATAATCTATGTTTTTAAACTCGGACAGAACCGGCCGGTCCGACTGGGAACCGGCCAGACATCCGGTCCGAGTTATCTTTCAAAACCGAAAAACTCAAAAATCGGTCAAAATCGGGGTTTGACCGGGTCTGACCGGGTGAACCGGTTGACCGGGTTTGACTATTTGATCAGTTTTTTTTTTTTAACCCATTATATCCTTTCAAACTCACTTTTTAAGTTTTAGTAAATATGCTTTAACCTCTCATTATTTTAATAAAGTGTAAAATTAATCCAATACATTTTTTAAGTTACATTTCTACCTATATATATATATATATATATTATATTCTTTAAGTCAATTTATTTATTAAATATAAAATTCTCAAATTTATATATAAACTCATAAATCACCAATTTAAGAAAAATTTTTATATATATAAAGTTGAAAACTACCAATTTGAGGAAATTTTTATATACTATTTTTTAAGGGAATTTTTTTTATATACTATTTTGATTATATATTATTAATATATATATTTATGACATATTTGTGACGTCATCCGATTCGACCCCCAGTCGGACCCATTGACCCCTGACCCCTGAGTTCAGCCGGTTCGATGCCCGGTCCGAGTCTGAAAACATAGCCTATAATTGTCACTTACCAAGTTGAGGTCACTTTGGAAAATGATAGGACCCTTTTTGTTGTACTCTTCATGTGCCATGTGAGTGTTGAATTTATTTTAAAAGTATCACCTTGAGCGTGAGTCTGTTTACAGGTTTACTGTATGATTTGGCTACTTTGAAGTACTAATATACACTATAACTTTATAAATTAAAGCATACGTTTTCAATCCTATGTAAATTTTCTAAGCAATGCTTTGTTTAACTCATTCCATCTATAATTAGCTTGATTACATACTTGGCTTTGGCCTAAGAAGATGATAATCCTATAGTTGTTTCCTTATTTTGACAAGATCTTTTGATGAGGACATGGATAAATATGTTGATGAAGTTACTGGAGGGAAATATTCATCTACAGCAAGAGAAGAAAAGAAAAAGGGAAAGGAAGCAATGACGTTTGTTCTGTTAGGATATGTACTTTATAATAAAATTGCACGAATCCATATAATTCCACCATTTCAAGTGTTGAAGCCATCATTTTTTTTAATCATGCATTTTAGTGTAATTAATATAGAAAACTTATAGCCATGATTATTACGCTAGGAAATAAGAAGAGATAGTCAGAGATAGTCAAGTTTAGACCGAGTGACCTTAATTTAATAACTAAGGCCCTGTATGATAAGCCAATTCAGTACTTAAACTTAATAGATCGAATCTTAACACGTTCAAACCATTTGATAATCAAAAATAAAACATTTGAATTAATTAAGTGGCACTGAATTTTCTAGGTAAAACTTGCTCCCAAAATTAAGTGAACTTATCACTTAATGTGATATACATTCAAATATATTATATTTAGTACTAAATAATTCAATCACTTAATAGATTCAGACTTCATATTCATATTTTAGATTTCAGTATTCAAACTTTAGTTTTATCAAATGCAACCTAAGATTGAAACTCCAGATTTAGAGGGTATAGTTCAAATGCCCCTACCCCTTCCATAGTAACTAACTAAATTCTACATGAGAGGAAGAATATTTCCAAACAAAGAACCAAAAAAGGAAATTCTTTTTGCTATATTTTTTTTTCTAAACTTTGGAACGAAATTTAAACGAATTTTTTGCCAGCAAAGTTAATTTGACTCATGTTTTGGGCTCCTTCACCCTCAATCCACCTTGTAATGATTCCGTGAGGCCCAAATTTCGACAACTTGTTCCACATCTATACGTCTGAACTGTGGACTATGCTATAGTAACGCGAGTTATGGTAACGCTAGGGAGATAACCTGCAATAGCAGGTTTTTACCTTTTTTAGCGACAAATTTGATTTTTAGCGACTTTTCTAATTTGTAATGGTAAGTTTACTAAGAAATTTAGTAAGTATATTTGTTAAAACAGTAAGTTATACTTATCAATCAAAATTTACGTTTTCAATCAATAAACTTACTTACTTTTTAATAAAATTTACCTTTTTTTGAATTTAACTTACTAGTAAGTTTACTAAAAAATTTAATAAGTATATCTCTTAAAACGGTAAGTTGTAGTCATCAATGAAAATTTACTTTTGCAATAAATAAATTACTTACTTTTAGTAAATTTACCTTTTTTTGGACTCAACTTACAGTAAGTTCTTGAGAAATTTAGTAGCTATATCTCATACAGCAGTAAGCTGCAACCATTAATGAAAATTTACGTTTTCAATAAATAAATTTACTCACTTTTTAATAAAATTTACCATTTTTTGAATTCAACTTACTAGTTAATATATTATGTAAAAAGGTAAATTTTGCCTATTTCTTAAATTCTTGATCATGAACGTCTAGTATTTTTTCCAACCTTTTCATTTAGTTCACTTCAAACGATTTATGGCAATTCACTTTTCCATTGAAGTTTTTATAAATTTTCATCCTTTTTCTTCAATGGTTTTTTGAAGTAAAATTTGAAATTAAAAAATATAATTTTTGTATTACTTGTGTAAGTGCCTCTGTTGTCCTCCTCTGCTACCAGAATATAGACCATATCGAAACCTCAAAAGGAACTGACTTTTCTTGCTTGTTTTTCTATGTACTAATCTCCTCCAACTCATGTCTCGCATTCTTGAGTTGTTCTCGTTTGTCATCAGCTTGCATAAAGATTCACATTCACCGGGTTTTTCTTCTTTCTCTCTGTTCTTATGCTTTCTTAGAACAAAAAATATTTTATTAGATGAATATGAAAAGCGAAAGCCATTGATGGAAAAATTTGTTGGTGCTTGTGGGATTGTGGTTTATTGATTCTTCCAATTCGAGGTTTGGATTTTATTTGTCTTCCTTGCTCTGTCAGAGGGATTCGATTCATAACAACTACAAAATAAGAAATCTTGAAAGAATCATGTAAGAAATTTGCCTACACCTTAGACTTAAGTCAGAACAACAAGGGTTTGTTGAATGCATATAAGATGTTTGGCGAAATGTTGGAGAGAATTTTGTGGTTTAAATGGAACGAGTCCTGACATGTGCATATAAGATGTTTGGTGAAATGTTTGATTGTGTTAATGCAAGCAAGACTAGAAAAATGGAACGAGTATTGACCATTGCTCTTTTGTCCTCCTCTTAAGGATTCATTAAGTATGTTTGGGAAGCAGGCATATATACTACTGCTAATTGCAGTAAAAAGAGCTGCTTAAAAGCTAGATGGAAGTTTTAGCCATCATGATGAAGATGGATAAGTACACTGATTCGCTGAAAAAGATTGTACTGCAAAAAAAGGTAGTAGCATAAGTCGTAAAGCCATGATGATTATTTTGCCAAAACCTCGCTTGACAAATCTGAATCCTTACCCAAAAAGTGATCACTACTGGCTTATTTTTGCACTTCTTCTCCATCGATTTTATCTGCCAACTTCTTCTTCTTCTTCTTCTTCTGCTTCTCCTCCTTTTAAATCACAGTTGTAGTAGGAGTTAGGACATGAAAGCTTGCATCTGTGTGCACTTAAAAGTATAACATGCCTTTTCCCTAAACAATGCTCAGTTACTAACTCCTCCTTTAAAAAAAAAAAATAGAGAGAGAGAGAGAGAACAACTACCCTTTTTCTTGAAGGTAAAATAGGAAAAGTATAGTCAATTGCTATCACGATTTGGAATGGGAAATAATAAACAATCAGTTCATCAATCTTAAAATATGCTTACTAGAAAAGTGATACTAAAATAAAGAGACAGGCTAAAGGGAAGACTGAAAGAGATGCCATATGTAATCATGTAAGCGAGAAAAAGGGTTGGAGAGAAATGAGAGGAGGATGATTTGTTTGTTTTAAGTGAAGCAATAAAGAGGGAGAGAGAAAAAGGAAAGGGAGGTGGAAAACCCACAAAAGCTATATGAGGTCATTTTCAGAAAGGGGTGGTGGTGGCATTTGAAGTAAATCTATCCCTCTCTGTCTTATGAGTAATTTAGTAGCAGTATCTAACAAAGCAAAGAGCACATCCCTTTGAACCAAGCATAATTCTATAACCAAAACAGACACCCCCCATCAAAAATCCCCAAGCCCCAGTATACAAAATTCCAGCCTAAGACATCCGTCCTCTTCTGTAATACTACTATTTAACTAAACTAAAGAAGTTAAAAATATACTATGTTACCACTACTAGACACCAAAGGGTACACCAAAAAAGGGAGAGACATGGGGCACCTGGTGTAAAATGAAACTAATAAGCTCATTTCAGTTCTAACTAAAATGAAATGAAATTTTGGAGTTTGGTACTTGATTGTATAGGCTCAACAAAACAAGGGAAGTAGAAACAGCGATAAAGGGGGTGATGAGATCAGCAAGATCTTTAATCTCCTTTCTGACCAAACACTGCCATTGCTATCTCAAACTTCACCTCAACATAGATTATGATACATTTAGGGTGAATTAGGTGTAAATTACCACAGGTACAAAGTACTCCCAAGGCACTTGTCCGTTGTTACAAACCTATGACATGTGATTTCCTTAAGGCTAGCCACCACAATTAATCCATTTCATTTTGTTAATAATAAAGTTATGATGCAGCCTTTGAGTAGTGGATGATATATCTATTAAAGTAGTAATGGAAGTTGATTAGTCTGGAAAGTGTTCATCTTGCCTAATGGAACTTTAGTTTGATTTTTATAGTTCAAGTGTTTGGTGGTTGGTTGGGTTTGCAACCTCTACGGAGGATTTTCGAGTTTATTATTCTAGACATAAGTAAGTTCTTATGCTTTTTTTATTAATTTTGTTAAACATTTTTTTGAAATTTTCTCAATGGTGTGTGTGATTGTTTATCATGGGATTCTTGAATCAGGACATGTCCTTCCTTTTATTTAAATTTTACAATACTTAAAAAATAATTTCAAACTAAATTTAAAAAAAGCCCCACTTGAAATAAAACTAAAAGCTGTACACAAATACTTTTTTAAAATTGTTTATAAATTTTACATATATTATTGTGACAAACTTATGAAGCACTCTTTTGTGACAAGCTTTGACTTAGGCCACATCCAGATAGCCATGATTCAAGCGCTTGAACAATGGTTGTGAAAACACTGCAAAATCAATTGAAGACAAACCTCTCAGGTCTTAAACATGAAACATTTTCATTGAACTTAGTGGATACAAAAGTTTAAGAAGATTTTTAAAGTTTCACTTAGGTAATGAGGTTATAAAGCATTTTAGAGGAACTATTCAAGGGGGCGGGGATAAAATCGGTAGGCTACAATAAAGGTAACGAGCAAAATTTTCAGTTAGTCAAGAAGGCCATGCTGTTTTATTTCTAAAATTTTGAAGGTTGGGATGGCTGCCCGTTGGTTTAACTTGTTTGGCCCCATTTTGTGCATATTTTTGTGTATACTTTTTTAAAATTGTTTATAAGTTTTACATTATATTATTTGTTATGTAACAGTACCTCATTGATTATAATGTAATTGGTTTATGTCGGTGTTAAATTGTCAATCACATGTCCATCTTCATTCGATGAAAGGAAGAAATGAAAGCGATGTAGATGAGGTAGTACAACCATGTAATAAGTCACCTACTCATGATGATGGTATAAATTGGAGAACTATTGTTGATCGACTTAACAACTTGTCTTCTGATGAAATTCGGCTACTAAGGTTTGATTCAATTGAAGATGCCCGAGAATTTTACTTATGTCATTGCAAAATGGTCGGTTTGGTATTAGAGACGGCGAGAAGAAAGATAAGAATTGTATAGTGACATACAAGCGTTGGGTATGCAATAAAGGGGCTATAGAATCAAAAAATGGTTCAATCTAGTGAACCCAGTAAGAGGAGAGCAAACGTCTTACTAGGGTCGGTTGTTTGGCAACTATAATTGTGCAATGGAACAAAGGTATTCAGATGTTTACAATTAATCGATTTGAGATGGCTCACAATCACAAATTGACAAATCAAGAATTCATACAATTTATTCGATCACACAAAAATGTCAAGAAGGCAGACTTGGATCATGCTGTGTTGATGCATGGAGTTGGTATTCGAATTCCTCAAATATTAGACCTTCAAGCTTACCAATCTGGGGGCCACAACAAGATAGGCTACACAGAAAAGGATCTATGAAATGCTGTTGACCGATTGCATAGGAATGCACTTGAAGTTGGTGACGCTTCTCAGGTATTAGCGTATTTGGATGGTCGAGCAAAAGGTGAGTCGTATTTCTTCTACAAGCATGCTGTTGATCCGGAGAAGCGATTGATACGACTCTTTTGGACAGATTCACAATCTCACTTAGATTACCAGTGCTTTGGTGATGTTCTTGTTTTTTATTCTACTTATCCTTTAATGCTTATAGGAAGCCACTAGTACTTTTGGCTGGTGTAAGTCATCACTATACTACAACAATTTTTGGTTGTGCATTGATTGCTGATAAGACCGAGGACACATATAAATGGGTATTGGAAACATTTTTTAGAGGCCATGGAAAAAGACACCTATCTCGGTTGTCCACTTGATGGAGATGGTGCAATGAGAAATGCAATAAAAGCTGTCATTCCTTATGCACGTCATCGGTTATATACTTGGCATTTAAAAGAAATGTGGTTACAAATACAAAGAAGGAGTTAGTGCATGATTTTTTTATGGCCTGGGACATGATTTGTATACGAGGAGTTCGATAAAGGTGGCATTTGCTAGTTGAGAAACACAATTTGAAGGATAACCAATGGGTGCGGGATTGTACCAAAAGCGTAAAAAATGGGCAGCTGCATTTTGAGGGACACTTTTTGCTGGAATGAGCACAACGCATAAAGATTAGAACAATTGAATGCTTACGCACACAAGTATCTTCAAAACAAAATGTTACTTTACCGTTTGCTAAAAGATTTGAGTTATTCTTATCGAAGGTTAGACAGGGAATGAGCACAAGGAAGAATGTATCCGAACCAATCATCGCTATTCTAATTACTCATCAGAGAGTTGGAGGAACATGCTTCAAGAATTTTCACGAGAAATATGTTTTAAAACTTACGTGATGAAATTTCTCTTGAGGCCTCCTCTGTCTCATTTGGTGGTAGACCAAGGGAATGTGAAGTTATTGATTCACAGAGTACTTGCATAGAATGTGTTCTTGGGAAGTGGAATTAGATAAATCTGAACAGATTATAACTTGTTGTTGTAAGAAACTTGAGTCGAATGGACTTCCTTGCTGTCATGCATTTGCAGTGATGAAAGCTGAAGGCATGGGCGAAATTCCAAAATCATGTATAAATTTTAGATAGACTCAGCAAGCAAAACCAGCCGAAAAAAACATCTATTCTAGACAACTTGAAGAATCTGCAATTCAAACAGCTCGATTTGGTGCTTTATGTGCATTAAGTAATCAGATGTGTTTTTATGCAGCTAAGACACAGCAAGGATATGATGAAGCTAGAATTTGCATTACAAATTCTGCATCTCGTTTCAAAATTCTTTGGGAGAGTGATGAGGCTCTAGTGCATGGGATAAACAAAATGGTAATATGAAGGCATAAAATAGCAGAGATTTTGATGTTCGTGATCCAAATATTATTTACTACCAAGGGACAAAAGCTAAAACACTCCGGCGAGAAAGCAAGAACAATGCAGAAATTGCAAGTAATCACCTATAATTAGAAAATTACTTCTTCTATTGTTAGACAAAAACATCTTTGTTTGTAGATTGTGGTTGACCAATTAGTTTTGAGCAGGTTATTTGAGCATGAAAGACGAAAATGCACTAAATTGTGCATGGACACACATGAAAATCCAAGTGGTTTTGAATTTAATACAAATGGAGATGACAAACACATCCCATACAAGAAAGATGAAGATGTTGGTGCACTCAATTTTGCTTACATTGAACATCCGAACCCAATAGGATCCTCCTTTGGGCCATTGCAATCAGATTCACAGCATGGAGGCAATAAGGATTCCATGGATAACAATAATTGGTTTCAAATCATTCCCCCTGGTCAGGTAATATATAGCTTGCTTTTATTGGTATATGAACATATGAAAATATATTTATGCTTCATTTGCAATGACATAGGCATTAATGTGGGCATGTAATCCTTCATTAATCAATACTCATGTACAACATAGTGGCTTCTTACTTGACGAAAATATTCAGGTATGTTTTGATTCCCTTCACACCTAAGTTTCATGTCAATTTGTTATGAATATGTGCTGGCAGTAGTTTTTTCATCATAACAAATTTTTTGATGGCTTTGTAGTGACAGAACCAGATTTGCTTTCAAGTATAAAGCAGACCGTTACATATTGCAATGACAAAAAAACAAGCGATGGGCCTTAAAGAATCTTGTCCTTTCAATGGGTTGGAATTGCATCTTCACTTTGGCTTCTATTTCATTTTCTTTTGGGTCCTTGTATGCTTTTTTCCTGCCTTAAGTGCTATCTCGGACATTGTTTGCTTTTCTAGAGCGGTTGAATTTTCGAGAAAATGTTACAAGTACATTTAATTTATCAATCAGTTTGTTCCTCTCTTGTGTTTGAGCCTAAACTTATAGATCTATTAGTTGCTCTAGATTGTTGGTGAGTATTTTTTTTGTGATGAGGGGCGACATGAAGTTCCATTATTGAGCTTGAAAAGGCAAATAGGGAGAAAAACATGGGAGAAATTTTGGAATGTTAAGTTATTTTGTCCCAGTTGCAAACCATGTAATGTTTATTGAAGTTTTTCATTCTGAATTTATATGTTTTATGGGCATCTTGAATGTCAATGAAGCTGTGATATTCTTGTCCATAGAGCACTGCTCATGCATTAGCTTCGATGTGAGGTTTCTTTTTTGTGGTTTTAATAATACTACAGCCCTTTGAGGAGGAGGAAGCAAACGCTGATATTTGCAAATGATTGAGCTGATATGTTCTGATTGGTGATCTGTTCTTTATAGGTTCACACATTTGTTTGTAACTACGATTTGAGTGACATGCTTGCTGGCACCAAGGTACTTGTGGCTTTCATAAGCCAATTGAAAACCTGACATTTGCATGCTTTTCTCTGTTTTTTACTTCAGTAGCTCTATTCATGCTTGCTTTTATGGTTGAAATGAAAATGTTTTAATCATTTACTTGGTCTTCTACTCAAGTATTGCTTAATAAACTAAGATGAGATGAATTACCTTTTCCCCCTCCGAAATGAAGCTTTTGTTGGTGATGGCGTGTGCTTTAGTCATTGAGAAATACACATCAAAATTCACTTCTTGGTTACGGAAATGCTCACTTGTTTTGTATCTCTTAATAGAAAAGTAGGTTGCTTGCGGTAAAAGAAACGGTGGCGGCAGCTCTTTTGATTATCTATCATGCTTAATTGTGAATTTACTAGCGAGCATTTTGACCAGAAGAGGAAAGAACAAAAGACAATTTCTATCTTGGACAGCAAGAGTAGGATGCATCGTAGTGCCTAAGAAAATACTTGTTCTTCAGCTAAAAATAATAATGGCAAATTTTTTTCCCCTATAATTGAGTTCTTTTATCTTCTCGCAAATGATCTTGTAGAAGAAACCCCATCGTTCTTAGGATGCAAGACCAATTCCATTGCAATCTTACAACGTTCATTCTCTGATTCAAACTGGAAATTTATAGCAGCATAATAGAAGTAGTGAGTTAGCCATACAATTCAACATACAGTTGCAATGACATGAAGAATTATTCAAAACACAAGTACTCTAGAAATTAAAATATACCTTGATTGAACTCATTTGTTCCACTTCGGACGCCTTCATGAAACTAATAACATACACATCGCAATCATTGCTACATGAAATCAACTAGCACACTAAATGAAAATTGACATTCAAAATTTTTAGCAATAAAATATTATAAGTAATAAGAGTTACCATGCAGGGGACATTAGAGATTCATCAATTCAAATAATGATGCACGAAACTTATACATATCCCAAATTTGTGTTGTAACAGGTATCAAGAACTTGTACCTATTGTTAAAAAAAAAAAATTAAGGCATAGTTATAGAAAATGGCCCCATCATTTTGTTACACATCTTAAAAACATATTTACCAAATTCCTAACCACAAGACCTCGCTGCTTCTCTGAATTAGGCAATGAGTCCAATATGTATACCTTCTTTCTTACAAAGTGAACTGGTGCAATACCAATGTTGATTATCTTCATTTATTGGCATAAATATCGAGAACACATATCAGTTCAACAAGATAATAGGTTAATGAACATTAGGTTTGTAAACCAGGGCTAAAAGCATAAATTTGACACATTCTTGAGTATACCTTTTCGCATAAATTTATGTCTCCTCCATATCTATCATCACCCAAAAATGCCGAAAGAGATGTGAGGTCGAGTATAGGTGCTTGTAATTTGTGCTGCATAATTATATTAAAAATACAAAATTATCAAATACATTGTGTGTAAAAATAGAAAATTATGAAAAATATGTTAATTAACAACAAACACAATCCAGTAATGACATGTCAACATACCGCGAAAAAAGTTGGCAGGTACCAAGTGGTACATATCTGATGTTGATGCTCTTTTGCAAAATCTGTTCGAAGCATGTTTGCAACAAGATCGATTGGCTGCAAGTACATTAGAAGTCACCCATTACACCTTGCAATCAGTATAGTGGATACCATGTCAATCATTGAAAACAGTATAATCATTACTGCTAACAACAACTAACAGTGTCAGTAAGCCAAGTCTTGGGTTTCAAGCACGCCAATTCACTTCAAACACATGTCCAATTTCCACAATCGATTAGCTGCAAAGGCGATCGTAATTGAGTATATATTCAACAACAATGATAATAATAAATTAGTTAAAATCAAGTTTTCCCATTGAATCATTACTGTTGATCATAGTTATTGTTAAAAATATAGTCCAGGATTTGAGCTTTGTCATTAGACAATTGTTGCAACGTATGGTTTTCACCCAATGCACTTTCTTGTCCTGCAAGCTGATTTGTTTGCAAAGGGCTCAAATACCAATCCTTGTGGAGTCACACGATCCAAATAAAAGAGCTTCACAAGTGAAGAATACATAATAACATTAATACCATTTACCAATAATATAAAGCCATGACAAAAAGTAAATAAACTCACCATAAGAAAATAAATACAATGCATAATCCAAACTGGTTGTTTTCATGCTTCTTCTTCGAGATGTTATCAAATCTTGAAGAATCATTTTGCTCAATTGATGTTGCCAAGATTAGAAACATCTTGTACAATTCGAAGAAAATCCGTTTAACACCTAGTCCAGTGGTTGGACACGGGACAGCTCCCATGTATAAAACAAAACATCTTTTGAAATTTTCATCACAACTACCATTACACGAAATCAACCTTGCCTTCAAATTGTTAAGTGTTAACCGGACTCTTAAAACCAAGGTCAATTGACAATTTTGTAATGTCATCTGTCATACCTAGACTTGTACTCACATCAACCCACAACAACTTAGACCTAAAACTATCTCAACATCTTTATAGTTATTGGAATGACTTTTTGGTGAACATTCAATGCACAATTCTTGTAATCAAATCTATTTATTAACCATTCACATAGACTATTGTGAATGTTCTTGCACTTGATTTCAAGTAAGCTGCCCATACCAATCTCCATAACTAAGGTTTTTTGTTCTGGAATTAGATTCTGTATGATTTGATGTACACCTCGCAGTGATGTTCTGGTTGGAATAGTCAACTGAAAATGTGAAGAACAACTATAATTAACGTCAACATCAAATGGTATGGAAACATAATAATAGGTGACATCTCCAAATTCCATCAATGATATCACATAACCTTTGCATTCTCATTTCTTTTGTGTGCAATGCAGTCAATTTTATTTTTCCGATGAAGCTCTTTATGTACTGCCTTCTTTGGGGGGGACAGTGAATTCCAATTTGCTGGTAGAACATTAACCTATACAAAAAAATTAATGATTAGCAAAAAAGTTTCACTTGGCAACTCAAGGAAAAACAATTCCCAAGCAGAAACAAATGACGAAATACTATAACAATGCATGTGATGAAATCATAATATGCAATTAATACCCTCATGGTTTGCATAAATATCCATTTTTATCCTTTGTAATTTTTGCATTGATCCATGTAATCCCCTTATAGTTTTATATAAGTGACTAGGTCGTTGTTTGATTTAGCATTTAAATGAGAGCATTACTGGTATTTCAATTAATGACATTATATATATTATTTTCCATTAAATTTTCAATTTATATGAAATCATAGAGGGATGAAGTGGGTATTTCAAATGTTAGGAGGGTTGTGTGACAATAAATAAAATCATAGGGGGTTATTACTAATTTATCCTAATTTAAATACATCAAATTCATCTATCACACCATTGTCCTCACAAGTGAAAAGCAGGCCTAACTTATCATGTTTGAAGCAAAGTTTTCTGTCTGCTACCTATTCAGAGCATAAAAAGCAAAGTTGATTGCTGGATATGTGAATATATGATAGTAATTATCTAAGTCCAAAACAGAGTAGTTTCAGGCTTTCAGCAGCAAAACAAATGTATTGATTTCGACAAGTACCATCAGCTTTTTAACTAAAGTATCACATTGGCAAACTCGTGCATTTGAACAATGACAACCTATGGGGACAATCCAAAAAAAACTGGAGTTTTCTTTTGCTGCTCAATCTTTTTAAGCAAAAGACAATAAAAAAGGATAGAAAAAGAAGGGAAAAAAATGATCACTTTACAAGACCTTTTTCTACAACATAACACGCCTTTTATGAGAAAACATAACATCATTGTCCATCATAGTAAATCCTTCATAATTAAGATGATTGCTATCCGATGGATAATCATTCTGGACCAACAGAGATACAAAACATGAGTTACAAAAGCTTACCGGCTTTATCCCCACGTCTGGTTCTTCTTCGAGTATCTCCGGACTCATACCAGATTTCCAAGTTAAATTAGTAAGTTGTTCATAAATTTCCATGCAATTCGAAATCAAATACATATTTAGGCCTACCAAAACAAACCATAGGCCGTCAATGACTTCTTCAAAGAAGATTGTTCCTCGTTGGTGTCCTTTTCCATTTTTTGCAGCCTCTTCTCCCTACAACGACCACTTATTCACTAAATATATGGAACATCAAATAAGACTGAAAATAAGACTTGTGAGTGTGGTGAAAATAAGACTGGTGAGCGTGGTGAGCATGGGGGATGAACAAACGAGATGGGAATCACACCTGGTGAGCGTGGTGCCCTATTTCATCTACCTTTTTGCCCAAAATAAGACTGAAAATCCCTTTCCCACTCTGCCCTATTTTATCAAGCTTTCTGTAAAAAATTTCCTTTCCCGCTTCAACTAAACTGAAAATCCCTTTCGTACTCCTACCCTATTTCATGGAGGGTTTCCTAAAAAACTCCTTTTTTGCTTTAACTAAGTTGGAAAAATGGTAGATACTAAAAGTCAGATAGTTGCGTTCCTAGAATTCTAAACCATTTCAAATTTTACTAAGGAATTCTATCACAAAAAAAAATAAGTTTGTCCAATTATCATCATTACTACTACTACTACTACTACTACAAGTATTATTATTATTATTATTATTATTGCTATTTTTGTGTAGTTTTTAGTTAAAAGCACCAAACATCCTCCTAATGTGTCATTTGCACTTTTCCTATACTGTTTTTTTTTTGTTCTAATTTCCTCTTTCAATTACAGTACTTTAAAAGAAAATTTTTACATTTTTCTCTCAGGTTCCTAATCAAAAACAAAACAAATCACACGAGCACACACAATCTATTATGTAATTTTAATTAAATTCATTCAATATACAAAACAATTCTAAAATAATTTGCACACTATAACAACATGTTATTTTAACAATAGAAAAAACCTCCTATCAGAAGTCTCAAATATCTATATTATATCCCACATGTACTCATTGATGTTAATTTGAGGAGTAATAGTTTTGTTAATAAAATCATTTTGTATTCAACTAACAAGTTGATTTTTTTACAAAAAAAAAGTGAACTTTTTAGGGAATTTATATTTTGATTTATCCAAAAAATAAAAGCTATATTTTAGCAATTGTTGTCATTGACACTTCATTGTCGTCATCAAATTTTAACAACATAATATTAATGTCATTACTAATAATTGAAGTTCAATTAGCATTACTCTATCCAAATTAAAATAACTAACTGAAGTAACAAAATAATTGATTGTTTTTAGGTAAAAATTAGCCTAATATATGCTAGAAAGCAGTAAGTTTAAGTCATTTGCGAAATGACAATTTTATCAATTTCGATACCATTCACCCATAAAAAAATATGATTATTATAATAATGTCATATCATAATATTCCACACACCTATAAACACTTCAGATTATGCTTATAAATTTAACTGATTCTTGCTATATATAAGCTTCACAACATAATTTGTGATAGTTTCTATTATAAAGTAATAACCATAGTTTCTAAAATGCTGGACACATATGATATAAAATTTAATTCGTGCTAATATTATAATTACTAAAAGTTTAAGATAAAATATGAGTTTGATAAAAACTGCAAACAAATCCAAAATGTAAATGATACAAAATATATCTGAAAGTTACGCAACTTAATATATGGATGAATTTACTATAATTCTCAAACATTATGCTACATTAATATAACTACAACTGTTACACTTATGATCTTGAAAATCAATTTATAAAAATTTTTTCATTTTATTATATTCATATGGATTAACTTATACAATTTGTGATGAATAGACAACTACCATTATATATATATAACTTGACTCGTGATGATTTGTTATTATTGTAAACCAAACTTTCAATGTTTTCAAAAATTAAAAACAATTCAAACTTTATAATCCAACAAATTTTAGTACATATTTTATAAGGTGACGTGAATAGTAAAAATAGTTTTTATAGTATTTTTGGCATTATTCCAATTAAATTTCCTAATGCTAGTTTCATATAACTTCTTAAAGTAATTAGTAAATTTATGCCATAAAGTACTAAGTTTGGATAACTAGTCAAATTCACTATGAAATCATAACATTTACTTTGATTCTATAAAAATTTATTATTAGTTGAATTAAACTTACTCTCTAAAAACTAATTTTGGGATATAAAGTTCTAATTCATTCATTCCAAGAAATAAAGTAGCTTTCATATTTATTCTGATTTCATATTTTAGATATAAAAGTTACTAATTTATTAAGTTAAATTTCAATCGTTAATAAAACATTTTAGCACTATTTCAAGTAAATTTCGTAATAGAAGCTTCATATAAGTTTTTTAAGTAAAATCATAAATTTTTACTACAAACTAGTAAGTTTTGATCATTAATCAAATTTACTATGTTATCATAAAATCCACTATTAATTCAACTAAGTTTACTCTTATAAGTTTTTAAAGTAAAATAGTAAATTTATACCTCAAACAAGTCAATTTTGATCATTAATCAAATTTACTATGCTATCATAAATTTAACTAATATTGAATAAAAATTTACTATTACTTCAACTAAACGTACTCTTTAAAAGTAAGTTTGAGATGTAAAATAGTAATTTATTTTCAAAGAAAGGTTAGTTTCATATTATTTCTGATTTACCTTTTGAGACATAAATGTTACTAATTTGTTAAGTTAACGTACTCTTTTACATGCAAAACTTACTACTCTTAAAAAATAAGTTTGAGATGTAAAATAGAAATTTATTTTCAAAAAAATTTAAGTTTCATATAAATTCCGATTTGCCTTTTCAGACATAAACTTACTAATTTATTAATTTAATTTACTGTTTTAGATACAGAACTTACTTATCTTTAAACGTAACTTTGAGATATAAAATGATAATTTATTTTCAAAAAAAGGTAAGATTCATATTATTTCCAATTTAACCTTTTTAGACATAAAAATTACAAATTTATTAAGTTAACTTACTGTTTTAGATGCAAAACTTACTGATCTTTAAAAGTAAGTTTGAGATATAAAATAATAATTCATTTTCACAAAAAAAAACTAAGTTTCATATGATTTTTACGATTTACCTTTTGAGACATAAAAGTTACTAATTTATTGATTTAACTTACTATTTTAGATGCAAAACTTACTTATCTTTAAAAGTAAGTTTCAGATATAAAATAGTAATTTTTTTCAAGAAAAGGTAAGTTTCCTCCGATTTACCTTTTCAGACATAAAAGTTACTAATTTATTCAACTAACTTACTTTTTTAGATGCAAGACTTACTTCTCATCAAAAGTAAGTTTAAGATATAAAATAGTAATTTATTTTTAAGAAAAGGTAAGTTCCATCTTATTTTCAATTTACCTTTTAAGACATGAAAGTTACTAATTTATTAAATTAACTTACTCTTTTTGATGCAAAAGTTACTTCCAAATTTTTAGGCTAATTTTTAGGCATTATCTTATCTAAGTGACCGGTCTAACAGATAACTAAATGGTCACTAAAAGTGTTTTTACCTGTAATATCAGGTGAACTTTGTTTCGTTATCATAACTATCGTCACTTGAGTATTTTCCTATATGTGATCATGTAGCCTACCTGAATATTTGTTTTGCTTAAACTGAATGGGTTTTACGTACACGGTTTGGGAAAATGGGAGTCATTAAGGAAACCCAAATCCATAGTTGATGTATTGGAAAATCTATGAGTTGTGAAGTTCTGTTTGATTAGAGGGATTAAAAAGTGTCAAATGATTTCAAACATTAATTTCTCTCTCAACCTATTAATTTCTATCTTGTGCTTATAGGTAATAAAGTCTCTTTTAAATTTTTTTAATAAAAGTATTTTTCTTTTTTAGGATTTTCAAGTGAGGGGTCTCTTTTGTCCTAAGGCCTTTTTGGATTGCAATTTTTCTTCAAAAAAATTTTACATTTTTGATGAATGCATATTTCTCAATCATATTTTTACCTCACATCAATCAAATCATTACAGTCTATATATATATATATATATATATATATATGTATGTATGTATTAATAAAAGTCTCTTCTCTCCTAAAGTTTCTCGTAATAGTTGTTTTTAAGTATATATTTTCCTTTGTTAAAACTCAAATTTTTCATGTTTATCAGATTTCAAAATTTTTGAGCATTACATGTCAGATCTTAACTTGGTATCTGGATTTAAAGCAGTTAAATAGTAGATCTACAAAAAAAAAAAGCATGCACAAATGTTCATTGGATTCAAAGAAATTAGTATCATTTAGAGTAGATTGGTGCTTCACAATAAAGTATATGTAGATTGTTGTTATATGTTTGATAACATAATTTCTACCCTTAGTACAGATCTCATGAATGAAATTATAAATTTTTTATTCAAAAAGGCAAATATAATATAATAATTTTTATTTTACTTCCGGAAGTTTGACTTAATGTTCATTTTTCTCCTCTAAATATATGCATAAGGCATATTAGCCCTTTTTAATAGTTTTGGTTCAATATTTAATAGTTGACCAATTTAATACGGGGGAAATTCCAATAACATTCCCTCATGATTCCAAGAGAAAAATTAATCCAATCTTCCCGTTGGGGCTCATTTCGTGGATTTTACTGTACTGTAGTGTTTTGAAGACCAACACGAAAAATCATCCAAGCTAGCTGAGCCAATTTAAAACTTTCTGATCTACTCCTGAATCATTTGCGAGCTCAAGTCCCCTACGGTTTTGATCAACAAATTTTAGCACTGATGGCTTTCTTCCAACTGCAGCTCTTAACAAATTCAAAGGATTTCATTCACAAATGCTTGCCTAATTAATCTCATCTGAATCTCACGCTGTGCAATCCAAAACAAAAGAGTATAGATAACCTTTCAACCATATCACCTTCTGAGCTTTTTTGAATAATTTATGCTACTAATTTCCTCTCCAGCAATTAATTCAAGATGCGGAAGGCCAAAGTTGCAGACATCCTTTTAAAAGGAACCTGACTCCTATACTTCGTTCTTTACCAGAACTCTCCAACGTGAAGAAGTAAAATATGATTTTGAAACTTTAGCACTTATTTCATAGACCACACTATATATGCTCTCTGCCTTAACCGTTTTGAGCAGAAAGAGATGATAAATTTGTAGATCAAAAGTCAGGTGTTAATTTCCAAATTGTGCCGTCTCATTCTTCCAAGAGTCATCAGCTCAAACATAAATTATTAATCAGTTGTGTCAAAATGGTGGAGTTTCAACGTCACCAAAAAAAAAAAAAAAAAGGATTAAAAGAGTTTCTTGACGGCTAAAAAATAAACCATTTTGCTGCAGTACCTTTGTACATTGTCCCTATTTTTCAAGTCCCAATTGAGCAAATTGACCCACATCTGAACAGAAATAGAACACAACAATTGCTAAATCTGGAACACAAAAATTAAGCAAAATCCATGCACAAATTTGCTCCTTCAACTGTCTTGTTCTTCCACACTGACAGCAGAAGCATTTCAATACGAGGCACAAAGTTTAAGCCTTCATGCTGCGGTGGAGATTGATAAAATGGTGCCCGGTGTACAGTCCTCATTGATTGTTTCCACCATATTTTGACAAGAAAACAGCCATCCATTCAGCTATAACGTCCATCTTCCGCAAGAGCACCAAGAGGCGAAAAGAAAACAGCAGTCCTAATCCCTGCTGATATCATTAAAAAAGAAAAAAGAAAAAGAAAAAGAAGAAAAAGAAGAGTAATCATCAGTAGTTTGTTCACCAATTTCAATGTACTCGTGCAAGCATTACAGCAAACTGAAACTTGAAAAAAGTACAAATCCACCAAAACATAAATATATAAATAGAGAAATAAGAGGAAATCAATTAATTTCACCTAAAACAGAAAATGCACGATTGTTTCTGCAAGCTAATTGTTGGTGATGACAAAAATTACCTGATATTGCACCAGCTATGCCCTTCCTTAGTATCCGACCGTATTCTTAATGATGATCTTTAGATTCTCATTCCCATAATTCTTCTGTTCTTCTTCAATTTTCCGTACTAAAGACTTGACATAATTACTGCATTGCTCTGCCTGAATTCTTTCAAGAGTTGATATACGCTCTAAGCAAGAAGGGATCATTTTCAAATCACGAGTCTCGCAGATTGTTAACTGCTGAAGACACGGGAAATAATCATCACTGTCAGGGTCCATCTCTGTCCACTTCACAAGGCCTACGGCGCACAAAGTCAGGACCCTGAGTTTGGGGAATCCTCCTTCCATTAGCTCCCATCTCTTGCCGAACAATGAATGCATTTCTAATTTGAGGACCTCAAGATTGGGCAGTTGCTCAACCAATGAAATTTTACTGACAGGAAAACCAAAGCTGCCAAGAATCAACTTTTTCAAGTTCATGGGAAAAGAAAGCTGATAAACATGGTCCCGCCCAGGCGAAGAGTGGCTCAAATGTAAGGTGAGTGATTCTAGACATTCTAGTCGACTCATGTCGCAGCATACCCTATTTCCTCCTTTGGTGTGAATTTTCAGTTGGCGAACATTGGGAATCTTTCTCAATATGTCTAAATTGGAGAGACACAGATTGGAGAGTGTGACCAGGTTGGGCAAAGTGGTGGAGCTTTCAGCAACGCTGTCATTGGAAGATAGACAAATTACAACAGGGCCCTTCCTTACATGTACATGCCTCAGCTTCTTCATGCTCCAGATACTAGCTGGCAATGAAACCATCACACCAGAATTTAGACAAAAGGTTTCCAAGTTTGAGAGCTTGGCTATAGACAGTGGAATGGACGTCATCGCCCAAGTTGAAAGGGCCAAGTACCTCAAACAAACAAGTGATTCGAGTTCAATCGGAAGCTCCATCAGGCTCAGTTTAATGTGCACTAAGTTCAAAACCTCAAGATGTTTGTAAATGCAAAAAAGGAAGGAGATATTAAGTAACGCACGCTCATCGTTAGGTGCTCCATTCACATTAAAGAATATCAGACTACGTAAATGTGGACAAAATAGCCTTGACTTTTCAAAATCTTCTTTACTGGAGCAAATTAACAGCCGTGGTAAGTTGGGAGGCTCATAAAAGGCAGAAAGCTCATCATATCCCCGCAGGACCTGAAGAAAATACTTTTCTTTTGCCTCGGCCTTACAGAACTCAAATATCAGATCATGAACATAACAAGTTTTGACTCCACCGATGGATCTTCTTTTACTTACCATCACTAAGTTTCGGCCGATTAGGTCCATCAGATATTCTTCTGCAATGTCCTCTGCTCTCCTTCCTTCAATTTTTTCCACAAATCCTTCTGCAATCCATAGACGCATCAAATTCTTGGTACTAATTTTTTCATCTTCTTGAAATGCAGCAAAATACAGCAGGCATGCCTTCAAGTGATACGGTAAATATTCATAACTGAGCTCCAATGACTTCTTCCACTGGTCTGCACTAGACACCATGGTCGAAGTTAAACTCTTGGCAAATTCTTTCCAAACCAAAATATCATGTTCTATAGTTGCTAGAACTCCAGCTACAACAACAATTGCTAGTGGTAATCCCCTGCATTTTTTGGCAATCTCCATCGTGAGTCCACACAATGCTTGAGGACAATCTTCTTTATCAAACACCTTCTTTTGCAGTAATTCAAAACTTTCTTCCTCACTGAGTGGGCGAAGATTGTGAGGCTCCCTACCGTATTGAACCTCTGAAGCCACATTAGAAAACCGACTAGTGAAGAGGATTCTACTTCTCTTCTTGTCATCAGGGAATGAAATTCGTAGCTCATTCCACACCTCAATATTCCAGACGTCATCAAAAACAACAAGATACCTCTTCATCTTTAGCCTTTGATAGAGCTTTTGAAGCAATTCATGTTCATTCAAGTTTTTAAACTCTTCATCCATCCTAGAGTGTTTTCCATCAGAGCACAAAATTTGCATTAACAAGCTTTTCAAGTTGAAATCTTGAGAAACAGTACACCAAAGACGAATGTGGAAGTTATGGACAACTGAACTATCATTATACACTTTTTTGGCTAAAGTTGTCTTACCAAGGCCAGCCATTCCCACAACGGGGACAATTTCCACTTGTTCTGGCCCGCATATTAGTCGTTCAATTACTTTTTCTACCTCATCATCAAGACCAACCATGACTTCATGGGCAGCTGGTATTATTGCTTTTGATGGCATGTGCCTGGAAAGCTCACAAACTTGTTGTACTCTAAAGCTATGAGAGGAATTAGGAAGACTCTCTATAATGCTTGAGCTACTGATCTGATCCTTAAAATGCTTGAAAAGGATGTTGGCATTAGCCAGCATATTATAACAAACAAAAACCTCTGTGGATTCTAAGAAGCTAACTTCTCCTTCTTTCACTCTGTTTAGAGAAGGCAAGAAAATTACACTCCCTGCCTCACTAAGGAGAGCTCCAATTTTTTCATTTTGTTCATCCATCTTCTCATAGTGCTCCCTTAATATGCTTCTCAAGAATCTCAGTCCTGCATAGAGCATTTGCATTTCATCTTTCATAGAATCCGTAAAGCTGCAGCATAACAGCTCCCAGAGACAAATTATCAGAGAATCATTGAAGTTGCTCAATATCTGCTTATCCATCACTGGACTATGCAATGATTTTGAAGATTTTGTAGCTTTAAGAACTTCCTTATAAATCTCATAGACTTGAAAATCAACAGGTTTGATCTTCTTTTGTTGTTCATGTATCATGGAGCAGAACTCAGGACTGCGTAGTTCCTTAACAAAATCCGGAAAAGAACACATGTAAGAGAGGCGTGCCACATTCAAAGCCACCACTTCAATGTGAGCCAATAGCAAGGCAGGAATATCTGCAGTTCCTCGAAATTTGGCAAAGGGAATGAAGCTTTTCAAGAATGTTAGCTTTTCTTCAAGGGCTTGGACTTGAGCAGCAAAAGCAACATATATAGACTGATCCGCATAAATGTAAAAAGAGCTATTTGGCAAATCCGCTAGATTTTGTAGAATGAGGTCTATGAATTGCATTAGTTCATCATCTGTCATGCAAGAATTTGATTCCAATGACCTGCTGCTTGCCAAAGTTGAGTAAATTCGGATGATTTCTTCCTTAAATGATTTGATCTTTTCCAAAAATTTGGGGAACACTCCATAACGAAAAGTATTCTGGACATTTTCGAAATTTCCATTTTCTATACTACGGGAAACAGAGTGAATGTCCTTCGCATATTTTTTCAAGGTATCTTCAGTGCAAGACAAGAAAGATGGAAGACTCACCTTCTTAACAACGTTATGAGGTTCCAAGTGCAAATCGTTGCTGTGGCTCCACGTTCTTGCACACATTAGAAATGTTTTGAGAAATTTTATGCATCCGATTGCATAACAAACTCTCCTCGTTGTAGACAGATAGTGACGTCGGGAGATGTTCAGGAGCAACTCTAGATCAAGTAGGACACGATCGATGCTGCAAGTGGAGGCCATCTCCATCTCTCATGCTGGGATTTTGCTCAGTTTCACTCTCAAAATCTAAGGAAGAGGAAGCCAAAAAAAAAAAAAAACTCGTCTACTGCAGATCTAGCAAGTATTTCTTTCCTGAAAATTAAATTTCTTCCTTTTCTTTTTTGTTTCTGCTGGGAAGGTGAAGAAGAGAGTTGAGACAATCAACGTATTAGACGAACAAAGCAAGAAAGAAAACATCAACCAAAGTTAATGAGACAACGTTCAAATAATCTGGAAATCATCTTGGTTTGATTAAAATAAGATGGACCCAGACAATGATAATAATATACAGCCAGGTAATTATATGACTATTTCAGTAGTTAGGGAGGGTTCTTAACGTCTTTCCCGGGATTCAAACAAATATATATCACTTATATATACATCCTAAATTACACTTGATAATATTGTCAAAAAAAAAACTTTGATAGCTACCCACTACTAGTATAGCTTTCTACCATGTAATATGTATTTTTTTTAATTCTATTCTTTAATTTATTTAATAAATCTTAATTTTTGTTTACAACTACAAATTATGGTTATGAATTACTACCAAATAATTATTGTTATACATTTTATTTTGATGAATTTTGTACATATTTATTGTCAAAATATAAACTCTTGAAAACGATTCTAATAAATATACTCAAAAGATTTTACAACAATTTTTCCTATTAGATGCACACAACTACTACTGAAGTCGCACTCTAGACAATAAAAGAAAATTTTCAAAAGTACCTCAACCGACAAATCTTTAAGTTTAAATCCCTCATTTCTACGTCAAAAGAATTAAAATAATAAAAAAAATCAGGTAGTTGACTTAGAGGCTTGGCAATCCCACATCTCAGGTCTAACAAACAAGAGAACATGTCCGGGTAAACTATAGACAGCGGATCAATCAATCAATATCTTTACAGATTGTTTGATAAGCCACTGGTATTCAGTATAAAACCATTAAAGATACATGCTATGGAAGAGCTGGAATATTCAGAAAAGAAAATCTGGAAAAACTTCCAATTTTGAAGATCAAGAGTTTGGACTTTTTAGCAGGGTTGCCTTGAATCAGTCAGTGACGCCAAAAGGAAGAACAAATTTCCCTGTGCACCCTTTTTCTGAATGACATCCACTTTGCATCTCTCATACTTTTATTTTGAGATATTTTAGTTTTACACTTCAAAGTTACTAATTAATATGACATTGCACCTCAAAATTTAATTTTGGATATTTTGCACCCTGAAGCTAATAATTCATCCCAAATTACTACGGTTTCACACAATATTAATGTAACTGTAGGAATAATATGCACCTATACGTTGGCTTCTCGACTATAAGAGTGGTATTAATTCTTTAGAATATCCACACAAAAAAAAAAAAGAAAAGGAGTGAATGCATGTGTGTGTGTGTGTGTGTGTGTTTTTTTTTATTTTATTTTACAGCACTTTCACTTGCAATATGAGTTCTTGGGATGATTTGAGGCAGTTTAGTGATATATTAGGATTTGAAGTGTGTAAAACAAAAATTAAAAGATGTAGAGTGATAATTGGGGTTCAAACTGGAGAAGTGGAATTAGCCCCACCAAGAATGATCTGGTAGTGGCCCAAAAAAAAAAAAAAGCACACACACACACACAAAAGAAAAAAAAAAAAAACTGGAAAAAAAAATAAATATCACCTCCGATATCGTATCCGACGATCGCGGAAGGTTTGTAATGGTAGCTGGAGGCACATGTTAGTGGTGGGGGCTTACAGCTTTCGAGACACTAAAATTGGGTATCGATTCCTTGGAATTATTGCATGTCTCCTCCATCCTGCTGCTGTTAAATGTTAATGGCACAGCCGGATTTAGTCTCCACGCAACAAAATATCCAAATTTATCCTCAACTAAATACAAAAGGAGATTGATAAATTGGCACACTTAATTTACTCTATCATCAACATAGGAAAAATTGATACGAAGATCTCTCGTGATTACCCCCGGTTGTTGTGGGGGGGGAATTAAATAAAAAAAAAAAAAGCATTCTTGGAGCATTTTCTGTTGGGTGATTTCAATTGCCACTATTGCTACTTGTTTTACAATGTCAATCTGTATTGGTTTCCCTTCTCGTCACAAGTACACTTTTCACTCCATGATTTTGATCAAGATTTTGAAAGTTTCCAGTGGAGACACAAAAATAATAAAAGACAACGACATGGGGACGATGTAGAGGCATGTAAAAAATCCTGGACATTTTCTCTTACCCAATAATATATCTATAACTTCTTAAGACACTATTATGGCTTTTACTTGTAGTCATTATTTACTTGAGGAATTGTATATGTTAGTTGTGCATGTTATTAACTATCTGTCAACAAATTACTCCTATGCACAAGCAAAACAAGGAGAAGAGTACAAGAAAATTGAGACATTGTTTGAAATTTTTTGAAATTGGAGTTAACAACTTAAAATTCAATGGCTACTGGATTCAAAAAGTAGAGAAATACACAGAGTTTATGGATACAGAAGTGGAACAAGTTGCTAGCAGTTGGGCATTACAAGATCACTATTCATTACAAGCGGGTTGAGGGAGAGGAGAGACTCAAAACGTTCAACAAATTAACTTTAATTTGGGCCTGATATTTGCCAGATATCATTCCCAGTTATTCAATTAAATTTCGCTCTCGAGTTTAGAAAGAGAAAAACATAGCACTAAAATTTCTTTCTTGTTCTTCGTTGGGGGATATTCTTCACATCATGTAGAATTTAGTTAGTTACTCTGTTTTTATTTTTATTTTAATAGCTATGAAATTCTTTAAGCTTTCTGTCCAATTTTATTTAGCTGTTTTCCTTTCCGATTCACCACAACTTGACCATCTAATTTTTACCTGCATTGCTCGGTCTTGGAACTAGTTACGGGAGGGAGTTGTCAAGTTGGTCCCGTCATCAAATACGGGGGAAATTCCAATAACATTCCCTCATGATTCCAAGAGAAAAATTAATCCAATCTCCCCGTTGGGGCTCATTTGATGGATTTTACAGTAATGTTTTGAAAGCCAACACGAAAAATCATCCAAGCTGGCTGAGCCAATTTAAAACTTTCTGATCTACTCCTGAATCATTTGCGAGCTCAATTCCGCTACGGTTTCGATCAACATATTTGCTCAATTCCGCTACGGTTTCGATCAACATATTTGCACACTTCTTTTAGCACTGATGGCTTTCTTTCAACTGCAGCTCTTAACAAAATTCACAGGATCTCATTCGCAAATGCTTCCCTAATTAATCTCATCTGAATCTCACGCTGTGGAATCCAAAACAAAAGATTATAGATACCCTTTCAACCATATCACCTTCTGAGCTTTTTTGTAGAATCAGTTATGCTACTAATTTCCTCTCTAGCAATTAAGTCAAGATGCAGAAGACCAAAGTTGCAGACATCCTTTTAAAAGGAACCTGACTCCTATACTTCGTTCTTTACCAGAACTCTCCAACTTTGAAGAAGTAAATTATGATTTTGAAACTTTAGCACTTATTTCATAGACCACACTATATATGCTCTCTGCCTTCACCGTTTTGAGCAGAAAGAGATGATAAATTTGTAGATCAAAAGTCAGGTGTTAATTTCCAAATTGTGCCGTCTCATTCTTCCAAGAGTCATCAGCTCAAACATAAATTATTAATCAGTTGTGTCAAAATGGTGGAGTTTCAACGTCACCAAAAAAAAAAAGGATTAAAAGAGTTTCTTGATGGCTAAAAAACAAACCATTTTGCTGCAGTACGTTTGTACATTGTCCCTATTTTTCAAGTTCCAATTTAGCAAATTGACATGTCTGAACAGAAATAGAACACAACAATTACTAAATTCAGCAGCACAAAAATTAAGCAAATTTCGCGCACAAATTTGCTCCTTCAACTGTCTAGTTCTTCCACACTGACAACAAAAGTGTTTCAATATGAGGCACGAAGTTTAAACCTTCATTCTGCTGTGGAGATTGATAAAATGGTTCTTGGTGTACAAACCTCATCATTGTTTCCACCATATTTTGACAAGAAAAGAGATATCCATTCAACTTTCACCTCCATCTTCCACAAGAGCAGAGCACCAAGAGGAAAAAAAATTGAAGTAATCCCTGCTCATATCATTAAAAAAAAGAAAAAAAAGATTAATCATTAGTTGTTTGTTCATCAATTTTGAATGTACTCGTGCAAGCTTTACAGCCAACTGAAAGTTGAAAAAATTACAAGTCTTCATCCACCAAAAAATAAATAGAGAAATAGAGAAATAAGAGGAAATCAATTAATTTCACCTAAAATAGAGAATAAACAATTGTTTCTGCAAGCTAATTGTTGGTGATGACAAAAATTACCTGATTTTATTGCACCAGCTGATGCCCTTCACTATTATTTGTAAATGATCTTCAGATTCTCGTTTCCATAATTTTTCTGTGCTTCTTCGATTTCACGTACTAAAGATTTTACATGACCCCCAAGATACTTCGCCTCGATCATTTCAAGGGTTGGTATACACCCTAAACAGGAAGGGACCGTTTTCAAATTCTGAATTGAGTGGATTTTTAATTGTTGAAGACATGGGAAATAATCATCACTGTCAGGGTCTGACTCAGTCCAGTCCACAAGGCGTATGGCGCGCAAAGTCAAGACCCTGAGTTTTGGGAATCGTCCTTCCATCAGCTCCCATCTCTTGCCGTACAATGAAAACGTTTCTAATATGAGGACCTCAAGTTTGGGTAGTTGCTCAACCAATGAAATTTTACTGACAGGAAAACCCAAGTTGCCAAGAAACAACTTTTTCAAGTTCATGGGAAAAGAAAGTTGATCAACATTACTCTGCGAAGCCGAAGAGTAGCCCCAATCTAAGGTGAGTGATTCTAGACATTCTAGTCGATTCATGTCGCAGCATACCCTATTTCCTCGTCCTCCGCTGTAAATTTTCATTTGGCGAACATTGGGAATCTTTCTCAATATGTCTAAATTGGAGAGACACAGATTGGAGAGTGTGACCAGGTTGGGCAAAGTGGAGGAGCTTTCAGCAACGCTGTCATTGGAAGATGGACGAACGACAACGGGGCCCTTCCTTACATGTACATGCCTCAGCTTCTTCATGTTCCAGATACTCTCTGGCAATGAAACCGTCCCATTAGTATTTAGACAAAAGGTTTCCAAATTTGAGAGGTTGGCTATAGACGGTGGAATGAACATCATCGTCCAAGCTGTAAGGGCTAAGTACCTCAAACAAACAAGTGATTCGACTTCATTCGGAAGCTCCTTCAGCCTCAGGGTAATGTGCTCTAAATTCAAAACCTCAAGATGTTTGTAGATGCAAAAAAGGAAGGAGATATTAATCAACGCAAGGTCATCCTCATGTGTTCATTTCACATCAAAGAATAGCAGACTACGTAAATGTGGACAAAACAACCTTGACTTTTCAAAATCTTCTTTGCTGGAGCAAATTAACAACCGTGGTAAGTTGGGAGGCTCATAAAAGGTAGAAAGCTCATCATATCCCCGCAGGACCTGAAGAAAATTCTTTTCTTTCGCTTCGGCCTTACAGAACTCAAATATCAAATCGTGAATGTAACAAGTTTTGACACCACCAATGGATCTGCTTTCTCTTACCATAACTAAGTTTCGCCCAATTAGGTCCCTCAGATATTCTTCTGCAATGTCCTCTAATCTCTTTTCTTCAATTTTTTCCACAAATCCTTCTGCAATCCACAGACGCATCAAATTCTTGGCAACAATTTTTTCATCTTCTTGAAATGCAGCAAAATACAGTAGGCATGCCTTCAAGTGATATGGTAAATATTCATAACTGAGCTCCAATGACTTCTTCCACTGGTCTGCACCAGACACCATGGTCGAAGTTAAACTCTTGGCAAATTCCTTCCAAACCAAAGTATCATGCTCTATAGTTGCTAGAACTCCAGCTACAACAACAATTGCTAGTGGTAATCCCCTGCATTTTTTGGCAATCTCCATCACGAGTCCACACAATGCTTCAGGACAATCTTCTTTACCAAACACCTTCTTTTGCAGCAATTCAAAACTTTCTTTCTCACTGAGTGGACGAAGATTGTGAGGCTCCACGCCATATTGAACCTGTGAAGCCACATTTGAAAACCGACTAGTGAAAAGGATTCTACTTCCCTTCTTGTCATCAGGGAAAGAAATTCGTAGCTCATTCCACACCTTAATGTCCCAGACATCATCAAAAACAACAAGATACCTCTTCATCTTCAGCCTTTGATAGAGCTTTCGAAGCAATTTATGTTCATTCAAGTTTTTAAGCTCTTCATCCATCCTAGAGTATTTTCCGTCAGAGCACAAAATTTGCATTAACAAGCTTTTCATGTTGAATTCTTGAGAAACAGTACACCAAAGACGGAGGTGGAAGTTATGGACAACTGAACTGTCATTATATACTTTTTTGGCTAAAGTTGTCTTACCAAGGCCAGCCATTCCCACAACGGGAACAATTTCCACCTGTTCTGGCCCGCATGTTAGTCGTTCAATTACTTTTTCTGCCTCATCATCAAGACTAACCATGACTTCAAGGGCGGTTGGTATTATTGCTTTCGATGGCATGTGCCCGGAAGGCTTGCAAACTTGTTGTACTCTGAATCTATGAGAGGAATTATGAAGACTCTCTATAATGCTTGAGCTACTGATCTGATCCTTAAAATGCTTGACAAGGAAGTTGGTATTAACCAGCATATCATAACAATCAAGAGCCTCTGTGGATTCTAAGAAGCTAACTTCTCCGTCTTTCACTCTGTTTAGAGAAGGCGAAAAAATTACACTTCCTGCCTCACTAAGGTGAGCTCCAATTTTTTCATTTTGTTCATCCATCTTCTCATGGTGCTCCCTTAATATGCTTCTCAAGAATCTCAGTCCTGCATAGAGCATTTGCATTTCATCTTTCATAGAATCCATAAAGCTACAGCATAACAGCTCCCAGAGACAAATTATCAGAGAATCATTGAAGTTGCTCAATATCTGCTTATCCATCATTAGACCATGCAATGATTTTGAGGATTTTGCAGCTTTAAGAACTTCCTTATAAATCTCATAGACTTGGAAATCAATCATCTTTTGTTGTTCATGTATCTTGGACCAAAACTCAGGACTGTGTAGCTCCTCAGCATCACCCGGAACAGAACACATGTAAGAGAGGCGTGCCCTATTCAAAGCCACCACTTCAATGTGAGCCAATAGCAAGGCAGGAATATTTGTAGTTCCTCTCAATTTGGCAAAGGGAATGAAGCTTTTCAAGAATGTTAGCTTTTCTTCAAGGGCTTGGACTTGAGCAGCAAAAGCAGCATAAATAGACAGATCCGCATCAAAGAAAAAATAGCTAGTTGGCAAATCTGCTAGATTTTGTAGAATGAGGTCTATGAATTGCATTAGTTCATCATCTGTCATACAAGAATTTGATTCCAATGAACTGCTGCTTGCCAAAGTTAAGTAAATTCGGGCGATTTCTTCCTTAAGTGATTTAAACTCTTCCTCAAATTTGGGGAACACTCCATAACGAAAAATATTCATGAAATTTTCGAAAATTTCAGTTTCTAAACTAAGGGAAAGAGAGTGAAAGTCCTCTTCATAGTTTATCAAGGTATCTTCAATGGAAGACAAGAAAGATGGAAGATTCACCTTCTTAACAACATTATGAGGTTCCAAGTGCAAATCATTGCTGTGGCTCCATTTTCTTGCACACATAAGAAATGTTTTGAGAAATTTTATGCATTCGATTGCATAACCAACTCTCCTCCCAGCAAATACATTGCGACGTCGGGAGACGCTCCGGAGCAACTCTAGATCAAGTAGGACACGATCGATGCAGCAAGTGGAGGGCATCTCCATCTCTCATGCAGGGATTTTCCTCAGTTTCACTCTCAAAATCTAAGGAAGAGGATGGAAAAAAGAAAAAAACTCATCTACTGCAGATCTAGCAAGTATTTCTTTTCTGAAAATTAATTTTCTTTCTTTTCTTTTTGGTTTCTGGTGGGAAGGTGAAGAAGAGAATTGAGACATCAATGTATTAGACGAATAAAGCAAGAAAGAAAACATCAACCAAAGTTAATGAAGCAGTGTTCAAATAATCTGGAAATCATCTTGGTTTGGCTAGAGTGAGATGGACCCTGACAATGATAATAATATACAACCAGGTAATTATAAAACTATTTCAGTGGTCCGGGAGAGTTCTTAACGTCTTTCCCGGGATTCAAACAAAAATACATCACTTTATATAAATCCTAAATTACTCTTGATAATATTGTCAAAAAAAAAAAAACCTTTGATAGCTACCCACTACTAGTATAGCTTTCTACCAAGTAATATGTATTTTTTTTAATTCTATTCTTTAATTTATTTAATAAATCTTAATTTTTATTTACAACCACAAATTATGGTTATGAATTACTACCAAATAATTATTGTTATACATTTTATTTTGATGAATTTTGTACATATTTATTGTCAAAATATAAACTCTTGAAAACGATTCTAATAAATATACTCAAAAGATTTTACAACAATTTTTCCTATTAGATGCACACAACTACTACTGAAGTCGCACTCTAGACAATAAAAGAAAATTTTCAAAAGTACCTCAACCGACAAATCTTTAAGTTTAAATCCCTCATTTCTACGTCAAAAGAATTAAAATAATAAAAAAAATCAGGTAGTTGATTTAGAGGCTTGGCAATCTCACATCTCAGGTCTAGCAAACAAGAGAACATCATCAAATAATGGAGTAAATATAGAGCAACTTACAAGTTGGTACTTAGAAGCTATATATGTGAGGAAAATACTCAAGTAACGATAGTTATAGTAACGAAACAAAGTTTACCTGATATTACAGGTAAAAACACCTTTAGTGACCATTTGGTTACCTGTTAGACCGGTCATTTAGATAAGATAATGCCTAAAAATTAGCCTAAAAATTTGGAAGACCGGTCATTTAGATAAGATAATGCCTAAAAATTAGCCTAAAAATTTGGAAGTAAGTTTTGCATCAAAAAGAGTAAGTTAATCTAATAAATTAGTAACTTTTATGTCTCAAAAGGTAAATTGGAAATAATATGAAACTTACCTTTTCTTGAAAATAAATTACCATTTTAAATCTCAAACTTACTTTTAAGGAGAAGTAAGTTTTGCATCTAAAAGAGTAAGTTAGTTGAATAAATCAGTAACTTTTATGTCTCAAAAGGTAAATCGGATGAAACTTACATTTTCTTGAAAATAAATTACTATTTTATATCTCAAACTTACTTTTAAAGATAAGTAAGTTCTGTATCTAAAACAATAAGTTAAATCAATAAATTAGTTACTTTTATGCCTCAAAAACTAAATCGTAAAAATTATATGAAACTTACATTTTTTTGAAAATAAATTACTATTTTATATCTTAAACTTACTTTTTAAGAGTAGTAAGTTTTGCACGTAAAAGAGTAAGTTAACTTAATAAATTAGTAACTTTTATATCTCAAAAGGTAAATCAGAAATAATATGAAAATGATCTTTTTTTGAAAATAAATTACTATTTTACATCTCAAAGTTACTTTTAAAGAGTAAGTTTAGTTGAAGTAATAGTAAATTTTTATACAATATTAGAAATTTTATGATAACATAGTAAATTTGATTAATGATCAAAATTTACTTGTTTGTGGTATTAATTTACTGTTTTACTTTAAAAACTTATAAGAGTAAGTTTAGTTTAAATAATAGTAAACTGTATAATAACATAGTAAATTTGATTACTGATCAAAACTTACTAGTTTGTGGTAAAAATTTACGATTTTACTTTAAAAACTTATATGAAACTACTATTGGGAAGTTTACTTGAAATAGTGCTAAAATTTTTTATTAATGATTGAAATTTAACTTAATAAATTAGTAACTTTTATGTCTAAAATATTAAATCAGAATATATATGAAAGTTATTTTTTTTCTTGCAATAAATGAATTAGAACTTTATATCCCAAAGTTAGTTCTTAGAGAGTAAGTTTAATTCAACTACTAATAAATTTCTATAGAATCATAGTAAATTTTATGATAACATGGTAAATTTGACTAGTGATCCAAATTTACTACTTTGTGGCATAAATTTACTAATTTGCTTTAAAAGCTTATATGAAACTAGCATTAGGAAATTTAATTGAAATAATGCCAAGAATACTATAAAAAAATTACTATTCACATGACCTTATAAAATGTGTAATAAAATTTGTCTGATTATAAATTTTGAATTATTTTTTAATTTTTCAAAAGATTGAAAGTTTGGTTTACAATAATAATAAATCATCCCGAGCCGAGTTATATATATAATGGTAGTTGTCTATTCATCACAAGTTCTATAAGTTAATCCATATGAATACAATAAAATGATAAAATTTTAATAAATTGATTATCAAGATCATACGTATAAAAATTGAAATTATATTAATGTAGCATAATCTTTGAAAATTATAGTAAATTCGTCCATATATTAAGTTGCGTAACTTTCAGAAATCTCCAGTGAAAATTATGCTTACGGTACTAGTTTCATGCAATGTTTACAGAACGCATGCACTATGTCGATTTCGAAACCATAATCATCAAATTAATGTAAATAGTCAACAAATTTCAGATTTTATTTTAGATTGTACGCATACCTCAATCTCCATCTCCAAGTACCGAAAGCAATTGATAATAGTACAATTTTTTTTTAATATCTTTGAGGGAATTCTCTCAATCGCAACCCATTAGGAGATCATGAATCAATTCCACTTTAGAGTAGTCAATCAATCATACAAATAGGTTGAGGGGGCAATTGTATTTTAGTCTGAACTTAATAATTAGTAATTTGCCATTCGAGATGGATTTATTGACGTTGGGATCGGTACTACAAGAAGAGTCCCAAATGATCAAGAATTTAAGAAATAGACAAAATTTACCTTTTTACATAGTATATTAACTAGTAAGTTGAATTTAAAAAATGGTAAATTTTATTAAAAAATAAGTAAATTTGTTTGTTGAAAACGTAAATTTTCATTAATGGTTGTAGCTTACTGCTTTATAAGATATACTTACTAAATTTCTTAGTAAACTTATTAGTAAGTTGAATTCAAAAAAAGGTAAATTTTATTAAAGAATAAGTAAATTTGTTTATTGAAAACGTAAACTTTCATTAATGGTTGCAGTTTACTGCTTTATAAGATATACTTACTAAATTTCTTAATAAACTTACTGGTAAGTTGGATTCAAAAAAAGGTAAATTTTACTAAAAAGTAAGTAAATTTATTTGTTGAAAAAGTAAATTTTTATTGATGACTATAACTTACTGTTTTAAGAGATATACTTATTAAATTTCTTAGTAAACTTACTAGTAAATTGAATTTAAAAAAAGGTAAATTTTATTAAAAAGTAAGTAAATTTATTTGTTGAAAAAATAAATTTTCATTGATGACTATAACTTACTGTTTTAAGAGATATACTTATTAAATTTCTTAGTAAACTTACTAGTAAGTTGAATTCAAAAAAGGTAAATTTTATTAAAAAGTAAGTAAGTTTGTTTATTGAAAACGTAAATTTTCATTGATGACTATAACTTACTATTTTAAGAGATATACTTACTAAATTTCTTTGTAAACTTACCATTGCAATATTAGAAAAGTCACTAAAAATCGAATTTGTCACTAAAGACGGTAAAAACTTGCTATTGCAGGTTATCTCCCTAGCGTTACCATAACTCGCGTTACTATAGCATAGTCCTGCAGCATAATGGCTTAGCAGCTTATATATGCCTGATGAGCAAACAATTTGCCGTAGTGTGGAAGAAAAAGACAGCTTAAAAAGCAAATTTCTGCATGGATTTTGTGTGTATCTGGTGTTGATCATTTTAGCAATTGTTGTGTGCTATTTCTTTCAAACTCGTTTCAATTTGCTGAATTGGGACCTGGAAAACAGGGACAATGTACATGGACAACTTCAAAATGTTTTTTTTTTTTCTCTTTTTTTTTTTTTTTTTTGGCGGTCAAGAAGCCCTGTAGCTTTCTGGTTTTCTGGGTTTTTTAGGAAGTAGAAACTCCATAAATCACACAATTTGGGTTAATCAGTTTCTGTCTCATCTCATGACTCTTGGAAGAATGAGACAGCAGCAATTTGGTACCACCAATACGATTCAGCTAGGAGATTAACAGCAGACCGTTGACCAACAAATGCATGTCATATGGAAACCTCTAAGATCTTCTCTTTTTTCTGCTCAAAACGGTTGAGTAAACGGCATCATAGCATGATCTAGACAGGTTTGCAATTGTGATTTTGAAAGGCTTTGCGTGGCTTCATCAGGTTAGAGTAGTTTTATCGCAGCATTTGTTGAACACGTTTATTGCTCTATTTTTGAAACCCAAGATGTCCAACTTCTGAAAGTGCAAAAGTTTCCGAATCGATTTTACTTCTTCAAGTAGGAGAATTGTGGTAAATAATTTTGAAATGAACCACCCGAGATTGAGGTAACTTTTTATGTGGCTTTGACTCATGGTGTCAATTGTACTCTACGCCTACGGTCCATCGTTTTGCAGAGGGCCGTATTATAAATTCTGCTTCCATGCTTTAAGTTTACACTGATTATCACTTTAGTTGCATCTTTAATTTATTTTTATTTTATACTAATTTCAGACCCTAAAATCTGTCAAACTGTCTCAAATCAGCCAAACAACTCATATTGTGAATGAAAGTGCACTCAAAGATCTGCAATCGCTCATTTTATTTACAATTCTTAAGAAAGAGACCACCAACATAGCTGATCAGAAGCCAATATAATGGCGCATATCAGCATATTAATCATATACTCACATTACAGGTGTGTTTAATTATAGATATGTGGGACGGATTAGCAGCTTTAGGATGCAAAGTGTCTAAATAAAATTTAGTGGTGCGATTCAAGATTAATTAAGTAATTTTAGAGTATAAAGTAGTCAAAATAAAAGTTCAGAATATAAAGTGAAAATCGTTAAAACACTTCTCTAGTCAAAGTGATTTCATTTCCTCTTGATGGCACTATTGATTTCAAACAATCCTACTAAAAAAATTGAACTCTTTGGTCTTCAAGATTGGGAGTTTATACCTTTATGGTAGTTGATGTTTGTACTAATAAAGTATAAGTACATTAAATGAAACGTAGATGACTAACTCATCAATTTTTCTTTTCTTTTTCCCCTCTTTTTCCTATCAGTTGAAAATAAAAAGATTAGTTTTGTGATGCTGGAAATTTCTGTTTCACTTATATTCAATTTTTTTTTGGGTCCCCCGGCTGTTCCTTTTCTTTCTTTCTTTAAATAAGGTAGCTAGGCCAGCATGCAACGAAGTCTTGCGTAATGAAAAGGAATAAATTTTTTGAAATGAAAAGTCCAAAAACAATAAAAATTCCTCTACCTGATCGAGATGACTTTCTGGTGATTCAACACTGTCTCGAAACCTGTCTTCTTTAAAAGTTTCTTTATTTTTTTTTATTTTTATTTTGTGGGTTTGATGATTCCAACACTGTCTCCAAAAAATAATAAAGTAGTCAATAAAAAAACCTGTTTGCTTTTCTAAACCGAGACGACATTCTGATGATTACAAGTTTACAGCATTGCCTCAACTACTTTGTTGATCTTTTGTTTCTTGCTCCGTTGGTTTGTTGGATAGTTGAATATCGCGTCTCTCATCTTCTTCCCCAAAAAAGGAAAAAAAAAAAAAAGGTTCTGGAGGTGGAATTTTTTTCTTCTCTAGCTGCAGTAAAATTTGAGAGGAAAATTGGGGAAGATCCCTGCATCATAAGAGCTGGAGATGGCCTCTACTTGCATCGATCGTGCCTTACTTGATCTAGAGCTGCTCATGAGCAGATACAATTGCTATTCTGATGCTGCTTCTGATGTTTCAGATGCAATCAAAGACATGAAGTTCCTCAAAACATTTACGATGTGTGCAAGAAAGTGGAGCCAAACCAATGATTTGTGCTTGGAATCAGATGATGTTGTTAAGAAGGTGAGCCTTCCATCTTTCTTATCTTGCATTGAGGATGCTGTTCACAAATATGAGGAGGACATTCACTCTCTTTCCCTTAGATCAGAACCTGAAGAAGACTCACATACTCGTGATCGTAACGCTCTGATCTCTAAATTGCGAAAACAGCTCGAATCACTTTCCTCAAATCACAAATATGAGGAGGATATTCACTCACTTTCCCCTGGATCAGAAACTGAAGAAGTCTCACATACTCTTGACAAACCACTGATCTCTAAGTTGCGAAACCAGATCAAATCATTTGAGCAAGAAATCATCCAAGTGTACGTTACTTTGGCGAGCAGCAGGTCGTTGCACTCAAATTCTTGCAGGAGAGATGATGAACTAATGGAATTCGTAGACCTCATCCTACAAAATCTAGCGGATTTGATGACTCCTTATTCGTTTCTTTATAAGAATTCGCGATTTGGTATATCGTCTCTTTATGCTGCTTTGAGTGCTCAATTCCAAGCCCTTGAAGTGAAGCTAACACTCTTGAAAAGCTTCATTCCCTTTGCCAAATTGCGAGGAACTGTAGATATTCCAGCCTTGCTATTGGCGCACTTTGAGGTGGTGGCTTTGAACGCCGCACGCCTCTCTTACATGTGTTCTTTCTGGGGTGATGAGTATGAGAGAAGTTGGAAGAATCGTAAGTTGTACTCTATAACATATGAACAACAACGGAAGATCAGAGCTATTGATTTTCAAGTCTATGAGATTTATGTGGAAGTTCTTAGAGCTACAAGATCTTCAGAATCATTGCATAGTACAATGATGGATAAGCAGATATTGAACAACTTCAATGATTCTCTGATAAGTTGTCTTTGGGACCTGTTATGCTGCAGCTCTAGCTTTATGGATTTTATGAAAGATGAAATGAAAATACTCTATGCAGGACTGAGATTCTTGAGAAGCATAATAAGGGAGCATCATGAGAAGATAGATGAACAAAATGAAAAAGTTGGAGCTCTCCTTAGTGAGGCAGGGATTATAATTTGCTTGCCTTCTCTAAACAGAGTGAAAGAAGGAGAAGTTAGCTTCATAGAATCCACAGAGGCTCTTGTTTGTTATGATATGCTGCTCAAAACCAACATCCATATCAAGCATTTTAAGGATCAGATCAGTGGCTCAAGCATTTCTGAAAGTCCTCCTTCCTTTCATAGCTTAAGAGTACAAGAATTTAGCAAGCCTTCCAGCCACATGCTATCAAAAGGTAAAATACCAATAGCCCATGAAGTCATGGTTGGTCTTGATGATGAGGCAGAAAAAGTAATTGAACGACTTATGAGCGGACCAGAACAGGTGGAAATTGTTCCCATTGTGGGAATGGCTGGGCTTGGTAAAACAACTTTAGCCAAAAAAGTTTACAATGATAGTTCAATTACCCACAACTTCCACATTCGTCTTTGGTGTACCGTTTCTCAAGAATTTAGCATGAAAAGCTTGCTAACACAAATTTTGTGCGCTGATGGAAAACAGTCGAGGATGGATGAAGAGCTTAAAAGCCTGAATGAACATGAATTGCTTCAAAAGCTCTATCAAAGGCTGAAGATGAAGAGGTATCTTGTTGTTTTCGATGATGTCTGGGACATTAAGGTATGGAATGAGCTGAGAATTTCATTCCCGGATGACAAGAAGAGAAGTAGAATCCTCATCACGAGTCGATTTTCTAATGTGGCTTCGCAGGTCCAATATGGGGGGAAACCTCACAATATTCGCCCCCTTACTGTAAAAGAGAGCTTCGAATTGCTACAGAAGAAGGTGTTTGGAGAAGATGAAGAATGTCCTAAAGCATTGCATGGATTCATGATGGAGATTGCTAAAAAGTGCCAGGGATTACCATTTGCAGTTGTTGTTGTAGCTGGAATTCTAGCAACTATAGAGCATGATATTTCGGTTTGGGAAAAGCTTGCTAAAAGTTTAACTCCCACCATGGTGTCTGGTACGGACCAGTGGAAGAAGTCTTTGAAGCTCAGTTATGAGCATTTGCCATATCACTTGAAGGCTTGCTTGCTGTATTTTGCTGCATTTCGAGAAGACCAAATTATCTATGCCAAAGAATTGGTGCGCCTATGGATTGCAGAAGGGTTTGTGGAAAAGATTGAAGGAAAGAGATCAGAGGACATTGCAGAAGAATATCTGATGAGCCTAATTGATCGAAACTTAGTTATGGCAGGTAGAAGCAGATCCATTGGCGGAGTCAGAAATTGTTACATTCACGATTTGGTATTTGAGTTCTGCAAGACTGAGGCAAAAGAAAAGAATTTCCTTCACGTCCTGCGAGCATACGATGAGCTTTCTACATTTAATGAGTCTCCTAACCTATCTCGGTTGTCCATTTGCTCCAGCGGAGAAGATTTTATAAGATCAAGGCTATTTTGTCCACATTTAGGTACTCTGCTATTCTTTGATGTGATTCGAGAACATGAGTTTGGGTTGCTCAATGTCTCCTTCCTTTTTTGCATCTACAAACATCTTAAAGTTCTGAATTTAGAGCGCATTAACCTAAAGCTGAGGAAGCTTCCAACTGAAGTCGAATTACTTTGTTGTTTGAGGTACCTAGCCCTTAGAGCTTCCAGGATGAGATACATTTCGTCAGCTATAGCCAAGCTCTCACATTTGGAAACCTTTTGTCTAGAATCTTTTGAGACGGTTTTGTTGCCGAATAGCATCTGGAACATGGAGAAGTTGAGGCATATACATGTTAGGAGCGGCTCCGTTGTTATTCCTTTCTCCTCCAAGGACAACGTTGTTGAAAACCTCTCCACTTTACCCAATTTAGACACGCTCTCCAGGTTGTGTCTTTGTCTTGATAAAAATGGAGAGAGCATATTGGGAAGGATTCCCAACGTTCGCCGACTTAAAATTTTCAATGATTGGAGACAAAATCGACTATGCTGCAACATGAGTCGACTAGAATGCCTAGAATCGCTCACCTTAGAGCTGGGCTCCTTCTTATCAGAACCATTGGATCACGTTGAGCTTTCTTTTCCCATGAATTTGAAAAAGTTGTGTCTCGCCAAACTGGGTCTTCCCTGTAGTAAAATGTCATTGATTGAACAACTACCCAACCTTGAGGTCCTCAAATTAAGCCGTTATTCATTGGATGGCAAAAGATGGGAGTTGATGGAAGGAGGATTCCCTAAACTCAGGGTCTTGATTTTGTCTGGTCTGCGGGAGATTGTGGAGTGGACAGAGATAGACCCTGATAGTGATGATTATTTCCCGTGTCTTCAGCAGTTAAAACTCGATGGCGTTACTGCACTGGAAATGGTCCCTTCTTGCTTAGGGCGCACATCAACTCTTGAAACGATTGAGATCAAGTATTGTAGAGATTGTGTCAAATCTGTAGTACTGGAAATTGAGGAAACACAGAAAAATTATGGAAACGAGAATCTGGAGATCATCATCGATTGGGTTTCAAGCAAGGAAAATTGCTCGAGAAGGTGAATTGAAGAAACGTGAGATAAAAGAAAATAAAAATGAGTACGTTTGGCTATTAAAAAAAGTATTGTGTTGTTGAGTTTAGTGATTGTTGTGTGCTATTGCTTTTCAAGTATGCGTGAATTTGCTAAGTTGGGGCTTGGAAAATAATGTACTAGGTACTGCAGCAAAATGATTTGGTCTTTTGCCATCAAAAAACTCTGTTGTTATTGTTATTGTTGTTGTTGTTGTTGTTGTTGTTTCATCATCATCATCATCATCATCATCATCATCATCATCATCATCATCTTGACACGATTGACTAACAATTTATGTTTGAGCTCACGACTCTTGGAAGAATGAGACTTTGCAATTTGGAAATTAGCAGCAGCCTTTTGTTCCACAAATTCATGGCAAGAAGGAAACCTCGATGATCTTTTCTTTTCTGCTCAAAACAGGTTTAAGTCAAGAGCAGAGCATGGCCTATAAATCTAAAAATTTCAATTGGGATCTCGCAAAGGCCTTGCGTCGCCTCATCAGGATAGAGTAGTACTACTCCATCATACCATTTGATGAAGATGTACACTGCTTATTCACAGTTTTGATCCAGGATTTGCAACTTTGAATAAGTGCCAAATTTTCAAAATCATATTTTATTTCTTCAAGTCGGAGAATTTTGGTAAAGAATGAAGTATAGGAGTTAGGTTCCTTTAGGGAGGATGTCTACAACTTGGTTTTCTGCCTCTTGAGCTAACTACTCCAAAGGACATTAGTAAAATAATTGGTTCTTCAAAGAGCTTTTAATGGCGATGTGATTTGTATGGATATTTAATCTTCTATTTTTGAATTCCACACCATAAGTTTCAGACGATACAAAGAACCGGGGATAAAACATCCAAATTGGAGAGAACGTCCATAAACTTCAACAATTGTCAGTAGGTAATAATTGGGGAATTTCATGCCATGTATTTTTATCGAATCAAAAAATTATTGCATTAGAAAGTTCAATGTGCATTCATATACATAGATCAAGAAAAGAAAAGGAAAGAAAATGCAAGGACAATTGTGTGTGTTTCATGTATTGTAGATTTCAAGCAATTATGTCTTGATCTGGTTAAGGTTGTGGTTTTTCATATAGATTTGAATCAATCACCATAATATATATAGAAATTTGATAAGGTTAATTAATGATATGAGGTTTGACCAAATTATGTCTACCCCTTATGAGTGGAAGGCGTCTAAACCCAACTGAAGAAGTAGACGTAAGCATCCCTGTAGAAAATTACAATTACTCCATTTTTTGTTGTCTAAATTACGCAAATTCCCTCTGATTTGACTAACATGCAATTTTAAGTTCCTAACTGTTTCTATAGTACTGCCATAACCTTTTTCAGAAACAATCCAAATTAAAAGAAAATAGTCAAGTGCTAACTACTAAAAAAATGAAAAAATGGATATGACAAAAATTGAGAAAGCCTCTCTTTCTTTATCTCCCTACATCTTTTCTTTGTCTATTGCTTATCTCAACTGCGTAACTATTCTTATCTTCCTATATCTCAACTATTTAAAAACATCAAGGAAAATATGTTTGTAGGCTTTTCAACAACATTTTATTATATATGTCATGAAAAATATACTCATAGCGTTATTCTTTTTCTTTTTCTTTTTTCTTTTACACTCTAACTCAATCGATCAAAGTCATTTACCTTTATTTTGAGCTCGACAAAGTCAGTTTTCAGCATGAGTTTCAAAATATTGGCTCCAAGTCGTGATTTTTCACAAACAGTAGTCTTATTGTGAGAAACGGGTGAACAATCGGACTGCAACTTGAATTCAAAGTGACAATCTTTGGAAATCTTTAATGGCCCATACGCTTGGGAGAGTAACTTTTAGTAAAAAATGAGGAAATAAAGATAAGAAAGAACATAATTCTCCTTGAAGAAAACGGCGATGCGAATCAAATTCTCTGGAATCAATACCCAATTGTGAGGGAAAGATATGCAATAATTCTACGTAAACAGGACCCCAATTGTAAAGGTTCAAAAGCAGTGAGCCCACCACTTTCATATTATTCTATATTTTTAATTGCTTTTTTGTTTATCTTACATGTTTTGATATTGTACAAAAGTTGCTGTGAAAATTCACATCAGCCGAAGACAAGCAATAATTCTCAGGAACCTGTGTGCCCAATTTTAAAAGTCCAAAAGCAGAGAACCCACCAATAACATATGCCTGCATTCATCCCCGACAGACCTTCCACTATTGGATATGATATTGGAGAGGAATTTATTTTCTTTTTCAGTTGGTTATTTTATTTATTTAGTTGTTTGGTTTTTTGAGGCATATAATAGGAGGGATATTCTGAAGAACCAATCCCTACTTTTACAGTTAAAGAAGCCAGCGTATGGGTGCATATTGCTCCTACAATAACATTAATATTATTGTGTGAAACCACTGTAATTTTGAATGAATTATTAAAAAACTTTAGGGTGCAAAACATCCAAAATATATTTTGAGGTGCAATTTCATACTAATTAGTAATTTTAAAGTGCAAAATATTGAGAAATAAAAATTTGAGATGCAAACTGGAAATCATTCAATAGGGTGCAGTGAAAAATTGATTGCTTTTCAAGCAATCTTACGCCCGCTGGGGAGGGGGGGAGGTGAAAAAATGGAGTTTGCTGAAGGAGTGTGTTCGGATACTAGATTATTTGAAATAATTTTATGAAAAAAATTCTGTAGTACTTTTTAATGTGATGTATCTGAGATAAAAAAGTGGTTAAAAATTGTGTCGATGATGCAAACAGAAAATTTTGACCAAATAAGATCAATCCAAACAACTATTTAAAAGTTCTTTTACAAATTCAAGGGAGTTTAGTAAATTTTGTACAAACATCTAAAAAACTCACATTCCAAACAGACCCAAGGATTTCCACAGTTAATTCAAAAGAATCCATGTATCAAGGATTGAGGACTTTGTGTTAAGATGTAACTATTTTCGTTCAACTCAAAGATTCCATTAAGCTGAAATATCTAATAAAGTCATTTTACAATTTTCTTAGCAATTAAAGATAAAAAAATTGTTATTTCGTAAAATTATGTTGGTTGTAATCATAGGATGTAAAAATTATGACGCAACACTACTTGAATTCTGAAAGAAACTATCAACTGAAAATTAAAGTTCCTAATTTTTTTTTGGCCCCTTTCTGTTTTTTTCCCTCTTGGACTACGGTAACTAGGCCAACAAAGTCTTACTTAATGAAAGGCACAAATCTTGGTTAAATTTATTTAGCTTCAAGTGATTCAGCACTTCTTCATGAAAATCTTCTATAATTTTAAATATTGTAAATAAAATTTCCATAAATTTGAGTTAAATTATCCAAGTAACAAAAAGAAAGTGTAGCTGCTGGACCTTTCTTAGCGGACGCTGCCACACTGGTCAACTACAAAATGAGTACTAGAAAGAAAGGGGGGAAAAAAAAAAGAAGATCTCCAAACACAATCAAGTAATCAATAAAATTTATTTGCTTTATCCGAGCCATGACGATTTCCAGATTATTTGAACACTGCCTCATTTACTTTGATTGATCTTTTCTTTCTTGCTCCGTTTGTCGGTTGAATAATTGATTTAACTCATTTCTCTTCTTCACCTTCCCACCAGAAAGTAAAATAACTTGTCTCTCCTTTATAATTTGAGAGTGAAACTGAGGGAAATCCCCGCATAGGAGATAGAGATGGCCTCCACTGGCATCTATCGTGTCTTAACTGATCTAGAGTTGCTCCAGAGCAGCTACTCACTCTTCGAACGTAAAGATGCAGCCAGAGGCATGAAATTTTTCAAAAGATTTCTTATGTGTGCAAGAAAGCTGAACCACAGCAATCACATGTACCTGGAATCTGATAATGTTGTGAAGCAGGTGAGCCTTCCATCTTTCTTATCTTGCATTGAAGATACCGTTCACAAATGTGAGGAGGGTGTTCACTATCTTTTCCTGAGACGACCAGAACCTGTAGGATTCACATATATTCCTCCGCGACTGGTCCGTGAGCTAATAGGTCAGATCCGATCATTTAAGCAAGAAATCATCCAAGGTCACTTTACTTGGGCAAGCAGCAGTTCATTGCAATCAAATTCTTTCATGAGAGATGATGAGCTAATGGAATTCATAGACCTCATTCTACAGAATCTAGCGGATTTGACACCTGTCTATTCTGCTCTTTCTACGGCTTCCAATGCTGGTAAACGGTCTATTTGTGCTGCAGTGATGGCTCAAAATCAAGCCCTTGAGGTAAAGCTAACATTCCTGCAAAGCTTCATTCCCTTCGCCAAAGTGCGAGGATCTGTAGATATTCCTGCCTTGCTATTGGCTCAATTTGAAGTGGTGGTTTTGAACGCAGCACGCCTCTCTTACATGTGTTCTTTTTGGGGTGATACTGGACAAGCTGTGAAAGGGTACACTCCTGAGTTCTGCTCCATGATATGTGAACAACAACAGAAGATCAAACCTGTCGATTTTCAAGTCTATGAGATTTATGCAGAAGCTCTTAGAGCTACAAGATCCTCAAAATCATTGGATAGTCCAATGATGGATAAGCAGATATTGGACAATTTCAATGATTCTCTGATAAGTTGTCTCTGGGAGCTGTTATGCTGCAACTCTAGCTTTATGGATTCGATGAAAGATGAAATGCAAATACTCTACGCAGGACTGAGATTCTTCAGAAGCATTTTAAGGCAGCATCAGGAGAAGATGGATGGGCAAAACGAAAGAATTGGAGCTCTCCTCAGTGAGGCAGGTACTATAATACTCTCACCTTGTCTAAACAAAGCGAAAGAAGGAAAAGTCAGCATCTCGGAAACCACAGAGTCTCTTGATTGTTATGATATGATGGCTAATACCAACATCCACATCAAGCATTTTAAGGATCAGATTAGTGGCTCAGGAATGATAGAAAGTCTTCCTTCCTCTCACAGCTTAACAGTACAAGAAGTTTGGAAGCCTTCCAGCCACATGCTATCAAAACGTAAAATGCCAATAACACATGAAGTCATGGTTGGTCTTGATGATGAGGCAGAAAAGGTAATTGAACGACTTATAAGTGGACCAGACCAAGTGGAAATTGTTCCCATTGTGGGAATGGCTGGGCTTGGTAAGACAACTTTAGCCAGAAAAGTTTACAATGATAGTACAGTTGTCTATGGCTTCCACATTCGTCTTTGGTGTACTGTTTCTCAAGCCTACAACATGAAAAATGTGTTACTTCAAATTTTGTGCTCTGATGGGAAACATTCAAGGAAGCATGAAGTGCTCTCAGATCTTGATGAACATGCATTGCTTCAAAAGCTCTACCAAAAGCTGAAAGGGAATCGGTATCTCGTTGTCTTTGATGATGTCTGGGACTTCAAGGCATGGAATGAGTTGAGATGTTCATTCCCAGACGAGGAGAATAGAAGTAGAATCCTCTTCACTAGTCGGTTTTCTAATGTGGCTTCACAGGTTCAATATGGCGTGGAGCCGCACAATCTTCGCCCACTCAGTGACGAAGAAAGTTTTGAATTACTGCAAAAGAAGGTGTTTGGTAAAGAAGATTGTCCTCAAGCATTGTGTGGACTCACGATGGAGATTGCCAAAAAATGCAGGGGATTGCCACTAGCAATTGTTGTTGTAGCTGGAGTTCTAGCAACTATAGAGCATGATATTTTGGTTTGGAAAGAATTTGCCAAGAGTTTAACTTCGACTATGGTGTCTAGTGCAGACCAGTGGAAGAAGTCATTGGAGCTCAGTTATGAATATTTACCATATCACTTGAAGGCATGCCTGCTGTATTTTGCTGCATTTCAAGAAGATGAAAAAATTGGTACCAAGAATTTGATGCGTCTATGGGTTGCAGAAGGATTTGTGGATAAAATTGAAGGAAGGAGAGCAGAGGACATTGCAGAAGAATATCTGATGGACCTAATCGGCCGAAACTTAGTGATGGTAAGTAAAAGAAGATCCATCGGTGGAGTCAAAACTTGTTATGTTCATGATCTGATATTTGAGTTCTGTAAGGCCGAGGCAAAAGAAAAGTATTTTCTTCAGGTCCTGCGGGGATATGACGAGCTTTCTGCCTTTTATGAGCCTCCCAACATACCACGGTTGTTAATTTGCTCCAGCAGAGAAGATTTTGAAAAGTCAAGGTTATTTTGTCCACATTTACGTAGTCTGATATTCTTTAATGTGAAACGAACACATGTGGATGACCTTGCGTTGCTTAATATCTCCTTCCTTTTTTGCATCTACAAACATCTTGAGGTTTTGAATTTAGTGCACATTAGCCTGAGGCTGAAGGAGCTTCCGATTGAAGTCGAATCACTTGCTTGTTTGAGGTACTTAGCCCTTACAGCTTGGGAGATGACGTTCATTCCACCGTCTATAGCCAAACTCTCAAATTTGGAAACTTTTTGTCTAAATTCTAATGAGATGGTTTCATTGCCAGAGAGTATCTGGAACATGAAGAAGCTGAGGCATGTACATGTAAGGAAGGGCCCCGTTGTCATTCGTCTATCTTCCAATGACAGCGTTGCTGAAAGCTCCTCCACTTTGCCCAACCTGGTCACACTCTCCAATCTGTGTCTCTCTCAATTTAGACATATTGAGAAAGATTCCCAATGTTCGCCAACTGAAAATTTACACTGAAGGAGGAGGAAATAGGGTATGCTGCAACATGAGTCCACTAGAATGTCTAGAATCACTCACCTTAAATTGGGGGCACTCTTCGCCTTGGCGGAGTCATGTTGATCAGCTTTCTTTTCCCATGAACTTGAAAAAGTTGTTTCTTGGCAGCGTGGGTCTTCCTGTCAGTAAAATTTCATTGGTTGAGCAACTGCCCAATCTTGAGGTCCTCAGATTAGAAATGCATTCATTGTACGGCAAGAGATGGGAGCTGATGGAAGGAGGATTCCCCAAACTCAGGGTCTTGACTTTGCGCGCCGTAGGCCTTGTGGACTGGACTGAGGCAGACCCTGACAGTGATGATTATTTCCCATGTCTTCAACAATTAAAAATCCACTCAATCTGGAATTTGATAACGGTCCCTTCTTGTTTAGCGCGTATACCTACCCTTGAAACGATTGAGGTGAAGAATCTTGTGGGTCGTGTAGAATCTTTAGTATGTGAAATCGAAGAAGCACAGAAAAATTATGGAAACGAGAATCTGAAGATCATTTACAAAGAATAGTGTAGGGCATCAGCTGGTGCAATATCAGGTAATTTTTGTCATCGCCAACAATTAGCTTGCAGAAACAATTGTGCATTTTATTTTTTAGGTGAAATTAAATGATTTCTTCTTATTTCTCTATTTATATATTTATGTTTTGCTGCATTGAGACTTGTACTTTTTTCAACTTTCAGTTGGCTCATGTAATGCTTGCACGAGTACATTGGCATTGATGAACAAATAACTAATGATTGCTCTTACCTTTTCTTTTCTTTTCTTTTTTAATGATATGAGCAGGGATTAGTTCTTTTTTTTTTTCCTCTTGGTGCTTTGCTCTTGTGGAAGATGGAGGTGAAAGTTGAATGGATGGCTCCTTCCCTGTCAAAATATGGTAGGAAACAATCAATGAGGATTGTACACAAGGCACCATTTTATCAATCTCCACGGCAGCTTGAAGGTTTAAACTTTGTGTGCCTAATGAAATAGTTTTGCTGTTGGTGTGGAAGAACAAGACAGTTGAAGAAGCAACTTTGAAGGTGAATTTTGCTTAAATTTTGTGTTGTTGAATTTAGTAATTGTTGTGTGTTATTTCTGCCCAAACTTGTGTCAATTTGCTGAATTGGGACTTCAAAAATGGGGACAATGTGCAAGGTATTACAGCGAAATAGTTGGTTTTTGGCCGTCAAGAAACTCTATTAATTATTTGCCTCTTTTTTTTTTTTTTTTTTTGAGTTTGAAACTCCAATGCTCCACCATTTTGATCTACAAATTCATGTCAAGGGCATAGCATAGCATGGCCTATAAAAGGTAAACATTGCAATTGGGATCACAGAAGGCATTGCGTGGCTCAATCAGAGGATAAGAGCAGTTTCCATCTTAGAATTGTCTGAAAATATGTACTGCTCAGTCATAATTTTGTACTCAGGATATGCTAAATTTTCAAAATCATATTTTACCTCTTCAAGTTGGAGAACTTTGGTAAAGAATCAAAAGGTTGCTAGGAAGGATTCTGCTTCTTGAGTTCATCACTGGAAAAGAAATTATTAAAATAATTGATTGTCCAAAACTGATATGATTGAAATTGAATGGATATTTAAACTTCTTGTTTGGAATTCCACTCCATATGATTCAGATGATGTTGTAAGTGGACTGTGTCCGCCACATCCGCCACCACCCTGATACCATGGTAGAAACTCCGTCCAAATTGGAGAAAATGTGTATAAAATTCGTAATTGTAAAATTGAGATTTGATTAACTTTAAATCCTCAGTTTCTCAAGCTATACTAGCAGATTACCTTTTTTTTTTTTTTTTTTTTTTTGTCTAATAAGGGAAGAGTGAGATTTGAGAGGCAAGGAGGGAGATTAGAATCCAGAACCTCTAATTGTAAAGATCTTAACCTTACCCGTTAAACCAAGGCCATTTTAACCTATGCCAATAGATTACCAAATTGTTGGACAAAAAATTTGCAAGTGCATTACATTTTGCACGAAAAGAATATGTTGCACAAAGTTGTTTTGCAGAAAGAAGGTACACATTCCGATGGGAAAAAAAAGGCTATGGTAATATTCCATGCATGCAATTGCAATGCTATATGATGAGGGCTTGAATAAGGTCAAATTTTTAGTGGCGGAGACCGGAGAGTTTTGAATTATTTACGTATCAAAGTCGATAAGCTACGAGTTTAGGATCCCAAAAAATCTTTTTTTTCTTTTCAAAATTCACAATCTTTAGTTTAATAGCGGACTTTATTTGTTCTTAATATTGCAGTAGAAAACATTAACACCTATGTCGTTGCAAATTTATCTACTTGCTGGTCATCATATTCTCAAGTAACTAATGCTACTCAGTCCTATGCTTAAGAAACCGAAAGGAAATGTAAAAACTTCGTTGTCACTAACCAAATTGAGGCCAACTTGGAAAATGATATATAGGACATTTTTTTTTTTTTATCGTACTCTTCATGTGTTATGCGAATGCTGAACTTGTATTCGCTTTAATTTGCTCTACAAGGATCATCTTGAGTCTATTTACAGGCTTGCACTATGATTTGGATACTTTAAAGTACTAATTTACACTATAACTTTAGAAACTAGTAAAGCATACGTTTTCTAAGTTTTTCTTAGCAATGCCTTGTTCAAGGTAACTCGTTCCAGCTTTAATTAGCTTGATTACATACTTGGCTTTGGCCTAGGAAGATGGTAATCCTATAGTTGTTTCCTTGTTTAATTAGGCAAGATTTGTTTATGAGAATGTGGGATAAATATGTTGATGAGGTTAGTGGGGAAAATATTCATCTACAATAAGACAAGAAAAGAAAAAAAAAATGACGCAATAACAGGGGCTCATCTACATTTATTATTTTATTCTGTAAGCGTGTATATTTTATAATATAATTGCCCATATTTGTCTAATTCCACCATTTCAAGTGTTGAAGCCCTCTTTTATTTTTTTTATTTTTACATCGTTTACTTTAACGTTGTTAATGTAGAAAACTTATGGTCACGAGTATTATACTCTAGGAATAAGAAGAGATGGCCAAGTTTTGACTAAGGTGACCTTGTTTACTGACTAAAATTGAAGCTCTAAAATTTTAAGGTTTTGGATAAAAATTCCCCTCCCTTTCCCCTCCCCCCCGCCCCTTCACTTTTTAAATCTCATCTTTCCATTGCTGAAAAAAATCTAAAAAAAATTAAAAATGAGATGGTCAAGTTGTGGTGGATTGGGAAGGAAAACAGCTAAATAAAATCGGACAGAAAGCTTAAAGAATTTCATAGCTATAGGGAAAAAAAAAAAAAAAAAAAAAAGAGTAACTAACTAAATTCTACATGATGTGAAGAATATTGCCCAACGAAGAACAAGAAAGAATTTAATTGAATAAGTGGGAATTATATTTGGCAAATATCAGGCCCAAATTAAAGTTAATTTGTTGAACGTTTTGAGTCTCTTCTCACCCTCAACCCGGTTGTAATGAATAGTGATCTTGTAATGCCCAACTGCCAGCAACTTGTTCCACGTACGTCTGTATCACCAAACTCTGTGTATTTCTCTACTTTCTGAATCCAGTAGCCATTGAATTTTAAATTGTTAACTCCAATTTCAAAAAATTTCAAACAAAGTCTCAGTTTTCTTGTGCTCTTCTCCTTGTTTTGCTTGTGCATAGGAGTAATTTGTTGACAGATAGTTAATAACATGCACAACTAACATATACAATTACAAGTAAAGCCATAATAGTGTCTTAAGAAGTTATAGATATATTATTGGGTAAGAGAAAATGTCCAGGATTTTTTACATGCCTCTACATCGTCCCCATGTCGATGTCTTTTATTATTTTTGTGTCTCCACTGGAAACTTTCAAAATCTTGATCAAAATCATGGAGCGAAAAGTGTACTTGTGACGAGAAGGGAAACCAATACAGATTGACATTGTAAAACCAAGTAGCAATATTGGCAATTGAAATCACCCAACAGAAAATGTTCCAAGAATGCTTTTTTTTATTCCCCCCTCCACCCGGGGGTAATCACTAGAGATCTTCGTATCAATTTCTCCTATGTTGATGACAGAGTAAATTAAGTGTGCCAATATGTCAATCTCCTTTTGTATTTAGTTGAGGATAAATTTGGATATTTTGTTGCGTGGAGACTAAATCCGGCTGTGCCATTAACATTTAACAGCAGCAGGATGGAGGAGACATGCAATAATTCCAAGGAATCGATACCCAATTTTATGAAGTCCCGAAAGCTGTAAGCCCCCACCGCTAACATGTGCCTCCAGCTACCATTACAAACCTTCCGCGATCGTCGGATACGATATCGGAGGTGATTTTTATTTTTTATTTTTCCAGGTTTTTTTTTTCTTTTGTGTGTGTATGTGCTTTTTTTTTTTTTTTTTTTTTTTGGGGCCACTACCAGATCATTCTTGGTGGGGCTAATTCCACTTCTCCAGTTTGAACCCCAATTATCACTCTACATCTTTTAATTTTTGTTATACACACTTCAAATCCTAATATATCACTAAACTGCCTCAAATCATCCCAAGAACTCATATTGCAAGTGAAAGTGCTGTAAAATAAAATAAAAAATAAAAAAAAAACACACACACACACACACATGCATTCACTCCTTTTCTTTTTTTTTCTTTTTTTTTTTGTGGATATTCTAAAGAATTAATACCACTCTTATAGTCGAGAAGCCAACGTATAGGTGCATATTATTCCTACGGTTACATTAATATTGTGTGAAACCGTAGTAATTTGGGATGAATTATTAGCTTCAGGGTGCAAAATATCCAAAATTAAATTTTTGAGGTGCAATGTCATATTAATTAGTAACTTTGAAGTGTAAAGCTAAAATATCTCAAAATAAAAGTATGAGAGATGCCAGGTGGAAGTCATTCAGAAAAAGGGTGCACAGGGAAATTTGTTCTTCCTTTTGGCGTCACTGACTGATTCAAGGCAACCCTGCTAGAAAGTCCAAACTCTTGGTCTTCAAAATTGGAAGTTTTTCCAGATTTTCTTTTCTGAATATTCCAGCTCTTCCATAGCATGTATCTTTAATGGTTTTATACTGAATACCAGTGGCTTATCAAACAATCTGTAAAGATATTGATTGATTGATCCGCTGTCTATAGTTTACCCGGACATGTTCTCTTGTTTGCTAGACCTGAGATGTGGGATTGCCAAGCCTCTAAGTCAACTACCTGATTTTTTTTATTATTTTAATTCTTTTGACGTAGAAATGAGGGATTTAAACTTAAAAGATTTGTGGGTTGAGGTACGTTTGAAAATTTTCTTTTATTGTCTAGAGTGCGACTTCAGTAGTAGTTGTGTGCATCTAATAGGAAAAATTGTTGTAAAATCTTTTGAGTATATTTATTAGAATCGTTTTCAAGAGTTTATATTTTGACAATAAATATGTACAAAATTCATCAAAATAATTATTTGGTAGTAATTCAAAACCATAATTTGTAGTCATAAATAAAAATTAAGGTTTACTAAATAAATTAAAGAATAGAATTAAAAAAAATACATATTACTTGGTAGAAAGCTATACTAGTAGTGGGTAGCTATCAAAGGTATATATATATATTTTTGACAATATTATCAAGAGTAATTTAGGATTTATATAAAGTGATGTATATTTGTTTGAATCCCGGGAGAGACGTTAAGAACCATCCCTGACTACTGAAATAGTTATATATAATTACCTGGTTGTATATTATTATCATTGTCTGGGTCCATCTTACTCTAGTCAAACCAGGATGATTTCCAGATTATTTGAACACTATCTCATTAACTTTGGTTGATGTTTTCTTTCTTGCTTTATTTGTCTAATACATTGATTGTCTCAATTCTCTTCTTCACCTTCCTACCAGAAACAAAAAAGAAAAGAAAGAAAATTAATTTTCAGGAAAGAAATACTTGCTAGATCTGCAGTAGCTGAGTCCCCCCCCCCCTCCTTAGATTCTGAGAGTGAAACTGAGGAAAATCGCTGCATAAGAGACGGAGATGGCCTTCCCTTGCAGCATCGATCGTGTCTTATTTGATCTAGAGTTGCCCCGGAGCATCTCCGGATATTGCGATATACATGTAGCGAGGAGAATTGGTTATGCAATCGAATGCATAAAATTTCTCAAAACATTTCTTATGTGTGCAAGAAAGTGGAGCCACAGCAATGATTTGCACTTGGAACCTCATAACGTTGTTAAGAAGGTGAGCCTTCCATCTTTCTTGTCTTGCATTGAAGATACCTTGATAAAATATGAAGAGGACATTCACTCTCTTTCCCTTAGTTCAGAAACTGAAAGTTTCGAAGATTTCGTGAATACTATTCATTATGGAGTGTTCCCCAAATTTGAGGAAGAGATCCAATCATTTAAGCAAGAAATCATCCGAGTTTACTTAACTTTGGCAAGCAGCAGGTCATTGGAATCAAATTCTTGCATGACAGATGATGAACTAATGCAATTCATAGAGCTCATTCTACAAAATCTAGCGGACTTGCCAACTAGCTATTTTTTCTTTTATGCGCAAGAGTCTATTTATGTTGCTTTTGCTGCTCAAGTCCAAGCCCTTGAAGAAAAGCTAACATTCTTGAAAAGCTTCATTCCCTTTGCCAAATTGCGAGGAACTGCAGATATTCCTGCCTTGCTATTGGCTCACATTGAAGTGGTGGCTTTGAATGTGGCACGCCTCTCTTACATGTGTTCTTTTCCGGGTGATGCTGAGGAGATACACAGTCCTGAGTTCTGCTCCATGATACGTGAACAACAAAAGAAGATCAAACCTGTTGATTTCCAAGTCTATGAGATTTATAAGGAAGTTCTTAAAGCTACAAAATCTTCAAAATCATTGCATAGTCCGGTGATGGATAAGCAGATATTGAGCAACTTCAATGATTCTCTGATAATTTGTCTCTGGGAGCTGTTATGCTGCAGTTTTACGGATTCTATGAAAGATGAAATGCAAATGCTCTATGCAGGACTGAGATTCTTGAGAAGCATATTAAGGGAGCACCATGAGAAGATGGATGAACGAAATGAAAAAATTGGAGCTCTCCTTGGTGAGGCAGGGAGTGTAATTTTCTCGCCTTCTCTAAACAGAGTGAAAGAAGGAGAAGTTAGCTTCTTAGAATCCACAGAGGCTCTTGATTGTTATGATACGCTGGTTAATACCAACATCCTTGTCAAGCATTTTAAGGATCAGATCAGTAGCTCAAGCATTATAGAGAGTCTTCCTAATTCCTCTCATAGCTTTAGAGTACAACAAGTTTGCGAGCCTTCCAGGCACATGCCATCGAAAGCAATAATACCAACCGTCCTTGAAGTCATGGTTGGTCTTGATGATGAGGCAGAAAAAGTAATTGAGCGACTAACATGCGGACCAGAACGGGTGGAAATTGTTCCCGTTGTGGGAATGGCTGGCCTTGGTAAGACAACTTTAGCCAAAAAAGTATACAATGATAGTTCAGTTGTCCATAACTTCCACCTTCGTCTTTGGTGTACTATTTCTCACGATTTCAACACGAAAAGCTTGTTAATGCAAATTTTGTGCTCTGACGGAAAATACTCTAGGATGGATGAAGAGCTTAAAAAATTGAATGAACATGAATTGCTTCAAAAGCTCTATCAAAGGCTGAAGATGAAGAGGTATCTTGTTGTTTTTGATGATGTCTGGGACATTAAGGTGTGGAATGAGCTACGAATTTCATTCCCTGATGACAATAAGAGAAGTAGAATCCTCTTCACTAGTCGGTTTTCTAATGTGGCTTCACAGGTTCAATATGGCGTGGAGCCTCACAATCTTCGTCCACTCAGTGAGAAAGAAAGTTTTGAATTGCTGCAAAAGAAGGTGTTTGGTAAAGAAGATTGTCCTCAAGCATTGTGTGGACTCACGATGGAGATTGCCAAAAAATGCAGGGGATTACCACTAGCAATTGTTGTTGTAGCTGGAGTTCTAGCAACTATAGAGCATGACAATTTGGCTTGGAATGAATTTGCTAAAAGTTTAACTTCGACCATGGTGTCTGGTACAGACCAGTGGAAGAAGTCATTGGAGCTCAGCTATGAACATCTACCACATCACTTGAAGGCATGCCTACTATATTTTGCTGCATTTCAAGAAGATGAAAAAATTGGTGCCAAGAATTTGGTGCGACTATGGATTGCAGAAGGGTTTGTGGAAAAATTTGAAGGAAAGAGATCAGAGGACATTGCAGAAGAATATCTGATGGACCTAATTGTTCGAAACTTAGTTATGGTAAGTGAAAGCAGATCCATTGGTGGTGTCAAAACTTGTTACATTCATGATTTGATATTTGAGTTCTGTAGAGCAGAGGCAAAATCCAAGAATTTTCTTCAGGTCGTACAAGGATATGATGAGCTTTCAACCTTTAATGAACCTCCCAACCTACCTCGGCTGTCCATTTGCTCCAGTGGAGATGATTTTATAGAGTCAAAGCTATTCTGTCCACATTTAGGTAGTCTGCTACTTTTTGATTGTCACCATCTACGACATAATGAGCCCGAGTTGCTTAGTATCTCCTTCCTTTTTTGCATCTACAAACATCTCAAGGTTTTGAATTTAGAGCGCATTAAGCTAGGGCTGAAGGGGCTTCCAACTGAAGTCGAATCACTTCTTTGTTTGAGGTACTTGGTCCTTACAGCTATGCAGATGTATTCTTTTCCACCGTCTATAGCCAAGCTCTCAAATTTGGAAACTTTTCGTCTTAATTCTTTTATGAGTGTTTCATTGCCAGATAGCATCTGGAGCATGAAGAACTTGAGGCATTTACATGTTTGGGGCGGCTCCCTTGTTATCCCTTTTTCTTCCAGTGAGGACGTTGTTGAAAATCTCCCCACTCTTCCCAATTTAGACACACTCGCCCTACTGTATCTTAATTTGGATCTAAAAGAAGAGAACATATTGAGAAGGATTCCCAACGTTCGCCAACTTAAAGTCCTCCTTTGGTATCAAAAAGGAGGATGCTGCAACATGAGTGGGCTAGAATGTCTACAATCACTCACCTTACGTGGTGAATTCTTATCTGCACCTTTGGGTCATATTGAGCTTTCTTTTCCCATGAATTTAAAGAAATTGCATCTCGCCGAAATACGTCTTTCCTGCAGTACAATGTCATTGATTGAACAACTACCCAATCTTGAGGTCCTCAAATTACGACACCGGGCATTGGTCAGCGAAAGATGGGAGCTGATGGAAGGAGGATTCCCTGAACTCAGGGTCTTGATTTTGTCCGAATTAGGCATTGTGGAGTGGACAGAGGCAGACCCTGATAATGGTGATTATTTCCCGTGTCTTCAGCAATTAAAACTCCGGTCAATTCAATATTTGAAAACGGTCCCTTCTTGTTTAGGATATATATCAACTCTTGAAATGATTGAGGTGAAGAATCTTGCGGATCCTGTGAAATCTTTAGTACGGGAAATCAAAGAAGCACAGAACAATTATGGCAATGAGAATCTGAAGATCATTTACAAAGAATAGTGAAGGGCATCAGCTGGTGCAATAATATCAAGCAATTTTTGTCATCGCCAAGAATTAGCTTGCAGAAACAATCATGCATTTTCTGTTTTAGGTGAAATTAATTGATTTTCTCTTATTTCTCTATTTATATATTTATGTTTTGGTGGATTTGTGCTTTGTTCAAGTTTCAATTGGTTGTGATGCTTGCACGAGTACATTGAAATTGGTGAACAAACTACTAATGATTGCTCTTCTTTTTCTTCTTCTTCTTTTTCTTTTTTCTTTTTTAATGATATCAGCAGGGATTAGGACTGCTGTTTTCTTTTCCCCTCTTGGTGCTCTTGTGGAAGATGGACGTTATAGCTGAATGGATGGCTGTTTTCTTGTCAAAATATGGTGGAAACAATCAATGAGGACTATACACTGGGCACCATTTTATCAATCTCCACCGCAGCATGAAGGTTTAAACTTTGTGCCTCGTATTGAAATGCTTCTACTGTCAGTGTGGAAGAGCATGACAGTTGAAGGAGCAAATTTGTGCGTGAATTTTGCTTAATTTTTGTGTTGCTGAATTTAGCAATTGTTGTGTTCTATTTCTGTTCAGATGTGGGTCAATTTGCTCAATTGGGAGTTGGGACTTGAAAAATAGGGACAATGTACAAAGGTACTGCAGCAAAATGGTTTGTTTTTTAGCCATCAAGAAACTCTTTTAATCCTTTTTTTTTTTTTGGTGACGTTGAAACTCCACCATTTTGACACAACTGATTAATAATTTATGTTTGAGCTGATGAATCTTGGAAGAATGAGACGGCACAATTTGGAAATTAACACCTGACTTTTGATCTACAAATTTATCATCTCTTTCTGCTCAAAACGGTTAAGGCAGAGAGCATATATAATGTGGTCTATGAAATAAGTGCTAAAGTTTCAAAATCATATTTTACTTCTTCAAGTTGGAGAGTTCTGGTAAAGAACGAAGTATAGGAGTCAGGTTCCTTTTAAAAGGATGTCTGCAACTTTGGTCTTCTGCATCTTGACTTAATTGCTGGAGAGGAAATTAGTAGCATAACTGATTCTACAAAAAAGCTCAGAAGGTGATATGGTTGAAAGGGTATCTATAATCTTTTGTTTTGGATTCCACAGCGTGAGATTCAGATGAGCTCAATTAGGCAAGCACTTGTGAATGAGATCCTTTGAATTTTGTTAGGAGCTGCAGTTGAAAGAAAGCCATCAGTGCTAAAAGAAGTGTGCAAATATGTTGATCAACATCGTAGGGGACTTGAGCTAGCAAATCATTCAGGAGTAAATCAGAAAGTTTTAAATTAATTGGCTCAGCTAGCTTGGATGATTTTTCGTGTTGGCCTTCAAAACACTATTGTAAAATCCACCAAATGAGCCCCAACGGGGAGATTGGATTAATTTCTCTCTTGGAATCATGAGGGAATGTTATTGGAATTTCCCCAGTATTTGATGACGTGACCAACTTGACAACTCCCTCCTGTGACTAGTTTAAAGACCGAGAAATGCAGCTAACATCCTGCATGCAGCTTCCTTTATCACCCCTTGGCAATCTGGGATGGGATTTTGTTCAGGGCCATAGTGGGGGAAAATGTGGCACAAGAATAAGGAATGCTTTTCCAGTGATCTTTTCTTGCTCCATGGAAATTGATTTCTTATAGATTTGGTTCTAAGTGATCCCTCCAAGACAAAATTTAAGCATGATAATTTTCGTTTTACCCACTATGGTTTGATTTAATGTTCATTTTTCTCCTCTAAAATTTTAAAGCAACGCATATTTGCCTTGTTTTGTAATTTTTGTAAACTCTTTAGTAGTTGAATAAATTTGAATAATAGAAATAAAGCAAAAAATGTTTTTTTGTCTATTTTCCTTAAAATCTTTTATGGTTTTCGTTGGATTAATGGTTATTCTACATGTAATGGTTTTTAGTCTAGAGACCTAAGCCAAATAACAACAAATAGAAAAATTTTGGAAAGATTAGGTAGTTTCAACCGTGTTATATCTTAAAAAATAAATTATTTATTTTTTTCTGGTTTGTCCAAATCATTGGAAGGATAATGTTGCTGTTTTTAAAACAACTAAGTAGGTCAACTATTAAAAACTGAACCAAAACTATTAAAAAGGGCGAATATGCCTTATGCATATATTTAAAGGAGAATATTGAACATTAAATCAAACTTCAAGAAGTAAAATAAAAATTATTATAATTATATTTTCCTTTTCGAATAAAAAATTTATAATTTCATTCATGAGATTTGTACCAATGGTAGAAACTATGTTATCAAACATATAACAACAAATCTACATGTACTTTATTGTGAAGCACCAATCTATTCTAAATGATACTAATCTCTTTGAACCCAATGAATAATTGTGCATGCTTTCTCTTGTAGATCTACTATTTAACTGCTTTAAATGCAAATACCAAGCTAAGATCTGACATGTAATGCTAAAAAATTTTCAAATTTGATAAACATGAAAAAATTGAGTTTTAACAAAGGAAAATATATACTTAAAAACAACAATTACCAGAAACTCTAGGAGAGAAGAGACTCTTATTAATATATGTGTATATATATATATATAAACACACACACACACTGTAATGATTTGATTGATGTGAGGTAAAAATGTGATTGAGAAATATGCATTCATCAAAAATGTAAAATTTTTTTGAGGAAAAATTGCAATCCAAATAAGGTCTTCGGAAAAAAGAGACCTCTCACTTGAAAATCCTAAAAAAGAACAATACTTTTATTAAAAAATTTGAAGGAGACTTTATTACCTATAAGCACAAGACAGAAATTAATAGGTTGAGAGAGAGATCAAATGGCATCCGCTTCTAATGGAGAAATGTGTTGTTTTGTTTTAGAGGATGCGAGGAAATAGAAATCGTTAGGATGTTGTTTTGGATATTAATCTATTTTATTAATATGCGATTTTCAATTTAGATTTTTTTTTCTGAAATTTGAATACTTAATCGCGATTGACTATCAAAATATTTAACCTTTTGGCATTTATTAAATTGTGAATATAATATTTGTGCATGAAAATGAGAGGAAAAAAAGAATTGATGTTTAACAAAGATTAATTTGGCATTTTGTGTCACGGAAATCAAGACCTGTGAAACTGCTGATTCTTTTATTGACAGCATCCCGTCTCCTTCTTGTCAGCTTGTTTCTGGAAAACAACAATGCCATTATCACCTTATCACTATCAACACCCCTTTTGCTTTTCACTTTTTCCTCTAGGAGAAGAGTCCGTCATGTTTGAAATCATTTGACACTTTTTAATCCCTCTAATCAAACAGAACTTCACAACTCATAGATTTTCCAATACATCAACTATGGATTTGGATTTCCTAAATGACTCCCATTTTCCCAAACCGTGTACCTAAAACCCATTCAGTTTAAACAAAACAAATATTCAGGTAGGCTACATGATCACATATATAGTTTCTAAGTACCAACTTGTCATGTTGCTCTATATTTCCTCTATTATTTGGTGATTTAATTCTTGTATTTCTCGCATTTGGATTTATATGCAGAAGAAGAAGACTCGGAAAGGTTAGCAGCCCGTGTTGAAACTGTAGCCTATGGATTAGGGCCTGAAGAAAGTTTATAGTTTTACACGATTACGTCCATAAAAAATCTCATGGATGACTTAGTATATCATATTTTTGTACACTATTCCTTTTCTCCTTTTTTTTTTTTTTTTGGTATTTGTCGACATGTGTAAAAACCCATTGCAAATTTTGTACAAAGTCTAAATAGTAAAATGATCAATAATCAAGAAAACTTGCAAAACAAATTTTTTCAAGCCTAAAACTCCTGGTGTCAATATAATAAAAGCATGGATTGAAAAACAAAAGTTCAGAGGTAAAACCATTTTGTACTATCACGAAACTAACAGATAAGGTCCAAGTTTGTGATGAATTTAGAAAAATGCAAACAAAACATGGCAGAAAACTAACCAAAAAAAAAAAAAGGCAGCGAAATGCTGAAAAATGAAATCCTGAAATTCTTTTTGTTTGATAGCACTGGTGTTTCAGCAAAACGCGGCACCCCGTAGACGTTGCCACCACCCCCATACTTGATTTACGTGTCCAAAAACCCCATTCCTCCAAACCAACTCCCCATTCATCACTCCACTCAACTCCTTCCCTATAAATCCTACACTCCCCCCAACCCATAATCTGCGCAACAAACATTGAAAGAAAAATAAAGAGAAGCCAATGGCAAGACCACCACCATCTCTACTCACACTTTCTTCCTTTCTTGTAATCTTGTTCATTCTTGCACTACTTTCCACCACCACCCAAGTGAATGCTTTGGGGAGGAAAGTGGGAGGGAGGGAGAAGATTGAGGATGTGAAGAGCAACGAAGAGGTTCAAGAACTTGGGAAATACTGTGTTTCTGAGTACAACAAGAGTTTGAGGAAGGAGCACAAGGGTGCTAATGAAAGCGGGGCTCCACTAGTCTTCACGTCCGTGGTGGAGGCTGAGAAGCAGGTGGTTGCCGGCGTCAAATATTACCTCAGGATTAAGGCCACCACTTCTTCTGGGGTCCCCAAGGTTTATGATGCTATTGTGGTGGTTCGGCCTTGGGTTCATACTAAGCCAAGGGAGTTGCTCAACTTCTCTCCTTCCCCTGCTACTAAGTGAAGAAGAAAATGTTGAAAAGGTTGTTGGTACTGTTTCGGCACATCTAATCTGATGATTGTCACTACTACCTTTTATTGTTAATTCTCTTTTGCTGTCAAGTGTTTTTTTTTTTTTCCTTCTTCTTCTGTGTCTACTTGTAACCGTGGTGATGAATGATGATGATATGATATATGCTCCAGTAAATCTGTTGCATAACTTGCTGTGTCTTTTTCTTTTTTCTACTGCTACTTTTATTTTGTTGATTTCACAGGCTTCTGATACACCTGCTGAGTTTCGAAAAACCTTGTGAGTTTTTAAACTGAATGGATGCCCAAAATATTGCTCAAGTGTTTGAGCTTCTGTGGTTTGGAGACGGTTTCACAATTTCGGTATGAATGAATGATAAAGCCCCCCTTCGAGACTTGGGAGGATGGTGTCAGGCTTCTCTTCTACCCTATACTACTTGTGAAAATCAAACACTAGGTGACTTCAACTTCCGACTGATTCATATCCTCCTCTTTTTCTGTTATGAAGTCTCTGGATATTCTCTCTATATTCTGTTCTGTATACTTTTTTTTCTTTCCTATATGATTTAAGCACAGCACGCTCTGTTTACTTGCAAGTGATGGCTTGTTTTTCATTTCTCCGGTACTTGCATGCGTGAGGGGCTGACAGCATTATGCCACGCTAAAACGATGGGCACTTGTTTGAAGAACATACCCAAACTCCACAGGACTTTGTATTTGATTATCTGTCAAACAAAAAAAAAAAGAAGAAAAAAGAAAAGTTCTCATGTCAGTTTCAATCTATAGCTGAATCCAGAATTTCTGTTTTCCCCCGAATTCATTCCCCCCCACCCCCCCCCCCCCCCTTTTTTTTTTCCAAATCCCCTCCTCCTAGACCACATAGCAAAACCAAAGAAGAGCTTTCCTGGGCACTCAAATCCATGTCTCCGGTCAGATTTTCTCATATTGCCTATGGCAGTAATCGACAGCCCCACTATTTCCCAAAGAACACGACGAAAGCGCACCTTTCGAAAATGACAAAACGTCATTTGCCGTTTCAATTCTTCCCAAAAAAGCATATGATCCATTAAATATTAATAGTACTACACCCCCTTCTTGATGCCCCATGCCAAACCGCTTTGGACATAGTAGTAATACGTACGCCGTCTCCATCTGGATATGTACGTTTTCATTGGCACATGGTTTTTGTTTTCTCCCCGAAGCAACCAACTCAATACTCCACTTGGTACTACTATTATTCAACGCCCTCAAGTTCTGAAAAGAGAGAATCCATCCACCAATGAACAAATGTCCCCCTCCAGTTGTATATTTGGACTCCAATCCAGTGCCCAAACTCTCAAGCTCCTCAGCCCTTAAAACCACCACCTTTAAATACCCTAAACTTAAAAAAAGGTCATCAAACCCCGTGTTCAAGCACCATGAATTCACATAATATTCGATTCCTGAAAATGCATGTAGCACTTCAGATTCCTGTGGCAGCTTCAAAAACCAAAGGAAGATGAAGCAAACATTGGGCAAGGAATCTGTATAATATTTATCCACCTCCTTTGTCAGAAACAGCTTTAATCTATTTGTCATTTGATCACCTCATACTACTAGAATAACTAACCCAACATCCTACCATTACCAGTTCAATCGTTCTATGCTTCAAAACAATAATTTTTTATATTCTCGTTGCCCCTTATCTACAATCCTGTCTCTCTCCTGTTGCTCTTTCTATCGATCATATGGGAATTCTAAATCGTTCTCAGCCACTTTGAAGTGCTGAGTCTGCTGGCCAGAGCAGTAGATATTCCACATCTTAAAGTAAGCACGCTCCAAATTTTGCACCTGCAAAAAATTGACAATATGTAATCAGAACGCTCTTTATACTTAATCAAAACAACACAGTTGGCATGTAATCATACAGTGGCTATCAATGGAGCAGAAAAAAAACATCCACATGTCTATCTATCAGAGAACCACCTGAATCACAGAGAGCAGCAGAAAGGATGGATGGAATTACTTACCCAGCGTGCTGTATCAAATAGAGGGCATGTCATGCGAGCAGCTTTCAGTCTCTCAGTAAGATCCTTGAGCTTTGGACGATTAAGTGCCAAAGATACAGCCTTTTCCTCATACTCTTTCATGCTTCAAGTTGCAAGAAAGAGAAAATCAGCGACCAATAACAGTGCGCAGAAGTAGTACCACCGATGATAATAATAATTAAACAAGTAAAGAGCAGCAAGAGAGAGAGAGAGAGAAGTGAAGTTGAATATATCACTCGACATTCCTGCCTTCAAATTCACCAGAAAAATAGAGAAGACAACTCCAAAAACATTTTACCTGCTGACTATCATCTCCTCGCCAAATCCTGTGGCCAAACACAATGATCCAGCAACTCTAGTCGCCATTTTCTCAAGCGGAAGGGTTACCATAGGCAAACCAGCCCACAGAATATCAGTTCCAGTTGTGTGGGCATTGCACAAGGGCCTAAACAGAATAACAAGAAACAAAAATATAATTTGAAAATGGAACCTAACTAAGAAACAGCACAAAAACTTTAGCTTCACAGCTGATGGTGGGCATACGTGTCAAGGAAAAGATCTGCTAGGGCACTGCGCCTAATATGCTCCTGTTTCATAGCAACATCTGTAAAAATAATTTGGTCTGGTTGTACACCCTGAGCAGCAGCATCTACAAAATTCCAGAAATGAGCCAATTAGATTCTTAATTTCTTATCAGTAACCTCAGCCACTAATATTAACAAAAAGGATAGAGGTCACCATTCTCAAAAAAATACATACATGCACGAAGTCTCATTTCGCCTGCAGCTGGGAATCTCAGCAGCCAGAGAGCACTATTTGGCACACGTTTTAGAATATTGCACCTATACAACTCCAGATGCATAAGCACTATGTTTCAATCAAAATCAAAATTGCTAAAAGCATTCTTATACATTACCAGGTTGTAAAAATTTCTGGGTCCATCTTGTAAAGCTGGTTAAAGCAAGCAAATATAAATTTATCCTCAGGTAGCCCATAATCTGATCTCTTGTGCTGGGAACTTGGATCTAGAACATCCAGATTTTTCTGAAGACACAAAACTCATCATAAGTAATTTTTTTTTTTTTTTTTTTTGGGGCCTCCAGCAACATCAAAGTAGTAGCAACACACCACAATCAACCCCAATAGACAAAATGAAAACTAGAAGGCTAAAAAGAGCTTAACGTTTAAAACAGGTACCAAAATAGACTGCAGCAGTTTACCTGCTTATAGTCATTTACAAAATAGCAATGAGGCAAGTGGACAATCTTCTCGGAGTATATATGTGAGTAGCACATAGGTGAAACAAACTGCAAAAAGAACGAGAAAAACAATGTTCAAAACAGAATTCAGATGCATGAAGTCACAATAGAAGAAAATGAAACAGTACCTCATCTGTGACCAGATAATGTATATAGTTTGCTCCAGTTGTACCAGGAAATCCCATGTACGAAACCTGGATGGGAGCTGGTTGCATGGCAAAAATTTCATTCCTAGCCCCCTATTTATATGATTAAGAAAACCAGAAAACTTCGTTTAATCATTCAGTCAAAAGCAACAAAAAGTGGATCCATGACACAATGAAAACGGTAGCCCAACATGGCAGGCATAAACAGCATCAAGTCCTCTTTAAGGGCACCAGAGAATAATTTCACCACTTTCGAAAGCAAATCAGGAGAAATAAGAATTACGGGTTAATTAAAAAATAAAGCACCATTATACCTTAGTATATCCATTGAGGTTGATAAGTATTTGAATTTGATCATCATTGATCATCCTGGCAATCACATCAGATGACAATGAAGACACATCCTTAAAATTTTCAGCTTCTGACTGGATCCGCAACCTCCATTCAGTGCCGTCATTAGGACTCAAAGCATAGCAGAAAACCTGAAAAGTGTATCTTAGTTCCCTCGCATAAAGACAAAAAATGCGGAAAGATCCAAACACAGCTAGTGCATGGAGAACCACAATTTCACCTCAACATTATTTCTATTGTGCATGCCAAATACCGAACCCATAAGGTGTGACAGTGGGTGATTACCAAAATCACTGCTCACATACCTGCCAAGCAAAGGAAATCACATTCTTGTTAAAGAGAGAGAGAAACTCATTGATTTCAAGAAGTTTCTGTTTCAAAAATACATACCCAACCCTTAATCGGCCAACTCTACTCCCACCCTTTATGGGTAATGGAGCAGGATGCTTGAAAGGAGGAAGCGCATAACGTGCAGCAACCACAGAACAATGGGCAGCATATTTTCGACTGCAAAAAGATCAAGTTAGTTCAAGATCCAATGTTCCTAGTAACGTGCATGTACAAATGAATCAGTAGAACCTCACCTGATCTCCAGAGCAAGTATAGGATCAAGGGGGTAAGCTATTGCATGGAATGGCTGCACACTTGGGATGACTGACATCTAAGAACAACTCATACAATTAAAAACATGGCACTGACAGAAATAAACAGTCTATAAACCCAAATAAGTAATTAAGTGACTTTTATGAAAACCTTAATCTGTCTTCTAAGTATGCCTTCAACTTCAGTAAACATCCCATCACGATCATCCCAGTCACACACACACTGTAAAGGCAACATGAACATCAACTATTATCCGGACTGATGCAACACAATATACACCTATACGTTTCATTGATAACAGCCAGACATCAAAAGTGTCTCAAACAAAATTAATGAGAGCTTCCTGAAAGGGGGCCTAATGTAGATGTACAAACAGGTTAAACATACCTGCAATGTGTGAAGAAGATTACAGGTAGCTTCTGGAAAATCTGGACGTAGCATCAACGATTGCCTGTAACTCTTAATGGCTGCTTCCACATGACCACTACAACGATTGACATAAAAGAGGTATTACAGTCAAGCAAGTCGTGTTGAGTTCTGGAATGGAATTTATCAACAGAAAGAAGCAAGTATGCAACCGCCTTAGAAATGCAGAACATACCTGTCCTTGTAAGCGGAGGCTAAATTTGCATGTGCTTCAGCCATTGAAGGCCGGACAGATATAGCTCGTAAATAGTCCTGAATTGCTTCAGTAACTCTTCCAATTTCCTTGAAAGTATTACCACGATTGACAAGACCATCAGCAGCCATAGGATCAATTCTAAGAACTTCATTGTAGCAAGTTATAGCATCCACATAATTGCCCTGTAATTGGACAGAAACAAATCATTTCCCATATGAAAGTAGACTCAGGGAAAAATATTGTAGTGAAATGGGATGAGTTTAAGGGGCAAAAAAGTATAAAATCAACTTCCATCTCTTGACAATAAAGCAATAGATAAGCTTGTGCAACGAAGAGACAATCCTACTTTCTATCACTTAAAGGTTCACTTAAAAGCTTTATCTGCATGAATGCAATTATTCAATGACTCAAAATTCACCTGCTGTTTGTGTATTATCGCTAAATTATTGTAAGGAGCAGAAAGCCCTGTTGTCACAGAAATTGTTGCCTTGTAGCATTGGGCAGCAACATTCATCATGTTCCTACAGGCAACAGAAACAAAATTTGGAACCACTTCTTAAGAATACAAGATAACCAATAGAAGTACTTGCAACTGCAAAGTCGATATAGAAAAGGATGACACAAATTAACTTACCACTCCATGTAAATATTCCCAAGATTGGTTAGTGCTTGGGGATGGCTAGGTTGGAGAGAAAGGCATTGCTTCACAGACAACAAGAAAAAGAATTATATAAATGTCCGAGAGACAACGTAACAAATGTCCAAAAATGGAAATGGACCTACTCGATAACAGTGGATTGCTTCTTCTACTCTTCCAGCATCTTTTAGAGCATTCCCCTAGAAGTAAATGACACAAGCAGTGAAATATTTATCAGATGACATCCTTTCGAGAAAAGCTTTAAAAAGTATAAAATGATTAAATGTACCCAAAGGAAGGAAAAGGAAACTAAAACTAGGGGGGGGGGGGGAAACCAACCAAGTTATTGTATGCCTCCAAGAACCCTGCGTCACATGCAATAGCTCTGTTATAGTGGAGTATTGCCATTTCCAGGTTGCCTTGCTCATAGTATACACTAGCCATGTTGCCTGCAGAATTTGAATAATTTAGATGCGTTCAGCAGTTAAAAAGTAAAAATCTTGACACTGCCAAGCAGTGCAGTTTTACTCAGAGACACAGTGGTATCTCATAAAGCCAGAGATAGTGAGGAATAAAAAGACTCAAGCAGAGAAACTGTAAATCCAGAACTTTAATAAGATTAAATTGCAATAAAAAGAATGCAAGACTACAGAACTGAATCACCAGCAAAAGGCAATCAGCATTAAGATCCAAGAAGAAAACTCACCAAAAGCCATTGAATAATCTGGTCGCGCTTGAAGGGCACGTTGATAACACATAATCGCATCCTGAGGCATTCCCAAAGCCTGGAAAATGCAAAGAAGATCTCGTATTTCTCCAGATTCTGGCCCTGGCATTTGCAGCTACCCGACCTTACTAGCACAATGCATAAAGGCTTACCTTATAAACATTCCCCAGGTTCAAATAGGCATCTGCAAAATTTGGCTTCAACTTGACAGCTTCCTGAATTCAGATATGACAAAACAGCTTACACAATCAACAAGAGAACACCAAAAGTACAAATATTCAATGTTCAAAAGATTAATCAGTGGCCAGGTCAAAACAATCAAAATAAACCATAGAGCACTATCAATTCAGTATACCTTATAATATTGCATTGCCCTATTAAGATCGCCAGCCTCCATGAAAAGACCAGCTAGATTGGACCATGCAATAGCAAATGTTGGCTGTATACGAAGTGCCTCAACATAACACTTGTACGCCTAGTCAAAAGCAGACACTCAAACTCAGTGAACAATAAAGCAGCTAAATATAATTCCAGAATAAACTAAAAAAAGTACAGGACTATGACATGCTGGACAAAACTAAGGATGACGCTCCTGAACAACACCAGCAACTTAAAAACATAATGATAAGGGAGACTGCAAGGGGCCATGAAATCATTCTAGAACAAGCACAAATCCAACAACCAGCTTAATGTATTGTAAAAACTCCAGGATTGAAGAGCTGTTGGACATTGAACCACATGAAAGGTTGCATCGGCATGGAAGATTTCACTAGTTCACACTAAGGTACTATATTCAGTTCTCAGACATCCCCATGAAACATGACTGACCAGGATTTCCAGTTTTGATCTCAACCACTTGGAACTGTAGAAAGGGGGAAAATACTTATGCTGCAATTTACAAAAAGGGATTGAAAACCAACTGAGATCCTCTATTACCTCTTGCACTAAACCTTGAGCTTTCATCAAATTCCCAAGGTTACTATGAGCATCAACCTGCAAAATAAGCCAGTGTCAAATAAAAAGCTATGCAAACAGCTCAATTCTATATGATTCAATAACATAATCTTTAGCAAGTAATTTACCAGACGATGATTTAAAGCAAGAGCCTGACGGCAACATTGTGTTGCCTCATTAAGCCTTCCCTTCCTCATGTATGCACTAGCTAGATTTGACCATGCATCAGCAAAATTGGGGCGAAGCTGCAAAATAATTCAAAGCAACGTCATTTCCTCCCTCAACCCTCCCACGTGCAAAACTGTATAGACAAGGAAATTAAAATGCTTTTTTCCCATTGTCAGCCACCTAATAAACATGGATATTCAGGCTGTGTATTTTCTATTTCCTACATTGCATGACCAAAGTAAAAACAAAGTTCTGATTTTCAATCAATGTATTAAAAAAAATGGAACAATCAGATCTCTGAAGCATACAGACCTCAATCGCCACCAAATAATACTGGATTGCAAGATCAATATTGCCTTTTTCCTGCTCAATGAAACCCAAAAATAAGGTATTAACATTTTGACATCCTTAAGGGGGGAAAAAGTGACAATCAACAAGCAAAATTAAAAGTTTACCTTTAAAGCATTTGCCATGTTTCCATAGCACTCCGCAAAATGAGGCTCCAATGCAATAGCTTCCTGGTTCTTTTTAATGCATTCTTCAAAATCATGCAACTGGAGCAAACGATACAAGCTTTGCCTCAGATGTCTACATGCATCTCATTCAAAAAATAAACTGAGCAGGACGAGAATCAAGTACACAAATTAGCAGTAACCTTTACCTGATAATAAACTGCACCCAAAAGAAGAAGATTATCAGTCCGACGAGGGTTTCTCTCATACACAGCCTTGCTATGCTCTAAAGCCAGCTTATAGTTCCCAGCTTTGTAATTCTGATGAGCAATTGTCAAGAGCATATCATCATCAACTGCAGCACAAGGAGGTCAATGTCCCAAAATTAGGCCATATTGTGAATGATAAATCAAATAGCTGAATACTTACACCACACTTTGTTCTGAACAATGAGGTACAGATCTATTAATGCCAACTTCTAGAAGTCCACAAATTGGCTTGATATCAACCATTCTGAAACCTTAGAAAACCATACTGATGCTCGCTACAGATTATGCAATTGACACCTAACTCAGAGAGGCAGGAATTCTGTTTTATTAATCCCATGTTCAAGAGCAAAGGGTTCAACCAACTGGCATTGAACTAGAAACTCTCCGTATCTTCACAACAGACCTTAAAATGCATCACGATGTGCAAATTTTTAATTTATTCTCCCAGTTGTTGCTAAAACACCTGCTGTCCCCCAAATAAGAACATCCTAGGATATTATTGATAGCACTCCAATTTCCCAAAATCGAAAAAAAAAAAAAACCATCTTCTACACAAACCAGGAAGGAAAAAGGACTATAGTCAAGAGGACCTGATATTCATTGTTCTCTACGTAGAAGTTCAATTAATTTCATCTTAAATCATCCAAAAACCCCTCAAAATATTCGACTCTCGTCAAATATCTAAAACTCCCCAAATAAAATCTTCAAATGGACAATCAGTATGCCCAACTAGATCCATTAGCCAAAAATTACTAATTTGTTCTTTTAATTTCGGGGGGAAAAACATAAAAAAAAAAGCAGCAAATTAACCAACAAAAACCAGAGACCCATCCCAAAATATTACCAACTGAACACAACCTTAAAATTCCCAAACCCTAAAATTTAAAAAAAATAACAATTCCAAACCATTAGCTACCCTAGAATTAACCATCGTTTGAATCGCTTCAAAACCCTAAATTTCCAAGCAAAAATTCCAACCACCCTCAAAAATCTTTCAACATTTGCCCCCCTCCCCTCCCCAAACCCACAAAAAAAAACACAAACTGATCAAAGCCCCCAAAAAATCCAAATTCGCAAAAATTTTAAAAAAAAAAGTACCTTCACGAGACAAAAGCTCCTGCTTAATATTCGCGGACGGCGGCAAAGAACCGGAATCGTTGTGCAGCGAGAAGACCAGATCGCCCCGCCGATCAACACCACCTCCAACATTATTTCCAATATTACTACTATTGCTTCCAATATTATTGTTATAATTCACAACACCAACAACTTGCTGCAGCAATTGCTGGTGCTGGTGCTGGTGGGGTGGCACCTGCTGCTGGTGGTGCTGCACCTGCTGCTGCTGGTACTGCCTGGGATCACTCTGCAGCGACAGCATCGTGAACGATGATGATGCAGAAAATTCTGCTGCTAGTTTATACAGTTATTTATTTGTTTATTATACGTGAAAAAAAAAATGGAGAAAAGGGAAGGGAAAAAGAAAGAGAAGAATCGATCATCAGAAGGAAAAGAATGGAAGAGTAAAAAGGAGAGAAGAGGAGAGAGATTGGTAACGAAGATATGGTGATTTTCTCTTCAGAAGCTCATTCAATTTGAGGAAGAAAGCTTCCTGCTTAAAAAGAAAGAAATAAAAGCGGTAGAAAGAATATATAAATTTAATCTTAATTTAAAAAAAAAAAAAAAAAAGAAAAAGGAATCCATTGCCCTTTTTCTTCGTGTTTGGGTGTATAACAGCGACTTCTCGATCTTGTTATTTCCACCCACCAGACATAGGTGAAATTACCGTTATGGCTCGTGTGAGCGTGAAATTGCGAGATTTGATGAGGACAATTGTGAAATTTAATGTGGTGGAAGAAGAGAATTTCGGAGTGGCCATTGCGTGAAATCGGGCTTCCACTGCGCTTTTTCCACGCAAGGATTGCGACTACAGGACAAAATGTGCCGAGTACAATGAAATGACTTTAATACCCTTGCATTTTAGGCCATTATTACGAGAATAGTTTTGACCTTGTTCTTAGTTGAATCTGGTAGGTACCTAATTGCTTTTGAATTTTAATTAAGAATTCATATAAAATTGTAAATTCAACTCTTTTTGCTTTTTTATTATGATTTTTTAATTTTTATACCTAATCATTTTTTTTATTTTTCAAAAGTTTGAGCTTTATGGTGATTTGAACTGCTTTTTTTTATTGTGATTTTAAATTTTTTATATCAAAAAAAAGTTAAAAACTTTATCCACCGATCCAACACTATTTTTGAGCTATTTGTGGACTAGTATCTCTTTGTGCAAATAGAAGTAGAATAAAACTTTTATACATTATTATTGTATAATTTTTTTATCGATAGATTTAGATCATATTATATAATACAAATTTAATTTTAAAATTTAGATCAAGACACACACCCATTGGCAAAATCCTCAGATTATTGCTATTTGGAAAAAAAGTCCGTAATGTATAGCTGATTTTTTTTGTCTTCTTCATCTATGGGTGCCGCACGTCTGGGTGGATATTTTTTTTTTTTGTTATCAATTTGCAGAGGGGTTTCGGTGCAAATATGTGAGAAAATATGATTTGGTGCCGCATGTGTAGTATGCGGCACCTGATACAGAAAATGGTGTGTGACGGGTGCCGCACACTACAAGTGCGTCACCCAATCAAACGAAAAAAAATTAAAATAATTTAAGTAGTAATTCTGATATAGGGTTTTTGGTAAAAATGTTATACGGTTGGGTTTAACTTGTGAAAGAGTAGTAATTAAAAAATTACCCTTGACCTAAGGGGAAAAAAAATATTGAATAGGAAAAATTGAAATTGAAATGGCGCAAATTTGGTAAAATTTTGAATTGAATTGACAAAAATTGTATTGCAATGATATAATTAAAAAATATAATGTGTTTGAATCTCGTATATTAGGAGTTTTATATTTTGTGAAAATATAAAAAATATAATATATATACATCAAGTGCGAGAAATATTAACCGGTAAATATTGATATTACAATGGGCGTTATGGTTTATGGTTAAAAAGAGTAAAACACAATACTATTATTTTGTAATTAGATTATGAAAAAAGTTTTGTTAATTATGAAAGTGGAAAAGTTGGAAAAGCTGTTACTTTGGAGTTTAGGGTTTAGGGTTACACGGCATGGTATATAAAAATAATTCGGCGAGTAAACCCTAAAAAAATTTGAGAGTAATAAATAAAATGTAAGCGGAGAAAATTTTATAAATTTGATAAAAATTGAGAACCAATGTGTTTTAGGCCTCAAACAAAGAAGAGTTATATTTGGGGTCTGCTTCCTCACTCTGAGACTGAAGCAGCAGCAGACTCCACATTTGCTATTTAGCCCTTCTACCAGTTTAGAATTTTTGCACTTCAGTCCCCGATCCATTCTTGCCAAAAAAAAATTGCACCGAAACCCTCCCTCTTCAAATTGTTACAAAAAAAAAAAAAAAAAGGCACCCATAGATGAAGAAGACAAAAAAATCAACAATACATTACGGACTTTTTTTCCAAATAGCAATAATCTGAGGAATTTGCCCACACCATTAGTGTCATTATAAAAAATCATTGTACTATAGTGCATAAAATATTAATTCATGAAAAATATATAGAGAGACAATTTAGTCATTCGTTACTCGATTTCAACATTTTATTTTATTTAGAGCCATCATGCGCTGACTAAAACAACTTTTTTTTCTTTTTATTCCCACATCAATCCAGAATGCATAACACGTTATAAAAACGTTTAATCTTTAACAATTAATTTTTATGAAAAATCTCAGAAACAGTCAAAAACGAGTTGGAGATAACTCTCACATTTTGGTTCTCTTGGGAGGTTAAAATTGTAAACACAACTGATTCGGAGAAGAGAGAATAATCAGCCGCCCTCACCAGCAATTGAATCCACTACATCAGACGAATAAGAAAACGACGCGTGTGAGGTAGAGGTTTCCCGAAGCGTAACGAGAGGGTGATTTGGCAATTAAGAGCTGGGAACTGAACCAGGTACCACCAAAAGTCTTGATAAAACGGGTGGGGGAGTCGTGTCCAGACACGATACGCTTTTAGAGATCGCAAGCTGTGGAGGAGGTGACACGAGTTTGATGAGAGTGCGTGGAAAGGTGAGTAGTGAGTGGAGTGGTGGTGGGAGGGGAGGAAGGTGGTGGTTGGTGATTGGTGGGGAGGTGGTTCAGTTGATGGGGACAATTGGACTTTCGTGTCCAAAGCTTAGTTAAGGTTCAAAGAACCTGAGCCAGGTAAAACCTTAGAAACTACTCCTAAAAATTTAAAATTTCTTCTTGTATTTCGTAAGAAATTTGCAACCAATCAAACCTAGCCTAATTTTTTGATGTTGTCAAATAAAATTCTGATTCTTTGAACGCCGACTTCAGCTTTTGATTCCCCAAAGGAAAAAAAAAAAAAAAAAACTGTTCTTTTTCGAATTACTTTTTGAATCTCTACTTTTAACTTAACCTTTTTTAGAGGCAAAAAAATTGAAAAAAGTTACAGGTGTCAAGAACAGTACTTTTGGATTCTAATTCTGTATTGGAAAATGAGGAAGACATAAGCGATTAAAACAAAAGGCCTAATCCCGATAATGCTTTTGATGGATGTCAAGTAGGGGTGTGCAGAAAATCCGAATAGGGGTGTGCAGAAAATCCGAATACCGAATTAACGACCGAATTCGAATTGAATTCGGTAATTCGATCAGTAATTCGGAAAATACGAATTTAAATATGTCGAATTCAATACGAAATCGGTTTCAAGAATTTTCAATTCGATTTTACCGAATTTGAATTCAATTCGGTAATTCGGTAAATATTTACCGATTTTATATTCGATTTTCTAAATATCTAATGTATTGAAAGATAAAATTAAATGTGAAATGCCTAATTTGGGTTAGGAAAATTCATATCAACTTTGATAAAGGCAAATGCATTTTTATTTGCTTCGATGCTCAATAGATGTGTCAGCATTGGGGATTTTGTTTGATTTAAAACTTTCTAATTTTCCTTCCATTGTATTTTTGAATAATTGTTTTATGAATTCGGTTAAATCAATAAAATACCGATTTCCGAATTGAATTCGAAATTGGGAAATCGGTATTTTTACTGGTCGTTTACTGAAAAATACTGATTTCACCCTACCTAATACCGAATTCGAATTCGATTCTCACCCCTAATGTCAAGCCTTATAATTTTCTTTCTTTTTTTTTCCTTCTACCTTGATAATAATTTAGATGGTTAAAACTGATGAGTGATGTTGCTATTAAAACATACACGCATGTCTATGCAAAAAAAATTTTCAAAATCTTTCATTTCTATAAATTAAATTAGTAATTGTATTTGATTGGTTGCAAATTTCTTACGAAATACAAGAAGAAATTAAAAAAACTTTTCAACTCTAAATTTTTTTTTCCCAATCCCAACTTTTGCCAGACTAATCCCCACTGCGAGCTGTGCAGAGCCGCCTCAAGATGCACAACTAAGTTACCGGCAGGGGTGGAACCCTGTAACACGCCCTTAACTAAGACGACGTGAACCATCCGACTGACCACGGGGGCTTTTCAACTCTAAATAGGCCCGTTGAACTCTTTCTTCGAAGCAAATATGTCAGTCATTATTTATTTATTTATAATATAAAATCAGCCAAGGCAGAGCATCAGAGACTTCCTTTGGTTTAATAGTACTGCTACAACTTCGATCCTTACCATGTAGATTCCCATATTCCTGGAGAAATCCCTCCACGTGGATTTGCATCCCTATCCCTTCCATCAAAGATATTCTGGTTACTGAGTCAACCACACTTCCTGAGCAAAAGTACAGTGTAGGAAAAATATGCTTGTCTGTCAGATTTTGGCCTGTTGGAAGGATTCCAGAACAGGGTCTTCACAAGAAAATTCTGATCTCTGGAGGAATGTTTGAAGCTCCATATTTTGCTCCAGAACTTTTTCTCTCTGCTAACTGAAGATGCACCTGCCGCACCCTTTTCTTGCAAGCTCCTTGCTAGGTGATATGCTGACTTGACTTCCAAAATTTCCAATGTACAAATAAAACAAGAAATGTCCAACAATGAGTCTTGAAGAATGTACAAATTAAAGAGACTTTGTGAATGCAGCAGGAAATGCGGACCAAAACGTGGGTAAGTTGGTTGCATATTGACTGATGCCTGGCACCGATTTTTACACCGGACATCAAGTCAGAGTTGTTCTGATCCTTTTAATAATTTTAGTCAAGTGGAAAATTCGATGGAATACGTAGGGTGCATTCGCGTTTGGGATCCACAGATCCTTGCAATGTTCAGAAAGTTCTGAACTTTGTTCAGTAACCTTTCATGTGTAATTTCGATTACTTTGATTCAAGACACGTCTGAACTTTTGTGAAAGAGTGTGAATGTTGTTGCATCCATGTGTAATCTTATAGTTTTCTTATGAGATAACATATCTCTTAACAAAATTAACTAGCAATGGAATAAGAAATTAACTTTCACCATTGATCATTTCCGTACCATTTGTTGTGAGTTTTTCTCTAAATCTTGTCATATTTCAAAGATAATCTACCATAATCTCCATAACATTTGTTGTGAGTTTTTTTCTTAATGAAATGATGTCTTTGCTTTTGCATCATATCTTAGGCTTTTTTCAACCATCAAAAATAGCTAAAATATTGGATATACAAATGATAGCTTAAATTAATTTTGATTATTTTGTATACGTAAGCGGAACGAAGCCTAAATCCATTATTGGTCCAAACTGTCTAAGTCCATGTTGAGAATTGTCCACAACTATAAACTGTGTCCACATTGTTGGGAATTGTCATTGGTCAACGATGATGCCCAATTTTTTTTTTCTTTTAATTCAACAATGACTACCCCCATGAGTTTATACTTACGGGGGAATTCTTATTAGTCAACAATTTCCAGCTCTGGTTCTTGCCTTCTTGTTCTTATAATATATAAGATTAGCTGTTTTCAAGGAGAGAGTGCTTCACCACCAGAGGAAACAGAGGATCCTGAAGAAGAAACATAAGAAAGGAGAAGATGTGGCTGTTTGGAAGAAAAGGGCCATCCGGGTTTTCATCCTCCTCCACTGCCGAGGAAGTCACACTTGGGATTGATGGCTCTGGTCTCACTGCCATAGTCACAGGTGAAAAGCTAATTCCACTTTTGCAGTTTACAACCTTGATGTTTGTTGTAACTTCCATATTGCATTCTTTGACTTTTAGCCTGGACACTTGCACCTTTGATCTTCCATTTATTCAATCCAATGGCTTCTTATGTTAATGAAATGACATAAATGATAAAAAGTATGCTTTTACTTATTACTTTTTGAGATTCTTAAAAATTAATACCCTTTTTTAAGCATTGCATAGGCAAAATGTTGTAGTATATACCACATAGGCGCATATTGTTACTACAAGTTAATTGTGTGAGATTGTGGTTGATTTAGTCGACTTTGTGAACTTTAGCACGGTGCTTGAAAACTAAAGTTTGATAGTAACATAGCTGTGATGAATAACTTCAGGCTGCAATGTATCCAAAGCAAAGCTTGCATGTCCAAACAAAACACTAGGCGTGCAAAGTGCAATGAGTCCTTTTGTTTTGCTTTTATACCTCTAACTGCAGTTAGCTAATTTAGCATGGTTCTATATTTCATTTTGAATTAACAAGTTCCACATTCTATATGTTGCATGTGATGATGCTTCCTTGAAGTAATCAACTAGTTCTAGTTTTTTTTTTTCCCCCTGCGTTTGATTTAGTTATGAGATGATTCAGACTGTTTTCTTTTTTCTCTTGTGGAAACTGAAAAGCATGAAGTGGTTTTTTTTTTTTTTAATTTACAAAAAAGTTAAAATGTTTTACAGGCAACTAAAGTATAGACTTTGAAAATATAAGAGGGTTACATAACAGATAGATAAGCCATAGGAAGCTATATTGTAATTTGCCCCATACTGATTGGTTGATGCTGTTGACAAACAAATAACTGCAGGGGGATCAAGTGGCATTGGTGCTGAAACAGTCCGTGTTCTTTCTCTATGTGGTATCAGTGTTGTAATGGCGGTCAGAAATATGGCCGCTGGCCAAGAGGTTAAAGAAGCAATTGTTAAGGAAATCCCTGCAGCCAAAGTTGACGTCATGGAGTTAGACCTTAGTTCACTTGCATCTGTAAGAAAATTTGCAGCAGAGTTTATTTCTTCAGGTCGCCCATTGAACATCTTAATGTAAGGAAAGAGCTGGATTGCCAGAAACCTTCTCAGATTACTCAAATGTCATTTGTCATGGATTCAATGTTGTTTGTGTTATGCAATGTTTTGCTTTCTCTCATCTGATCATGGTTCCTCGTTGATGTATGTGTATATTATTTTGCACTTTTTGGGTACTTGGTTCTAATCTTTTGATCCTTTGGACTGTTTTCTGTTCTTTGTCTTCTGTATTTCAAGTAATAATGCAGCAGTCTTTGGAGTCCCATTTACGCTATCCGAGGACAACATAGAATTACATTTTGCCACAAATCACTTAGGTAACTCCTGCCTCCCAATTCATCAGAAAAAAGACTATGAATACAAGCTTGCAGGAATGCATAAACTAACTACTTATAAGCAAATTGCCAAGTGCTTCGACTTGAATAAATGAAACTTTTAACCTTATTTCGGTTTTTATGCTGTAATGATGGAAAATGTGATGCCCAGACACCCCGTCTCCTCCCCTGATTACCATTATTTGCCAGTTGATTATTTGTTTGTATGTGTATTTCAGGTCATTTTCTTCTGACTAATCTGTTACTGGACACTATGAAGAAAACGTATTACGAGACTAAGAGAGAGGGAAGGATTGTGAATGTTTCATCCGACGGCCACCATCAGACGTATCGTGAAGGTGTTCGTTTTGATAGAATTAATGACCAAGAAGGGTGTGTTTGCAATTCCTAATCTGAAAATTTATCAGACTATTTGACAGTACTGTTTTCCAAATTACTCCTATTTGTCTTTAAATGGTAGTGTAATCTTGCTAATGAAGTTCTTTAGGCTCAAAAAATTCATTCTTGTATGTTGGTTATTTGTCTTATTACATTTTTGGCTGTTTTTTTTTGGCTCCCCATATACTGCAGGTACAGCAGCTCTGTTGCATACTTTCAGTCAAAAATTGCCAATGTACTGCACGCTAATGAGCTTGCGAGACGCTTAAAGGTGCTAGTTTCTGATTATTATTCTGAAGAGGCTTTAAAGTCTTTATCCATGATCAGTGAACTTTAGTTGAAACTTCTTGCATTGCTTTTGAACCCCTCAACACCTGTGTAGCAAAAATGTTGTCTTTATCCGGTAAAGTTTCATTACAGTGGAGAGATTTTTCCAATTGCAGCTGACATTTCTGCTCAACAAAAGTAACATGTGGTTGCTCTTCCTTTTCATTAATGTTTTGTCAATGAACTTGTGGCCTTTTGTTTCTGGTTAATGATACACTATTTCTTGCTTTACAGTATGGTTTTACTCCCACTTGGTGATTTGTATGAGGTGGTAAGATTTGTAAAAGAATTACAAAAAGTAATCATTTGTTACAAACCACTATGCTTAACAAACAAGCACACGTCTTGTCTAAGTCGATTAGTCTTTTATCAATGATGTTAAAGATTCTCGCACAAAAGTTGATTTAGTCATCAGATCCTGCTAAGAGATAGCTTGTTGATTTGGTTTTTTAAACAGGATGACGGGGTCAGTATAACTGCAAACTCAGTTCATCCTGGAGTCATTCCTACCAATATCTTCCGGCATCTCGGCATCCTTGAAGGTATTCACAGGTTACACGGATAAAAATCCTTCTGTGAATAAAGCCACTTGTTAACATTGAGTCCCTTCAAATTCTTATACTTCTCTTTTTAGCCCAATTGTCAAGTGTTAGATTCCAGCTTGTTGTCTAAGGTGTCGGACTTGATGAATTGTCAGGTGCCTGCTCCCTTACCATGTTTAGCAGAAGATGTCTGGGAGGCATCTGGTTGTGTAAAACCTGACAAGGACTTCAATTTTTTGGTCCAATTTTTGCTTAATAAAGAAGCCCTTCTGGGTTCTTAAATTTCTACTAGGTTTAATTAAACATTTTGTGGTTGTCATTCGGTTACTAATGAGTGGCAGTATTTCATATCTGCAGCTAATTACCATTAAGCATTTAGTCTTAATGCTAATTCCAAGAAGGCTAAACTCTTCAAACACGATTTATATGTTCTCTTCATGCATCTCTCTTTCTGATGCAGATCTTCTCAAGTATTTGATCAAATACATGCTGAAAAATATTCAACAAGTAAGTTATATGTGGAGCCTTTTCACATCTATATCTTGAAATTTTTGCTTCATGTAGCGTATTATTCAGATGAACTTCTACTCCAATCTTTTGGGAATGGAAAGAAATTCTTCTTGTACTCTTTTCGAAGAGGAATACTCACTTGTTTCTGGAGACTGAAACATAACTTTGTCCACTGATCTCTTTTCAAGTAAACAATTATGTTTTATCACACCAGGAACAGTTAAATTAGTGAAGAATATATAGATTTTAACGAGATTTCCTGATAAGAAACGTCTAATTCTAGTATCACCTTTGTTTTCTTCTGCTTTCCTTCCTCTCTCCCTGTTCCAGGGTGCTTCAACAACTTGCTATGTAGCATTACATCAGCAAGTCAAGGGGATAAGTGGTGAATATTTCAAGGACAACAACCTATCGAAAGCAAGTTCAAAGGCCATGGACGTGGATTTAGCAAAGAGGCTCTGGGAATTTAGCATGAATTTAGTGAAGGAAACTGCAGATGAAGATATGTGATCTGGGAGCGGAAATGCAAGAACAGCACTCAAAGTTTCATCTATATATTTACATGCAACATTGTTTTTTGTCTCAATAACCGACTTCCCGCAATAATTCCCTTGTGTTTGTGAATTCCCTATTCATGAGTTTAGACCATCTATTTTCTACCACAAATTTTGTAAATTCCAAGGCACAATGCACCTATGGTCACTAAATTTTTTTTTTTAAATGTCTCGCTTTGGTACTAGATTTTTGTTTTTCTTGAAATTGGTCATCCAACAACTTCTACTGCCTTGTTTTGCTCATTTTGTCCAAGTTGTTCCGTTAACTTGAACAACAAAGGGCCTAATAATTCGTAATCTACTTCTAAAGCATTTTTGGCTGCTTGTTTCACTCAAGGTGTAGGAATGAAATCATAGACGGCCTCGATGTAAGAATAAAACACATTGATGAAAAATACGCAAAAATAAGTTCCAACAATAATTTAGTAATTTGAGGTTGCTTTGAACGGGTCATCTAGTGCTTAATGAGGGGTATGTGAGTAAAGTATTAAGCAAAAATAATTATTTTAACTATACTAACACGTCTTCTTAATCTTTATGAAAGTCGAGACAGGCATATTTTTATGGAATAGAAGGAATATTAAATTGATACACATGGAATTCACTCGTACAATTGAGATAATATTATCAATGCATACCGAATTACGTAATATAGATGCACAACATTACTAACACAGTACTTGGCATAGAAATATCACTGCCATGTAAATAATAACCAACTTGGCTTAATTAAGTTGGCCACTTAGGTAGAGATTAAAGCTCTCCTTGGGTGTAGGTCATGGGATCAAACCCATGACTCGCATTTTTCACCAGAATTTCTTGGAATTTCACCTCTTTAAACAGAGTATAACTCCCGTTCTCTTTTCCTTGCCGCCTCCTCTCTCGTGATATTCCAAGCATCTAGAACCATGTCCAAATTACTGCACTATCATCGGTCCCTTTGTCTTGAAAAGTATCATTTCTTGTACTGTGATTTAATTGCTCATGCATGAGCTTTTATTGTTCCAAGTTTACCCCTTTTTTTTTTTTTTTGTCAATACAAGGATTGCTCATGCATGAGCTTTATTGTTCCAAGTTTACCCTTTTTTTTGTCAATACAAGGGTATTCTGACTTATGGCGGACTAATCTCTTGAGACTGTACAGAACTTGCCCCAGGGATGCATAATACGGTAGCAAGTGAGGGTCGAACTAGTGACCGCACGTAAAGACGTACTACGGAACACAATCTGAACTACTCGCTGGAGGCTTAACCCATTGTTGAGTGGATGAGCTTTTGTTCCAGGTTTACCCAATGTGAACTCTGTTTGCTGGCATCACACACTAAAGTTAGATTACATGTTAACTTGTTAACTTTTCACTCTCCATCGACCTTTAACAAATTTAAATTGCTTTAGAGGGCCCATTTATTATAGCAATCAAGAAGGGATAAGTTGGAAATTTGCCAAATGGAGAGGGAAATGTGACAAACATTAGCCAAAAAATCAAGCATGACATTACTAACAGGACGGAGGGAGTAAGAGTCCACCAAACGCTTTTGGTTTACTTTGTGAACTAAAATTAAGCGGTGATTGATTATATACTGAAAGTAAAAGCTCTGGCTCTCAAAATTGAAACTGAGTTACGAGACAGGGTGAAAGTCATTAATCTAATTCCGCAGCCAAGAAAGCAATTTAATTAAGGAAAGTGTCGTAACCTAAAGGGGCTGTTTGCTTCAGATATTGGAACTAGAATCGAATCACAAACTTACTAGAGCTACAGGTTTTTTCATTCCCCTTTGCGTGTTTGGTTGAAAATCTAAATGGATTTCATGGTATCAATTCCACGATCAAGTCACAAGTGTGAAATGATGAGGAGGCAAGTGTTAGCACTTTTATCCCATAATACCAGACCATAAATCAAACATTCTCTGAGTCTTTAAAGTCACTGTAACAATTGCTTTATCCGCTGATTTTGTTGCTAAGAATTAAAGAATCCACGAAAGGGTCTCAATTCTAAGGTGCATCATGTCAAAAAGGGGAACGTCAGCATCGGAATTTAGAAATATTCCTGCCGAATTGGGACACGTGAGCACAGGAATCAATTTTGCTTCAAGAAGGGGGAAGAAGAGAATAGGAAGTTAAGGCCCAATTTTAGAAATATTTCTTTATAAATCGAAATGAAGAAATTAAGAGCCCATTTGAATGGTTAATTTTTGGAGCTTTCTTTTTTCTTTTTCTTTTTTTTTTAAGAAAAATGTATTGAGCAATGATTTAACGTAAGCGAGGTAAAAAGACAGAATAGACAAGGTGTTTATGAAAAAATTAACAAAATTTTCGAGTACAAATGGCGCCACTGTGTCATAGGTCAACGTTGACTTCCAACATGAACATCATTAGTCAACGACGATCTCCAACTCCACCAATTGCATCCTAGAAAATTATGGTACTACTAGTCCACGTTGCTGCAGGGAAATATTCGATGATTTCCATCTTAGAGCTTCAGCCCTTGCCTTCTTGTTCCTGTTCTTGTGGTTCTTTTGCTGCTTTTCCTAGAACAAGGCGCTCTTCGCCATTGGAAACAAGAGATACTTAGAAAACAGAGGATACAGAGGAAGAAAGAAAGAACTCAAAGAGGAAGATGTGGCTGTTAAGAAGAAAAGGGCCGTCCTGGTTCACATCCTCTGCCACTGCCGAGCAGGTCACGTCAGGGATTGATGGCTCTGGCCCTCACTGCCATCGTCAAGGTAAAAGGCTAGTTCTACTCTACAGTTTACACCCTTGATATTTGGAGTTGTTTCCATTCGGCCTCTGGACTTTTTAGTTTAGACGCTTTGCTCCTTAAATTTCTCATTTCATCACTCCAGTAGCTTTTGTCATTCATAAGAGTAGATAGAGCATGTGCTTTTACTCATATCTTTTGGAGATTCTTGAAGATTAATGCCTCTTTTAGCATTGAATTGGGAAATTGTTGCTGTATATGGGGGACACTCTTCATATACCTTTGTTAGTTGCGTGTTAGATTATGCGATGAACTGGTAAGTTTAGGGTGTAAAACCGTTCAAGATAAAAGTATAAAGTGTGATTTGGAGTAATTGCCTTCTAGTGGAATTTGTCCTAAACCAAATTTGAGCATCCAAATGAGAAGAGGTTAGTGCAAAAGTGGAATGAGTCACACTTAACCATACTTAGTTCCTTTGCCATGGTAAATCTTTCATTTCGAATGATAAGCTCCAATTTCATAAGTTGGACTTCTCGGTATTTTGTGACATTTCAAAATTAAAATTTATATAAATTTTGAGTATTTTTTGAGACATTTTAAAATTAAAATTTTATTTGGGATAATTTTGGGACATTTTGAAAATTATTTATTTTAAAAATCAAATAACAAAATTTTCAAAATAACTAAAGTTTTAATATAAGAGAATAAAATTTAGATGAGAGATGAGTTCTAGTCAAATTAACCAATTTATTTGAGTATTTTGGGGCATTTTCATTGATGCAAAGTTAATTCATTTAAAATTAAAATATGGTTATAATTTTGGGACATTTTAAAATTAACCAACTCTTCCTTAATTTTGGGTTAAGGCATTAAATAAATTAAAACAACCCTTATTTGGGGTATTTAATTTCTCAATTGCATTAAAATTAGAAAAGCCCAAAAACTAACAAACACACTACCAGGTTCATTTAGATTAGATCATTTCCCCAACAATTAACTAATATTAATTTACTAAACAATTACAGTTTAGCAAATTAAATTGGGGTAGATTATCAAGTTAATATGAATATCGAGCTCTTAACATCCAATTAACAAAACAATCATATTAACATAAAAAAGCGTATAAATATTAAAGATTTAAAAACAAATGACAAATCGATTAGATCTAATTGTTGGAATCGTTGAGTTGATCTTTGACTAAAATTAAAAAATTCCATAAGAGATTTCAATAGAAAATATAAAAAGATCCGTGACTTCCCAAGTGAAAATAGTGAAAAAAAGTAAGCATCTTTAAAAAAAGAAATGCCTCCTGGTCTTTTTTGAATAAATTGGGCTGTTAGCATGTGACTCTCCTTACTACTAGTACTATGCTTCCTATTTTATAAGTTTGGGTTAATCTCTTGATCAAGGAAAGATTCCCAATCAAAGTCAACTAGGAAACCTCCTTTTTTTTCATAAAGTACTAAGCAAAAATAGGAAAATGCTAAAAAGAAGTCAAACTCTCAACTTCCTAATACAAATATTAAAGTAGTTTCCTAATAAAAATAAACTACTAAATAAGAAAACAAGATACTAATTCCAGCATGTCTTCAATTTTGGGACTCTTAATACTTGGAAACTGCCATGTAGACTTGAGATCTCAACACCTCAAGACCACCCAGTATAAAGTGTGATTTGGAGTAATTGCCTTCTAGTGGAATTTGTCCTAAACCAAATTTGAGCACCCTTTTCAAAAGTGGAATTTCCTGCATTTAACCACCAATTACCCAAATTCAGTAGATTCCACCCAATAATACAATTTTAGTCTAATAATTAGGAAATATTAACACAATTTATCAACTAAAATGCAACCTATCACTTGGACATTTCCCAGGGACGGGATTGAATTGATTGATAACTTTTCCTTAGAAACACCATGTACTAGTTTTAGTAGATTTGACTCAGTACTTAGATGGTTGGCATGGACTGAAAAGCATTAAGTAGTAGTATTTGATTTAATTTACAAAAGTTAAAATGTTTCGCTTTATCTCAGAGCACAGAAAATTAAAGGTTGAAACGTGACACGGCATTAAACAACAGGAGATTATATATAACCGTAATTTGCTCGTTTTTAATTTCTTGATGATGGTGACAAACAAATAATTGCAGGGGGAAGAGGTGGCATTGGTTCTGAAACAGTTCGGGTTCTTGCTCTACGTGGTGTCAGTGTTGTAAATATGACTGCTGGCCAGACAGTTAAAGAAGCAATTGTTAAGGAAATCCCTGAAGCCAAAGTTGATGCCATGGAGATAGACTTGAGTTCACTTGCATCTGTGAGTAAATTTGCAGCGGAGTTTACTTCCTCAGCTCATCCATTGAACATTTTAATGTAAGGAAAGAGTTTGGGTTGCCAGCAACTAACCTTCTCAGATTACTGAAAAACCAAGTGTCATGTGGATCCAGTTCTGTTTGTCTGATACCATCATTTATGCTTTCTCTCATCTCTTCTCCCTTCGTTGATAATTTTACTTTTTTTCACTTGATTATGCATTTTCTGGATACTCGCTTCTGGTTGTTTGACACTTTCGAGTGTCTTCTGTTTTTCGTCTTCCGTATTCGAAGTAATAATGCAGCGGTCTAGGGAAGCCCGTTTAAGCTATCCAAGGACAGCATAGAATTAAATTTTGCGACAAACCATTTAGGTAATTCCTTTTTCTCAATTCAGTGCACAAAATAATGAGAACACTAGCTTGGAATGACTCCATTGCTAAATTTTTATGGTAAATTGACAAGCACTAATTAGATTTGAATAACTAGAAGTTTTACTTCTTATTTTGGTTATATGCAATGATGATAGAAAGTGTCACACTCAGACATTCCCTCTCCTCCCCCTTAATGCCATTGTTTTGGTATTTGATTTTTGTTTACCATGTCTAATTCAGGTCATTTTCTTCTGACTAATATGTTATTGGACACTATGAAGAAAACATATTACGAAACTAAGAGAGAGGGGAGGATTGTGATCGTTTCATCCAATGGCCACCCGCATACATATCCTGGAGGTGTTCGTTTTGATAGGATCAATGGTCGAGAAGGGTATGCCTGTTACTTTTGCTAATTTTGAAGTTTATCAGATTTTGCCATGATACCCTTTCCCAGATTGCTATTATTTGACTTTCTAATGTTAGTTTATTCTAGATCATGAAATTTGTTTCATTGTTGTATATTGGTCATTTATCTTGTTCACCTTTCTACTTTTTTCTTTTCTGGTCATCAGGTACAGCAGATTTCGTGCACACTTTCAGTCAAAATTTGCCGATTTACTACATGCTAATGAGGTTGCGAGACGCTTAAAGGTAATAATCTCTGATTATTAATCTGAAGAGGCTGAAAAGTCTTTATCAATGATCCTTGAACTGTAGTTGAAACTTCGTGCATTAATGTGGAACTCACCCCCGCATCCTGGAGACATTTCTCTTCCCCTATGGCAGTAAGTTTATTATCCAGCTGAAAGTTGCTGTGTAAAAATCATATGCATTAGCTTTTGCAATTGGAGTTACAAAACACACCAGTGAACAGCAATGGCTTGTCCTAAATATATCAAGAAGCAATAAAATTTTCAGCTCTTTTGTTGGCAAATTTAACAACAGACATGGCTGACAGATCAATACCATGGAATTCCTTCCTTATCTCAATTTAAACAATTTTAATATGTGCAGTTAAATTAACGACAGACAAAGGCCGATCGATAGTGAGTTTTGGTCCCCAATTCAACCGATGTGATGAAGTACACATTCGACTTATAGTCTTGCACATTTCATTTCAATCACTTAAGAACGTGGAACTAAGTTGAGTGCAATATAGTAGACATTCTCAATCAAATCATGGAATAAGTATAATCATAAGATGCATACAAGGAACACTCACCAATTTGAATAGTTTAAGTTTTGGATTTTGGATTAGTTGCTCGATCACTCTCGACCCTTGAGGAAAAGGTTTCAATCACAATTATTCAGGTGTTTTCTAAGTTTTAAAAATTCAACTACTTCAAATCAATCTACAACTTTTAAATTTTGATTTGTTTCCTGCCTTTAAACTAGATATTCGACATATAACGTTAAACACAATTTCTAGCTAACAACACTCCAAAATTTAAAGATTACATTGACAAATCTTTTCCCTTTTTATTTCGGCCATCCAACCAAGATTTTAGCAACTTGTATCACATTTTCTTCAAAATTTCATCAATTTTACTAACTCAAAACAAGAGAAATTTGCATGCATTTTAAGATTAACATCTTATAAAATGTTTTAAGCCAAGGTTATATCATTTCTCAATCAAAATTGTTGGAAACAAAACTAGAATTTCTCCTTTCCCTCACGGCCAGCATTAAACCAGAATCTAAATGCTTGTTTCTTAGTTTTACTTCAAAATCTCCAACTTTTCTAGTTTAAAATCAGGAAAACCACATGCATGTTAAGATCAAGGGTTTATGAAGTATCTTGGGCAAGATTTTCATCAAATCACCATCATATTTTCAAGAGATAAAACCAATAATCTCTCTCACTCTCTCGACTACCAACCTGGAAATTTTTTGTAGATTTTACGTGGATTGTGACAGTAAGAAGAGAAAATTTTGTATGTTGTACCAAATTAGTACATACAACAAAACTTGAGCAAAATATATACTAAAATAATTCTTTTAGATACAATGAATTTTTATCAGTTTCATTAGTTGTAATTTTTTTGGTTTTTTAAAATTTTTGATAATTTTTTTAGAATTTTCTTAATCAATATGACATACTATAGTGAATTTAATCATTAATTTAAACTTCTATTTTCTCATTAACTGTTCATAACCTTTTGTCTTCTTATTAATCATGATTTTCTTCTAAACAAATGTAATAAACTATAGTTATATATAATAATTAGAGATAATTTTAACACATACAATAATTGGAGATGAGGAAAATAATTGGTGAATATAGTTGTTATATCTAAACTAAGTTATTGCATATTGTACTTGGATTGTGATGTCAAGAAGAGAACAATTCCAAACCAGTGTATACAATAAAACTTGAGGAAAACATATACTAAAACGTTCTGATTTGATACAATAAATTTTTATCAATTTCAGTAGTTATAAACTTTTTCGGTTATTTTTTTTATAATTATTGATAATTTTTTTGAAGTTTTCTTAATCAATGTGACACAATATAGTGACTTAATCATCAATTTAATCTTTTGTTTTCTCATTAAATGTTTATAACCTTTTTTCTTCTTATTAATTGTGATTTTCTTCTAAACCTATATATATGTATATATTATAGTTTACTTTAATTATCAAACATAATAATATAATAATTGGAGACAATTTTAACTCATACAAATAATTGAAGATGAGGGAAATGATTGGTGAATGTAACTATAAATGGGCAGTTTTTAGTTTTAATTACCAACATTTTTGAGATTTAATTTATTGAAACTTTTTATTTTTTTAATCATCAATTTAACCTCTTTTTTTCTCATTAAATGTTTATAACCCTTTTTTCTTCTTATTGTGATTTTCTTCTAAACCTATAAATATGTATATATTATAGTTTACTTTAATTATCAAACATAATATTATATTAATTGGAGATAATTTTAACATATACAAATAATCGGAGATGAGGGAAATGATTGGTGAATGTAGCTGTAAATGGGCAATTTTTAATTTTAATTACCAACATTTTTGAGATTTAATTTATTGAAACTTTTTATTTTTTTATTAGTATCATGATTGAAATACAATAACTCTAATTAAAAGGCATACAATAACTCTAATTAAAAGGCATTAGGGTAATTTAGCCATAACAAAAAGTAAGATCAAAATATGCTTATACTTACACTCTTTATTGTCAAGACTCATCATACTTTTTGTATAGTGTAATAATAGTAATAATAATAATGATAATGATAATGATAATGATAATGATAATGACAATGATAATGATATATGCAACACTTGTTTTTAATTGCAGTCACTGAATTCATGCAGTAAATTCTTGGTGTTTGTCAATTCCCATTTCATATGGTTTGATTTCTGAAATAGAAGCTGAAACATTCATTCAACCATTATACCCTCAAAACTCTTCGGAGAATTGGTCATTCACTAGGTTCGATTCCAGCAATCAACTCAAGAAGCACAACTTTGAGAGCCATAGACAACTTTGAGAGCCATAGACATCCTTCTTAAAGGAATCTAACTCCCGTACTTCATTAATTACCAGAATTTTCCAACTTCAAAAAGTAAATCTTGGTTTGGAAACATTTGCACTTCCAAAGCTGGATTTCTTGGGTTCAAACTAAAGTTCGAGCAGTATGCAAATTTACCAACTGGTGCAAGGGACTAAAAACAACCCATTGAAGTCATGCTCTTGATCTTATATGCTCGCAATCCCAACTTCTATTTTGACCCTTCTAGGCCATTGCATGCTATTGATCTTACCTTTTGGGGCCAGAAAAGAGGAGGCTATGGAGGTTTCTGTTGAAATGTACTTGTAGACTAATGTTCTGCTTTTAATTTCCCAGCAGAAGCCTAATAGTGGTACCAAATTGCTACGTCTCATTCTTCCAATAGTCATGATCTCAAACACAAATTGTTAATTCAAATTGTATGAGTTATGGGGTTTCTGCCTAAAACATTATTAATAGAAAAAAAGTTGATCAATTACTTTTTCTGCCTCATCATCAAGACCAACCATGACTTCATGGGTTATTGGTTTTTTACCTTTTGATGGCATATGGCTCGAAGGTTTGCAACCTCCTTGTACTTGGAAGCTATGATTTGAAGGAAGGCTTCCTATAACGCTTGAGCCACTGGTTTGATCCTTAACATGCTTGATATGAATATTGGTATTAACCAACATATCATAAAAATCAAGGGCCTTTGTGGACTCTTAAGGAGTCAGGTTCCCCTCCTTTCATTCAGTTGAGCAAAAGTGCGCATATTATGATCCCTGCCTCACTGAGGAGAGCTACAATTTTTTCATTCAGCTCATCCATGTGCTCTTTTGGCTCCCTTAAGATGCTTCTCAAGAATCTCAATCCAGCATAGAGTATTTGCATTTCGTCTTTTACAGAATCCATAAACCTAGAACTGCAGCATAATAGGTCCCAGAGACAACTTATCAGAGAATCATTGAAGTTGTTCAAAATTTGTTGATCCATCATAGCAGTGTGTAAAGATGCTGAGGTGCTTGAAGCTCTAAGAACTTGCATATAAATCTCATAGACATGAATATCTACAGATTTGATCTTCTGCAGTTGTCCACCTATCATGGTCCCGTACTCAGGATTGTGCATTTCCTCTGCGTCGTTCCAAAAGGAACCCATGTAAGAGAGGAGTGCTGCATTCAGAGCCACTACTTCAATGTGAGTCAATAGCAAGGAAGGAATATCAACCATTCCTCGCAATTTGGCAAAGGGAATGAAACTTTTCAAGAAGGTTAGCTTTTCTTCAAGGGATTGGACTTGAGCATGCAAAGCCGCATAATAAGATGATATATCAGGTAGCGTGTCCACCAAATTTTGTAGAATGAGGTCTATAAATTCCACAAGTTCATCATCTCTCATGCAAGAATTCAAATGCAATGAGCAATGAGCTGCAGCTTATCAGAGTAATGTACACCTGGATGGTTCTTGCTTGAATGATTTGATCTGTTTCAAAATTTTGGGGATCACTTCCTGGCGAGCATTATAAAAGTCTCCTGGGTGAGTTTCTGATCTAAGGGAAAGACAGTGATGTTAACGGTATCTTCAATGCAAGATAGGAAAGAGTGAAGGCTCACCTTCTTGCTGGGGCTCGACTTTATTGCACCAAGAACTGTGTTGTTTATATCAGATAAGAAGAAAGGAAGGCTCACCTCCTCAGCGTCATTATGAGATTGTAAGCACAAATCATTGCTGCAGCTCCACTTTCTTGCACACACAATAAATGTTTTGAGTAATTTTATGTCTTTAATCGCTTCCACTGTGTCGAAAGACACATACCGATAGTTGGTTTGGAAGTTGCTCAGGAGCAACTGGAAATCAAGTAAGGCCCGACCTAAGCAAGTGGAGGCCATCTCCATCTGTAATGATGCAGGGATCTTCCCCAATTTCAGTGCCAAATTTCAGTGCAGCTAAGGGAGAAACAAATATCACCTTCTGGCTGCATCTGGGAGGAGCTTAAGCCGAGGGAGATCTTTTAAAATGCATCAAGCTGATAAATCTTTAGAGGCCTGCTTGGTTATCGTACACCTGCGATCCAACAAACAAGAAAACCTAGTCGGGAAAATGTAGACAAAGGATCAATTTATATCTTTATAGATTATTTGATAATTGATAAGCAACCGGTTTCCATTATAAAACCATCAAATTCATGCTATACATATGATAGAAGATGTAAAAAAGAAAATTTGATGAACTTCCAATTGTGAAGACCAAGAGCTTCAATTATTTTGCAGGGTTGTTTGAATCAATAATCCCACCAAGGTGAAATTCATTTTTGCATCCTTAATATTACCAAGAATTCTCACTTTACACCTAACTTTTGGTTTGGATACTTTTCATACTATATATATATTTTTATAGTACATTTCGTACTAACTTAAGTTAGCCAAATTGCACCTCTAGCTTTTATTTAAGAGACTTTAATTTGCACCCAAAAGATAAGGAACTGGCATCTTTTCGGTTGAGTTTTGTCTATTTTGGTCCAACTCATGTAATTTGTAAAACATTTAATGTAAATTTGTACAATTTTGATATAATGATGAAATTTATCAACCCAGACAATTAAGTGGAAAACTTGTTTGAGTTTATACGAAATGTTGAAAATAATTAAACAATTAGAACAATCTAGATAGAGCTCAGCTAGAGTCTAGAGATGTCTCTTACTCGGAGACGCCAATCCATCCCAAGTATTAGTATTACGCACATTATTAATGCAATATAGAGCTATGTTACCAATACAGAGGCTTCTCAAATAGCAAATTAAATGAATGAACGCATGTAATTTAGATATTCACTCACTCCGTGCCCTTCAACTGTATTTGCATTCACACTTTAGTCCTAAACTATAAAAATGTGACACTTTAGTCCATAAATCATAGAATTTGTTTCATTTAAATAAAATTGTTGATGGAAATGAGACAACTTTTGTGCTTAAGTAGAACGAACTTTATACTTTAAGGACTAAATTAAGATAGGTTTTATATTTTGAGAACTAAAATGAGACACAATTTTATACTTCAGAAATTAAAATGGGACAAATTTTATAGTTTAAAAACTAGAATGTGAGAACTAAAATGTTTCACTTTAAAATTTGGAGATCAAAGTGGAAATATGAGTATAGTTGAAGAGTGCAATTTCATTTTAGTACAATTCGAGTCCAATTTCATTTATAATATAAGTTGTTGGGATGATCTGAGACATTTTGATGAACTTAGAGCACGAAGTGTGTAATATAAAAATAAAAGGTGCAAAGTGACAATCAATATAAACTCAAAGCATGAAGAGCGGAATATATCCCCACCAGGAATGATCTAGACGGATCAGCCTCCTCTCTATTATATTGCCACAAACAAAATAAAAAAATCAATAATGGAAATAACGGGAAAAAGTAAGTTCCCTCGAAGAACAATAAGGTCGCACGGCCTTGTCAATTTGTCAGCCATGATCCATCCACTGTACAAAGGGTAATTGCAGGTTTTTTTTTGGTAGGAAAAAAGTTTGGGTGAATTCGACTTTGATTATCGCAATAGGTCAGGATAGGTTTTAGGGACCATGAGTTGCTTATAAAGGTACTTACAAATCAACTACCAACATAACTCTCACATCGGTTGCGGAATTCAAACATACACCTTTTTGTAAGGAAGCGACCTATTTTTACCAATTGATCCAACTTATGTTGGTAATTGGAGGCATATGAAGGTGGTAGGGTAACTGCTTCTGAACCTTTACAATTAGGAGCTGATTCTGCCACTGTTGTTATTTTTACCTTCACACCACATTTTGTCTAAATGGCAAATTTTACCTTCCAGAGCCAATGACCATAATAGTAAAATGAATATTTACGTACTTAGACATATCTACGTGTTATATCCTGGAAAAATATGCACAAATGCAAGGTAACAGTAGATGTGACTCTGGACATTTATATAATAGTAATTTTATTCTAAAGTAGGTGTACTAACAAACAGTTTAGTTAAAGAGTAAATTAGGTGTAAATTAAGTCATTCACATGACAACCGTTTTCCAGTTGAAGAATAGTCGAAAAACAAGTCAACCATGGTGGAATGCATTATTAATATTGGTGAAACAAAAATATTGATCCCAATTGCCCACAGTGTATCCAGAACGTTTTTGCCATTGTGATCATAGTGTGATAATCGAATTTGAGCTACACACATATACAGGCTTTTCAAGGCAAGTTTATATTTCCTCCTCCTTGTATTTTCCAAGATAATAATGACAAAGGAAAAGAACAGGAAAAGGGAAAGGATTCGGAAAGACTGGGTAATAAAGAGTTTTATTCTTTTTAAAAAAATTTTCCTGTTGATGGTCACTCCTAAGTCTTAACTTGGAGGAAACTTGGAAATCCGAACTCCTTAAATTGATATTGGCAATCGAAGTTCACAAGGATCAAATATAATCAAGTCTAAGGAGCTTGGGAGAAGGCTATCTTGAATTGAAACACATTCAATCCTTGGGTTTAGATTTTGGAGTGGCCATTGATGATACCTCTATCTGCAAGGATTGAAAAAAAGAGGGGGTAAAGTTATAAACAGAAGTGGCATATACTTGTATCAAGAAACAGTGTATAAAGTTTTGCAGAGACATGTAAGTTTGTTCCAGTGTTTTTAAATAATAAAAAATAAAAACAAAAACAAGTTTTAGAAGAATGGGTAAAAAGGAAGGACTTCACCTTGCAAGCACTAGACTTATGTTATGACCGGTGAAGCAATCATGCAGAAAAAATGGGTTATCCATGCGTGGGGGCAAAGTCGGTTATCATCGATGAGGTGGCAAAGTCGGTTAGAACAGATTTACATTACAGCTGGATAGTTAGTTACAATTCTGTAAAACAATTCTTGATGTATAGCAATTTTGATCCAGACGTGCGAGTATAAAATGTAAGAAGGAATCATCAGGAGGTTGTCGAATAGGAAATGAATTCATTCTTCTCTTTCTTTTTTCTGAGTTTCCTCTCTCTTTCTCTCTCTACTTCCTCTTTCCCATTTCTTTTCCTCTTTTGTCAGTTGGTTCAATAGAGTTGTTGAGCTCTATTTCTTTCATCTTCTTAATTCGTTCATTACAAGTGGTATCAGAGCTTCCGGTCCTTGGACTAGGAGGCGTGAATCCAGAAAACACTCATGGACGGAACCGAATGAAGTCCATGGAAGAAGCGATTGAGCAAGAAGCTAGAATTCAAGGAATTGTGGATTCTATCGCAGCCGATAAGAGGAGTCTGGAAGATCGGATTAATGAAGTGAATGTGGAGCTAAGTGGCAAGATGGATACAATGATAGCAGCTATCTCAGCTCAGATTGCTAACGCAGCCAATGCGAATCGAAGTAGAGGAATTTTAGGAACTCCGGAAACTGGAGGATCCAGAGATACGGGGATGAATCTTGAGCTGCTGGACAAATCCTTCAAGAACCCAAAGATGGAGCTCTCGGCCTTCAGGGGAGAGCAACCGAGAGAATGGGTTAGGAAGGCACAAAAATATTTCCAATTGAATCGCATTCCCAGGGATAAGTGGATGGAGATTGCAGAATTTTACCTAGAAGACAAGGCAGACATCTGGTATCAAGGCTTCAAGATGGGGAAGAACCAGGTTAATTGGGTAGAATTCTCCGACGAACTCAATAGAAGGTTTGGAAGATTAGGGCAAACAGATCCAGTGGAAGAATTCAATAAGCTGCATTTATCTTCTTCTGTACTGGCATATCAGGAGAAGTTCGAGGAGTTGAGATCGGAGGTAATGATCAGAGCTCCTCAACTATCAGAATCCTACTATATTTCTTGCTTCTTGAGTGGATTACCTGAGGAGTTGAGATCCATGGTCAGAACTCACAACCCCACGACTCTGTCAAAAGCCTTTGAGTTGGCAAGATTGCAGGAGAGTGCTTTTGATGCTATCTTTAAGAAGCAAATACAGGTTCAAAAGGCACAAAATATTGCTAACTCATTCCAGAATCATGCAAATTCCTCAAATTTTAGTAGCAATAAGTCTGCCATAAATGAGGCTATCAAGAAAACCTCTGCTCCAACTTTCAAGAAGATTACTCCGGCTGAACTGCAGTACAGAAGAGACCATCACTTATGCTTCAAATGTGGGGAGAAATTTGGTCCCGGTCATCAGTGTAAACAAAAAGAGATTCATCTTTTGGTGGCGATGGAGGGAGAGGCGGAAACGACAGGAGATGCTGTGGAAGAGGAGGTTATTGAATATCAAGGTGCTCAACAAAAGAAAGACGTGGAGTTTGCTATTCATGCCTTGACAGGAAAGATGCTACACAACACCATCAAGTTGAAGGGCCATTACGAAGGAGCTGAGTTGTCAATTCTGGTGGATGGAGGTAGCACCCACAGTTTTGTGACAGACTCTGTAGCTCAACTGCGGCCAGAACTTGTGCAGAAAATAAAACCTTTCAAGGTGAGAGTTGCAAATGGGGAGCACTTATGGTGTAAAAGGGTCATTCCTGGTATGCGATGGGAGATACAAGGAAAATGTTTCACTCACGACATGTTTGTGTTGAACCTGGAACCCTATGATATGATTATTGGAGTTGATTGGATGGCCGCCCATAGCCCTATTACCTTTGACTTTCGGCATCTTAACATGGTGTTTGAACATGGAAGTGACAAGGTGCTTTTGCAAGGTGATGCTGCGGGTACAGTGCTCCATGCTCATGAGCACGACTTCGAGAAGGACAATTTGAGTACCAAAATTTGGAAACACTCCTGTGGCATCCGACTGTCAGAGGCCCAGGTAAATGACACTTTCCAGCACTCCTTAGATGCTTTACTGAAGGACTACGAGGATGTATTTGGAGAACCAAAACACCTGCCTCCTCCTAGAACCTGTGACCACCAAATTCCCTTAGTGCCTAACGCCAAGCCTTTCAAATTAGCTCCCTATAGATACCCACATTTTCAAAAGAATGAGATTGAAAAACAAGTAAAAGACATGCTGAAAAGTGGAATCATCCAGATCAGTCATAGCCCTTTTGCCTCTCCTGTTTTGTTAGTGAAAAAGAAAGATGGAACATGGAGGTTTTGTGTAGATTATAGAAAGCTGAATGACCTCATCATAAAAGATAAATTTCCCATACCTATTATTGATGACATACTTGATGAGCTATATGGAGCAATAATTTTCACCAAAATCGACTTGAGGTCTGGTTATCATCAAGTGAGAATGCACCTTGATGACATATCCAAAACTGCCTTTAAAACTCACCTTGGCCTTTATGAATTTACTGTTATGCCTTTTGGACTCACGAATGCCCCTGCCACTTTCCAAAGTCTCATGAACTCTGTTTTTGAACCTTACCTAAGGAAGTTTGTCCTTGTGTTTTTTGATGACATCTTGATCTATAGCCAGGACCTTAATTCTCACCTTGACCACCTTAAAATGGTGTTAGAAACTCTTAGACAGAATTCTCTGTATGCCAAACTCTCCAAATGCACTTTCGGTCAGTTCAAAGTGGAATATCTAGGCCACATAATTAGTGGTGAAGGAGTGATGGCAGACCCTGCCAAGGTAAAGTGTATGAAGGAATGGCCTATACCTACTTCAGTTAAATCACTGAGGGGATTTCTTGGGCTCACTGGCTACTACAGGCGTTTTGTAAGAGGATATGGGTTGATCGCCAAACCTCTCACAGAACTACTCAAGAAAGATGCATTCTCATGGAACCAAGGTGCTGAAATGGCCTTCCAGAAACTCAAGCAGTTGGTTAGTAGCACCCCGGTGTTAGCACTGCCCAACTTTGCTGTACCATTCGTATTAGAAACTGATGCCAGTCATAAAGCCATTGGAGCAGTCCTTATGCAGCAAGGAAGACCCATTGCTTTTCTCAGTCAGGCTCTTGGACCAAAGAACCAAGGAATGTCTATATACGAGAAGGAGCTTCTATCATTAATAATAGCAGTCACAAAATGGAAACATTACTTACTGAGCTCGCACTTCATTATTAGGACTGATCACCAGAGCTTGAAATATTTGTTGGAGCAGAGAATTTCCACACCACTCCAACAGAAATGGCTCACCAAGCTTTTGGGATTGGATTATGAGATACAGTATAAGAAGGGAAAAGAAAATCTGGTGGCAGATGCATTATCAAGGAGGGGATATGAGGAGGAGGAGATAGAGGCTAATGCCATCTCTGTGGTCAAGCCTTCGTGGTTGACAGAGATCATGGACAGCTACAAGGGAGACGAAAAAGTAGTGGAGGTAGTGAGAGCACTAGCCATACATCCTGACTCGTTCTCTGATTACTCTCATAAAGAGGGAATCTTGAGATACAAGAACAGGATTTACATTGGTCCTGCAGGCGAATTAAGGAAGAAATTGATTGCCTGCTTCCATGACTCACCTCTTGGAGGACATTCTGGGAATCTAGGAACATATCAAAGGGTGAAGGAGCACTTCTTTTGGTCTGGCATGAAGAAGGAGATTGAAGAATGGGTACAGAACTGCGATTGTTGTAGAAGAAACAAATCAGAAAATTGCAAATACCCTGGACTCTTACAACCATTACCCGTGCCTGAGCAAGCATGGCAACATATATCAATGGATTTTGTGGAAGGTTTGCCTAAGTCTACGGGATATGATTGCATATTTGTTGTGGTTGACAGATTCACCAAGTACGTGCATCTTATGGCTCTGACTCCTAAATACACTGCAGCAACAGTAGCTACCTTGTTCTTTGAAAATGTGCATAAGCTACATGGTCTTCCACTAAGCATTGTATCAGACAGGGATAAGGTTTTCACGAGCCTATTCTGGCAAGAGTTAATGAGCAAATTGGGGACACAACTGCACTTGTCCACCTCTTATCACCCACAAACAGACGGCCAGACGGAGAGGGTGAATAGGTGCATTGAGACTTATCTTAGGTGTCTTTGCTTCCAACAGCCTCATAAATGGAAGCATTGGCTGGCAGGTGCAGAATGGTGGTACAATACAAACTACCACACCACTGGGATGACTCCATTCCAGGCATTGTATGGTTATCCACCTACTCAACTAGGTCTAAATGCTGTTAAGTCTCCAGTTGCAGCCGTGGAGCTTTGGCTAGGAGATAGAGCAAAATGGAATGAGATGCTCAGGAGTAATTTACTAAGGGCACAGAATCGAATGAAGCAATTTGCTGATCAAAACAGGAGTGAGAGGAGCTTTCAGATAGGAGACTTGGTTTTTCTCAAGCTTCAGCCGTATAGGCAAAGCTCAGTGGCTCTCAGGAAGAATCTGAAGTTGTCCTCCCGGTACTATGGACCATATAAGATTTTACAGAAAATAGGGAATGCTGCCTATAAGCTAGAGTTGCCAGAGGGATCAACCATTCATCCCGTTTTTCATGTATCCCTGCTCAAACCTTCGACAAAAAACCAGGAGACTACTCAAGAACTGCCCTTGACTACGGAGGATGGTCAAATTAAGATTGCACCAGAAAGTATAATGGCTACCCGAGAGGTGGTTAGAGGGAAGCAGAAGGTACTGCAGTTATTGGTGAAATGGGTGAACCTCAGTACTGAGGACGCAACTTGGGAGGATGTTACTGTCATCTAGTCTCAGTTCCCTGAATTTCCAGTCAATCCTAGTGACTAGGATTTCTTAAGGGGGGAGAATTGTTATGACCGGTGAAGCAATCATGCAGAAAAAATGGGTTATCCATGCGTGGGGGCAAAGTCGGTTATCATCGATGAGGTGGCAAAGTCGGTTAGAACAGATTTACATTACAGCTGGATAGTTAGTTACAATTCTGTAAAACAATTCTTGATGTATAGCAATTTTGATCCAGACGTGCGAGTATAAAATGTAAGAAGGAATCATCAGGAGGTTGTCGAATAGGAAATGAATTCATTCTTCACTTTCTTCTTTCTGAGTTTTCTCTCTCTTTCTCTCTCTACTTCCTTTTCCCCATTTCTTTTCCTCTTTTGTCAGTTGGTTCAATAGAGTCGTTGAGCTCTATTTCTTTCATCTTCTTAATTCGTTCATTACAACTTACTATACGGCTATTCTCACTTTATATTTTTACATTTCGATTCATGACCATAAGCCCAAAATATAGTAATGGTTTTTTTTTTTTTTGTTCCTTCTGAGTTAGTGGTTATGAGTGTAATTCTTTGATGAAATTATATTATAGACCTGAAGATGCATTGTTCTTATGGAAAAAGAAGATGAAAGCAGTAAAAAGGATACAACTTTCTCAACTGCCAATTCGTAAGTGCTGATTAGCATTCATTTTCAACATTATGGTATTAGCTATTAGGGTAAAATTGGTATTGATAATGCCACATCACTTTCTTTTTCTTAATGGCACAGCAAATGACAAAATCCCTTTTCCAAGTTATACCCAACCAGTAAAAGAAATAGTTATCATTTTAAAAGGAAATTATCGTAAACTAAGCAAGTTACTTCATAAACACTATCATTTTTCACAGAAATGATTGAATGCGTAGATTTGTTTTGATTGTCATTATTTTGCAAAAGAAATCTTTGAACTCGAATTATAAACTTGTTTTCCAATCACTTTTTTTTACTTTTCCATTATCTCTTCTATCTCACACACTTCATATCACAAAATACGTTATAATATTGTTCTAAATTTTTTTTTTTTCTAAATAGTCTTCAATCCAAATAGACCCGATTATTCAACACATACAAAATACAAGTTCAGCTTTCACTGACTAAGTCAAGTTAAATTCTCAACACGGCAGCATCTAAAACCGTTTGTTGTGACAAAATGCGATGTGACCTATCTAATTCCACGAGTATTGGAGGGATTGTTCAATACAGACAAAATACAAACTCAACCTTCACTGACTAAGTCACCTCACCACTGTAAAGTCATTTCCTACACTTAAAATTGAGGGACCAACTGATTAGATCCTTTGCACGATAATGAAATCTTTGACCTGGAATTACTGTTGAAAGTTGAAACCACAGACTCCTTCTACTACAGCCCACAGGCCAAGCAGGTCAATCAACTAAATTCTGCAAGCATGCACGCATGCCGTGTGGCCAAAATGGCTCAAGGTGTCCTGAGGTATTAAATGGAAGAAAACTATCGCTGCAAAAGTGCAAATGCATGAAGTCTGGTAAATGTCTCCATTTTGACAGAAGCACAAGTACACAGTTTCTGATAAAATTCTCCAAGCAAATAGGTGTTTGTTTTCCAGAGTGTAGAAACTTGAAAGCAGTGAAGTCTCTGTCAATGCTTCAAATTTTGTTGCATGATAGCCTGAAAGATATGCAGCGGTTTACGTGCTGAAGCAAACATTTCCTCCCTCCAATACAAGTGAACAGAGATAGGTCGCAGCGCATTTGTCACAACAAACGGATTTAAATGCTGCCGTGTTTAGACTTTAACTTGACTTAGAATGTGTGCATCCTAAGTTTTGATTTTCTTTCCTTCTACTGTGTCATGTAAACATTCAGTATCACTTTTTAATATTTTTTAATATGCCCTTAATTATAAGGGACAAATTTTTCCAATATATTCCAAAATAAACTCCACAACCAATATATAGTTATTAAGGTAGTTATCTGCTCAATTATCCTCCATTAATTACAATTTACAACTTCCTCATATATACCAACTCCCAATTCCAATGTATTGTGTTCAGCTCCAGTCATTTTTCTATATGATTATCTATATTACAATAGAGTTTCACCGTCAAATTCACAAAAAGGAAAAAACTTCTTAAAGAGATAATTTTGATAAAAATATTTTTGATTAACTGCACACTCTACCCAACTCCCACGTATTCTGCTCTACTTCTGTCATATTTCTAGATGATTATTTATGCTATAATGAAAATTTTTTTACCCACAAAGCCCATAAAAAAAAGCTTTCTAAAGAAATAATTTTGATAAATACATTTTTTATTAACTGCACACACTTAGAGTGTGTCTTAAGCACTAGCCACATATGAATGTTATCCGGCAAATCACAACTGTCTGAATGATCAAATTAGCAATTACCGATAGCCAAGTAGATAGAATTCGAAAAGGATTTTGATTTTGTTTGTCGAATTGGTTTAATGTGGCATATTTTCCTAACATGCATTCCTTACGTGACAGACTATAATTGGTTTTTGCTGACTGTTGAGTTTGACTATTTTGGCACAAAATATCATGTGTTTGGATAGAGTATTGTTTAGAATAAAACTCCACCTGTAACAAATAATTGTAAATGATGATATTACTAGTACATATATGAGAATCGCTAAATTTAAGGAGGTAGATTATCCTTTAATCTATATTTGTCGCTTGGTCACTTAGTATTGGATTTTCCTTAAAATAATTATTATAACATTTTTATCAAGTAATGTATGTGAAATAAAAATGTAATTAAAAATATAAAAAATTGGTTAAAATGTATTTATGATGTAAGAAAAATAATATTTAAATCAATTTTTGTATCCAAAAACTATCATTTGCCGGTGAGGTTTGACAAGTGTCTCTTGCAATTGAACAATGAAGATAAAACGTATTTTGACCAGCTAGATGAGAGAAAGAACTTGGCTGCAAATGGCCTAATAGTACCTAAGTCAGAAAGTTGCTTACTAGTTAATGTACAAACAAGCGTAGATTAAGAGTATAGACAATTAGGTAGGTGTTGACAGACAATTCTTACTTCTTAAGTTGGTCCATGAATCTTCACAGCACGAGACATGATCAAACCTTGATTACATTCTCATGAATATATTCATGCACTCAAAGAGTAGGGTACAACATCCCACTAAGGTTTTCTCCTTTGACTTGGCGGCTTCTACAAAGCTTCTCTTTTGAAGGCAATCCAGTGAGGCCTTTGATTGTGCAGTACGTATGAGAGTACAAGTTAGAAGATTTAGAGGATTTACAGAAGAGCTTAAATATATATGATCCTACAATGCTTAGAGATATTATGCGGTTCTATTATTCTTTCGAGGCAGAATTTTACTTATGTTTGTGTCTCCTTATTCGGGGATCATAGGCTTATATCTTTAACTTCAAATCCAGTGGGTAAATTAGATTTAGGACATATTGCTGGATAAATTGATGGTAATGCGCAAGTTATAGCTGTTAAGACTTAGGGCTACTTTGGAATTGCGGTATTTCTGCTAAAATTGTACTTTTAGAGGATAAAAACACTTTTAATATGTTTGGTGGGTATCATTTTTTGAATTTTAGTAGTAGAATTTATGGGTATTAAAGCACTTTTGGTATAAATTCAAAATTGGTGCTTTTAGAGCAACTTTTGTTTAAAAAAAAAAACTTAACTTTAATAATTTTATTATAAATTTTGAAATAATGAAGAGATAATTATACTTTAAAAATTCAAAATTGTACATTATCATATAGAAAAAGAACTTATGCAAGTATACAATCAAACAATATGATTAATCATTTAATAAGTATTTTGATAAAAAAAACTCTAGTAATTAAAAGTGCTTTTTTGATAAGCTACCACGACTCCCAAACAAATTCTCACAAAAAGCTAGAGTAAACGCTCTTGGTATACATCTCTGTTCCTAAGCTTCCGTAAAGGACTGCAATTTTATGATAATATGAACTTTGTACCAATTACAGCCAGTAATCTCTTCGAAAGGCCAACTTCAGCGTGGGCCGACTCCCCGACAATTTTCCTATAAATAGCGATCAATCTGCCCCGGATTTCTCATCCTTCCCAAAATCAGTTTTCAGTGCATAAATTCTCCTTGAGCAAAAATGGGTTCCAAGACACTCCTTTTCTTTTGCATCTCCTTGGCACTAGTTCTAAGTATTACCTCAGAGGTGGCTGCTAGGGAATTGGCTGAGACTTCCACTTCAGTTGACAATTGTAAGACGTTTATTCTTTTAGCTAGTGTCCTCATTTTTGTTCCCCCCCCCCACCCCACAAAAAAAAAAAAAAAAGAAAGCTTCTGTAAAGCTAATGTCTATATTAAAAAAATTAGGACCACAATCTTTCACATTTTAAATTATGTACTAATTTCAGTTTGGATTAATTGTCTATGTAATAATAGTGTGTATATATATATGTATATACTTTTATTATTGGATACATAACACATAATTTGAATTTGAATTCTAAATTCAAATTTCAGATATGTGTCATACATCTAATCGCAATAGTATATATATTATCAGTGCATATAAGATTAACTCTTTCAATTATACATGTTAAGCTTTGGAGTATTGTGATTTGTGACACGATGCTGAGGCCTACTTTAAAGTTTAAATACAGCTTACATGAGCTTTTCATTTAAGTGTACAGGCCTTTACTAACGTGGGACTTGGGTTATGGTGGTTACCAATTATGATTGATTAAGATTAACTAATTTGAATTACCTATCAACGGGTAGTGTTTAAACAATTTTAGGGACATTTTCAGAAAACACTAATTTTGACTTATACGTTAAAAGACAAATTCCTGACCCGAATATAATATTATTGATTTGGTACTCTTTGAACCAAAGAATATATGTACACAAATTAGTACAAAATTCAAAATTCAAAATTTGTACGACCCCCCATGAATTTATTTGACAAGTGATTCCTAGATTTCACTAATAGACGTGCACGCCTTACTATCCTCAATTGCAGCCAAAAAAGTTGAGACAACTGGTGTAGAAGAAGGCAAGTATGGTCAAGGTATCCCTAGCTATGGAGGGTACCCCGGTGGAGGAGGTTATGGAGGCTACCCTGGAGGAGGCTATGGAGGCGGGTACCCCGGAGGAGGTTATGGAGGATATCCTGGTGGTGGATATGGAGGCTATCCAGGAGGAGGTTCAACCAAGAAAGTTGAGACAACTGGTGTAGGAGAAGGCAAGTATGGTGGAGGAGGATATGGAGGTTACCCTGGAGGAGGCTATGGAGGGGGGTACCCCGGAGGAGGTAATGGAGGGTACCCCGGTGGTGGATATGGGGGATATCCAGGTGGAGGTTATGGGGGATATCCTGGGGGTGGATATGGAGGGTATCCTGGTGGCGGCTATGGTGGATATCCTGTTTCGCCACCAGGGGGCCAGGGTGGATATCCTGGTTCTCCACCAGGATACCCTGGTCAGACTGTGGATGCTAAGCCTCATAACTAACAAAGCCAGCGGTCTAGTTATGAATTATGATGTAATAAGCACTCCATGCTGTACTATGAAGTACGGATGAGAGCTGGATTATGATGTAATATGCACTCCATATATTTACCCATGTCTCTTTTCTTGAGCACTTCTGATGTGCTGTAAAATCGTTTTATGCAATATGAAGTCAGTTTAGTAAGTTTCCACCAAAAAATGAGTATCCTACATTGACAGCAAAACCAAGGCTACTTTTGGTTGGTTTCTTTGTAATTCAGTTAAGCATTATCAAACTGGTCTTTCTTTTCTTTTGGGTATACCTAAACGAACCAATGCAAATATTTTTGCTAACATAATCAACGAACTCAATCTTCTATAAAGTTCGGCTAACAAGTGATTTCAAAAGACCCTCACTCAGATATGTGTCTGTTGAATGTAGTATATAAGCTGAAAAGAAGTGATATTACCAAATATTTAGTCTTGCCATACAAAAAGTGATCATGTCAAAAAACATACAGAAGATCTCGTTTACTTGACTTAGTTTCACGACCAAACTTTCTCAAACCATAGCACGAATGTCGGAAATTCTAATTGACTGATTGACGATGCATGAGAGATTGAACATTGAGCTACTTTCAAGTATACAGAAAAGGTTATTACAATGAACTTTGGACTCGGGATTACTCTGGTCCACGAAGATGTTTATGGGGCAAAACAATGGTTTGGATAAATGACTCTGATAGTATTTCAACCATATCAATGATCCTATTTAGTCCGTCAACTATTAGAAGTGTCTATTGGGCTCTTAATCTAGAAATGTGGTTTTAATTGGTCCCTCCAAGCCAAAACCAAGTATGTTAATTCTCACATCGCTCCCTAAGCTTGATGTAATATTTGTTTTCCTCCTCTAAGTGGCATAGTAGTCCTTAAAAATGAAAAATAAATATCCTTGTAACAGTTTACATAAACTGAAAAGAAAAAGAAAAAGAAAACTTACTCTTAATAAATAGCTAGCATAAAATTATCTTATCTTTACTGCTAACTTGATTTATTGTTATCAATGTTGTTGTCATCGTCCTCGTGATTTGATTTAATTTGTAATAAATGGAAAAATAAATGAAAGAGAGCTCTTTTGCCTTTATCAATTTAATATGTATGTCATTAAATTTATCCAAACATTAGAGATCAAAATTGCGTTTTTCCCTTTACAAAAATGTAGAGTGCCCCCTCAAGCATGCATCTCCACTAGTCTTGCCCCACCAAATCCTGACCTTTGGTTAGCCACTACTATTCATATATAATACTTTTTATATTTTTATTCATGACCATTAAGTTTGAGGGTGCGTTTAACAAAACTTAAATCTGAAATTTGAAATTTGAACTTTGAACTTTGAATTAATTAAGCAATTGAATTGTAAGATATATCCAAATCTAATACATTTGGATATATATTACATTAAATGATAAGTGAATAGTTTATCACTTATTTTTAGGAGTAAATTTTGACTTGAAAATTTAGTGGCAATTAATTAATTCAAATGTTCTATTTTTTGTTATCAAATATGTTTGAACATATTAAGATATAAATCCATTAAGTTTAACTATTTGAATTAGGTTATCAAATAGGACCTAAATCGATGATGCTTCTTTCTTCTTGTTTTTTTTTTAGAAAAACATCAGTGGTACAGAGTATCATTCTTCGATAGAATTTATACTCTTGAGCTGAACACGCAGGGTACCTTATGGCAAAATAAGCATAAAGCGACAAGAAGATTGGAATTTCTTACCTGTTAATGCTGATTAATACTTTACTTTTGAAATTATGGTGTTTGGGGAAACCGGCAAGTGGTAGGGTTACAGCACTTAATTTATTGCCACAACAAATTTCTATTTAAATAACAATTTCAACTTTTTCAAAATGAATCCAACCTTGGGTAGTGAAGGATGCAGTTGTCATTTGAAAGAAATTTACTATGGAGCTAAAATGGGTAACATAATAACATCACTTGCCAGAAAAGTTTTGTTGGATAAAGATTATAAGGAGTACAAATAGGTCGCACTATTCACAAATACGAATTCAACCCATAACCGACTTTAGTCATTGTCTTGTTGAAAGTCGTTTCTTGCAATAAATATTGGGCAACCAAACTCATTCACTTTTCTCATACGACACCTAAAGCCTTGGAAGCGCAAACTCTTCCCTAATGACGCTGAAAGCCTTGACCAGCTGATTAGCAGTCTTTATACGAGCCGAGGCACGTAGACAATAAAATGTCGCTCCTAATAGGCGAAGTTGGTAGATCATTAAACTCTGCATGCATGCTGTGCGAACATAATGACTCAACGTGTCCTGCGGTATTAAATGGCGGAAAACACCCCTTAGAATTGTGGAAGTGCAAAAGAATGCAAATGCATACTTCCAAAGATGCACATTTTCTTTAAATGTCTCTATTGGGGCAAAAGCATAATAGATTGAGAATGTGGTAACTTACTACAAATAGATGCTTGTTCCCTTTTCCTTACCTTTCTTTTCTTAATTAAGTAGGAGAGGGGTGGGATTAAGGGTGATCGTAGTCTATGTTTAAATTAAAATCAAACTAAAACGGTACTAACAATTTGTTGAATCGGAACTGAAATTGGACTTGGTGAATCAGAGTAAGGATCAGAATTTTGACTAAAAGTTTTGGTTTAGTTTCATTAAAAGAATTAAAATTGAAACCAAAACTGCAAGTTCATATTCAATTTGAACCGTCCGAAATTATTTAGGGGGGAAAAAAAAACTTAACACTAGCCCTTATGCTTATTTGGCCTAGCCCAAAGTCCAAACTCGAAAGCACAACTAATTATAAATTATATAATTGTCTAATCGAGATTTTCTTTCTTTTTCTATTGCAATTTCAATGACTTGCAATTTCAATGACAGAATCATATATTCTTCATCTTATGTAAAATGATCAGCTAATTTGAGGTATTTTTCCATAAAATTTGTATAATTTTTTTCCTTTTTCTTGTAAGCTAATAATATAATAAAAGTCTTATTTTCTTTCACATTCGTTGTTATATTTTCTCAAATTCAATGTTGAAAAAATAAGTATTTAGGTGCAATTAGAAGATCTAGATTGTAACCCAAAAAACCAGAACGATATCCAAAAAGGAATCAAAACTTAAATTAGACCAATTTAGAGGTTTCAGAACTGTAATAGTAACTATCCTTGTAGGGTGGGTTGGGATTTAACCCCTTAATGTGGTTATATTATTCTTCAACCATTACCAAATTGCTTTGTTTTCTTTTTTTCTTCCTTTCTTTTCTTTTGGGTATGCCTTCTTTTTCCAAAGAGACACTCCATTAGGTATCTGTCTGTCCAGTATGGTGGATAAGCTGAAAAGAAATGGTAAAACCAGCTTGCTCCTCAGGCGTTAACAGGAACCCGTCCAAATATTAACATTGCTTACAAGTTTTTTACAAATATATTAGAGTTAAACTTTGCTCACAAGCTTTTTGACAAAAACATTAGAGTGCCCCCTTAAGCATGCATCTCTACTAGTCTTGCTTCCCTAAATTCTAACCTCTGGTTCCGCCAGTGGCAATGTGGAACTCAAAAAAAAATTTACCATAAAATTATAGAAGATAAATTTCATAAAATTAATGTATATAAGAAATGAATTTACACACATAAGAATATGTGTGGGAGAAGAGAAATAATACTAAAAATAATATATTAATTGTACAACATAAGGTTATCAAATTTCACTTTTTTAATTGATGATAATAATAAGGCCCATTATTTATTGACTAAATGACTTAGTAAATAATTTTTGACAATCACAATAAATTGTTAAAATAAATTACCAATTTATAAATAATAAAACTATCATAAATTTGGTCTAATAAGCTGCTAAAAATTTGGCTTGATAAAATACTATTACTGAAGAATAACATAAAAGCTTCTATCTTTTAGCTTTGATTTAATATGCCTACAATGCCTCGCTTATATCAAGTTTTCTCGAATTGGATCCAAAACAATGATGACCAATAATCACCACTGCAAAATTTTAACAGCATATATCACTTCACAATGGTTCTTCATCTTCGTCAAACACCTTTTTTGTTGCAATAATTCATGAACCTCGATAGATAGTTTTTGTCACAATTTAATATTAATTTATTGACAACTCATTTCGTGATTTTGATGATTACAACTTAGTAGATAGAATTCTTCTCTAATCTCTATCTTTACAATAATTTTTAGATCAAATCTTTTGGTTCAATCTTCATCAATTGGATATTTTGGGACCAATCGATCAACTGACTTTTTTCGCAAAAATTCTTGGCTTTGACTTTGACAATGAAAACACGAAGACTGATTTTGTAAATAGGCTAATTTTTTAATACTTATAGACTTGCTAGAATCAACATTTCGAATCTAGAACTCGGATACCAAATGTAAAACACGAAAAGAGTTTCAACAAGAAGCTACAAGAGATAAATTTCAAAAAACTAATGTATATAGGAAGGTAATTCACACACATAAGAACATGCACAGGAGAAAAGGAAGAATATCAATAATATTATATTAATTACACACAATAATAATAAGGCTGCCAAATTTTATTTTTTTTCAAGTGATGACAATTATAAGAATCCCTATTTATAGACTACATGATTTGGTAAATAAGGTTTGGCAACTAAAATAAAGTATCTAATAAAATACCAATTCGTAAATGATAAAAAATACCACAATTTGACTCTAATATACTACTAAAAAATTGACTAAAATATTATCACTAAACAATAACATAGAAACTTCTATTTTTCAGTTTTGATTTAATATGCCAATGGGCTATTCATATATAGTTATTTTAAATTTTTTTTCTCGACCATTATTGCTAAATGCGTGATGGTTCTTTCTTCAATCAATTGTAGAAAGTGTAGTTCTCCAATAAAATTTATGGTCTTGAGCTGAATATATAGGGTTTTAACGGCAAAAGATCAAGCATAGAGCAATAAGACGATAGAAATTTCTTATGCGCAACCTATAGTGGGATTAGAACTCAAATTTGAAATTATGATATTTGAGGAAACTTGATAGTGGTAGCATTAAAACGATTCTTTATTAATTTCTACTTAAATAACAAGTTCACCTTTTTTAGAATGAATCCAACCTTCGACTAGGGAAGGATGCAGTTGTCATTTCAAAGAAATTTACTATAGAACTAAAATAGGAAAAAGACAATTACCATTTCCCGGAAAGGATTGATTGGATAGAAGAGTATAATAAAGAGTAAAAAATAAGTAGTATTCGACAAATGCGAATTTAACACTTAATCGATTTAGTCAGCCTGTTTGTTGAAAGTCATTTTTCGTACAATTAATATTGAGCTATCAACTGATTCAATTCGCTTCTTTATACGACCCTGAAAGCCTTGCCCTGCAACTGGGGTTGAAACTTGAAACTTGAAACCGCAAACTCCCTCCCTTCCAATTGATTCGCATTTGTTATTCCGACACGAGGCACGGAGACTATATAATGTCGTGCCCGATAGGCCAAGCGGGTCTTTCATTAAATTCATGCAAGCTGGGTGGCTAAAATGACTAAATCGTGTCCTGAGGCATTAAACGGTGGAAAAGCTATCTTAGCATTAATAATGAGTTACTAACTATTGCTGAGTTAATTAATAATGGGCTTGATACCAGTTAATTAAGTAAGGTCTTGGTTGAAAGAGTGACTCCCAAAAGAGAGTTTGATGATGTTTTACTCCAAATTAATGGGGGGCTCAATGTGATCACCAGACACTAATGCGTTACACACACCAAAAAAAAAAAAAAAAAGGCATAATGGGTTTAGAATGTGGTAAGACAGTACAAAAAGGTAACATTTTTTTTTTAAGGAGAAGCGTGAAATTTAAGAAACAAAAAGAGAAAACTCAAGATTTCTAATTGTTAGATCCTCAACTTAAGTTGTTGAACCATAACCTTCTCGAAAACAGACGTTTATTCGCTAGAGCATTCATTGCTGTGAAGTCTTTGTGAATGCATTAATGAGTGATGGCTAGCAAGACAAGCAGCGGTTTACGCTGCAGCAGTAAGTTTTGACATCTTGCAATGCGAAAATAGCATTGCAAACGAAGTTAGAAGGTCGCAATCGCGTTGACATAATAAAAGGCTTCAAATGCTGTCATGTCGAGAAAATTGGCTCAGGATGTTCACATTGTAAGTTTCAATTTTATATTTATCTTTTATTTTAGTTGATCAAAAAAAGAAAAAAATCAACGAAGTAGATTAATGTACATATGTTTCCCGGCAAAAGCTCGAATGCCGAAATGCTCAAATTCAACATTTACCAAAAGAACTCGAGGAGGGCTTTTATCTTGATGCGCACTGCTTGTGTGGCACTGTAGTATAACTAGTTTTCCCCAAGTGCCAAATTTGATAATTTTGAATTTTTTATGCCAAATAATGACTTGAGTTTCCTGCACCTTCGTCCCGAAAAGTATTGCTTCATTTTACTCCATATCTGAGGACACCGTATTTGACGGTTAGGTAGGATAAGTGTGCCTTGGAATTGAACCATATATGTTGAACTAGGAACAAAAAATATTAATGCGAGAATAAGGGAAAGAACTTAGACTGCAAATGACGCAATAGAACCTAAGTCAGAAGTCATACTTAAGGAAAATTCTATGGTTTCTTCAGGAAATTTTTCCCTAATTTGAATGTCTCAAGAATGATACATATCTATATTTTAAGGGGTAAATTACATGTAATCCTCTTGTGGCTCTGTCTACTACTACATGATCCTCTTAATGGTTTAAAATGTCCGTTTCGCCCCTTTATGGTTTTATGTGAAGTGAAAAGTTAATCAAAAATAATCTATGTAATGTCGTTAATTGAAATACCAGTAGCGCACTTAGTTAAATGTTAAATCAGACAACAGTTTTTTCACCTCATATAAAAGTATATGAGGATTACGTAGATAAATGTAAAACCATAGAAGGTAAATTAGATATTTATATAAACCATAAGGGAATTAAATGGATATTAAAATTCTATCACACGCACTTTTAGGGTCCGTTTGTTATAAATGCCATAATTGGTTTTGCATTTTGTTCATCTTTTGCTTTACATGAAACTACGGGAGGTTATGTGGTTATTTTGAAATATTAGGGGGTAATTTGACATTAAGCAAAACTAGAGGGGGTTATAAGTAATTTATCCTATTTTAAATTATTTAATTTTTTACTATCAAAGAGTCAAAATTACTTGTTTCATTGTCCACCGATATATCTAACTTGAGATCAGTATGAATCCTAAACTGAACTCTAAAATCTCCCCATATTTAGAAGCATTCAGTGTATGGGCAAACCTTAAAGAATACAGAGCATACACAATTAGTTATATTCATATAAACAGATATTACTTTTAACTTGGTTTATGAAACTTCATAGGTTCCTGTTTTGTGCAGAACCAAAACCTTTTGGTAGTAGAAAACTTCCATGCAAGCTTGATTGCATTTCAATAATGGAGTATTGCAGTTAAATTATGGCACAACATATCACTATTTTTTTTTTTTTTTGGGTAGGCTGCTCCAGGTATGCCTCTCAGCTGTAGTTGCTTGGTGGAATAAGTTAAAGCTTAGATGTTACGGTTTTTACACATTTGATCAATGTTAATCAACAGTTGTACATCTGTACTACGGGCTTTTGAAGGCAATTCACGATCTAATTGATAGGCATTTACGAGAGCGCAAGCCAGGCCCTATTTGACGAAGTGCTTTATAGTTTATGCTCTATAGGTTTAGAAGATTTTACTTGAGTGCAGTAATGCGTTTCTACTATACTTTGGAGGCAGAATTTTACTAATGTTCGTGTTTTCTTATTTGGAGAACATAGACTTTTGTGTGTGTGTGTGGGTGTTCATAGGATTCTTCTTCACGAATTAGCTGTAGAAATATGCATACAAGTAATTTTCGGGATTATACTTCAAATTCAGTGAAAAGAAATAGATCAAGAGCATAACTTGGGGCAAAATGACAAGAAATGAAATGCGGCACTAAATTAGTTATGACAAAAGAAACTTCAAGTCCACATTGTCCCAATCTTATATTTGACATACAAAATGGTATTCGTCCATTCTATACCTGCTAGGTCCTTAGCATACATAACAAAACATGTTGCTTTTGTAACGCAAAACGTTGCATAATTGAACAGCCTACCAGTTATACCTCCCTTGGAACAATTGCAAAATTTGGCATGTTCTTCCTTGTTTCTTTACTTCTTACAAGAAAATGTTTGACAATTTAATCAACTTGCAACAATTAATTATAATCGATCGAAGTCACATCAGAGTCCAAATTCTCAACAATACCTGGGCACATTGTTGAATATTGGACATGAGCCTCATACTCTCCATGATGCTCAAATTCTACGCCTTTAGACTTATAGAAATTAAAAAATAAATGCTCTTCGATACATATTTTCTTTCTTTACTTTTTCCTAAAGGGACTGCAATTTATAATAATATGGACTTTCTACCAAGTGCAACAATCAGCTCCTCAACGCCCAACTACATTGTGGGCCGACTCCAAGACCATTTCGATAGCACTGTGGCATAGATTTTCCTATAAATAGAGACCAGTCTATACCAGCTTTCTCATCCTTCCCAAAATCAGTTTTCAATACATAAATTTTGCCTGAGCAAAAAATGGGTTCAAAGGCACTCCTTTTTGTTTTCATTTCCTTGGCTATAGCTTTAATGATTACCTCAGAGGTGACTGCTAGGGAATTGGCTGAGACTTCCACTTCAGTTGACAATTGTAAGACATTTATTCTCTAATTCGAATTTCATCAATTTTTTTCTCTTTCTAAATTTACATGAAACGTAAAATTTTGGACCACAGAGTTTAACATTTCATATAGATTTTGGTTGTGCATGTGAAGCGTTGGAGTACAAAGAAACATAGCTGAGGTGTACAAACCTCGGCTGTGGAGTACATAGAAGTTTTAAGCCTTTCCCAACGTGGGACTTGGAGTATAGTGCAACTGGATCATTTCCTGTACTTGTTGTGTCAAAATAAATTTTACACTAGTATTTCTCCATGCATAAAACATAATTTTTTTTTTTTGAAATTGGCATTTTCGTTGAATAGACTATTAAATAATCTTTATATTCATAATAAAATAAAGATTAATTCTCAGAAACTATGACTTATTATGATAAATCTAGCTATTAGTTGACAGTAATCAACCATTTTAAGGATATCTGTAGAACACTAACTTGACACAGATAAATTTTCAAATGATCATGATATATTTTTTTATATGGTACCTAAATGCATGTGGACAATTCGGTCCAAGCTTTACATTTCAAAATTGCGATTACCATAGCTAACGCCAATGCCGTATTTATCTTCTTTGCAGCCAATACAGTTGAGAAGGATGGCTATGGAGGGTACCGTGGAGGAGGATATGGAGGTTACCCTGGAGGAGGTTATGGAGGGTACCACGGTGGTGGATATGGGGGCTATCCAGGAGGAGGTTATGGGGGATATCCTAGGGGTGGATATGGAGGGTACCCCGGCGGTGGCTATGGAGGACGTGGCGGTGGCTATGGAGGATATCCAGGGGGTGGCTATGGAGGACGTGGCGGTGGCTATGGAGGATATCCAGGGGGTGGATATGGAGGGTATCCTGGTGGTGGTTATGGAGGACGTGGTGGCGGCGGCCATGGTGGATATCCTGGTGAGGCTGTTGATGCAGAGACCGAGAACTAATAAAGCCAGCATCTAGCTAGGTCGTGATTACTCAGTGCTTAAACAGGCTCAGTAGTTTGTAGCGTCAAATAGAAATAAGAGCTTGATGAGTGATCATGTAATATGGGCTCCATGTATTTGCGACCTAGTTCAATATTTCGAGTACTTTTATATGTAATTGTGTGTCTCTTGTATGAGTACTTTTGATGTGATGGCAAAATATTCTCATGCATTATGAAGTACGTTTACTTATTTTCATTGAAAAATGAGCTATGTTAAAACATTGTGATACAGAAAACAGAGAGATCCCCTTCTCAAACTCAGGAAAGACGAGAAGGATGGAGAACGCCTTTCGTTGAGCAAGGAAGACTGAAAATTGTATATTGAAAGAATAAAGAGGAAAGATGATTACAAAGGAAATTTCAGAGAATTAGGATGCCCTGCCTTGTTTTCCTTCACATTTTAAAGACCATGCAGTGGTTACCAATAACAGAAAAATATTCCTTTCTCGCCAACTCAGCTGAACAGGGCTGGCGTGGCTCTCATGCATTGTAAATGTTGATGACTAATCGTTTTGTGTAAACGATTGCGCATTGGAATTTCTCATATCGAGTAGCCTCCTGAAAGAGTCCTTGTCCTCAAGGTGAATGAATTTACGTGTAATATCATGCCAATACTCCCGAAGAGTCCTCGGGAAGGAGTTGCTCCATTTTACCAAGACTTGAGTAGCAGCTTGATTTCCTCATTTAACTAACCTCCTGTCCAGAATAGCCACTGGTTCCATTAACAGCTGTCCATGGTCAGTGACACCGACTGGAATCTGGGATGGAGTTTGTGACTGTCCAATTTTCTTCTTCAACAATGAAACATGAAAGGTGGAATGAATCTTTGCATGGGGAGGAAGCTGTAACTGGTAGGCCACCTTCCCCACACGAGCAATGATGGGAAAAGGCCCAAAGTAGCGGGGTGATAATTTGTGGCATGTGGATGCCTTCATAGAGTGTTGTTTATAAAGGCTGTAACTTAACATACACCATCACCAACATTGAACTCCCTCTCTCCTCAGCCTATCATCGACAATTTGTTTCATTCGATTTTGGGCCTTGTGTAAATTATGTTTGAGGCTGTGTATAAACCTTTCTCTCACTGCCAAACTTCTATCGACCGAATCAATTGTAGAGGATCCAGCTAAGTAAGGCAAGTGAGTAGGGGGTGGCTGTCCATAAACCACGAAGGCGTGTAGTTTGAATAGGCGAGTGGTGGGGCGGTATTATACCAATACTGCTAAGGGTAAGCCAGATACCCATTCCTTTGGATGCTTCGCCGGTCATGCACCTTAAATAATTTTCAAGACATCTATTCACCACCTCTGTTTGCCCGTCCGTTTGTGGATGATAAGAACTAGAGTACTGAAGATGTACCTTCTGTAATTTGAAGAGCTCCTTCCAGAATTGACTCAGAAAAATCGAGCCCCGATCGCTAACTATGGTGCAAGGCATCCCATGGAGTTTAAACACATGGTCCATAAATACGAGCCACCGTTAATCTGTCGGATGGAAAGCGCCATGAAGTGATTTACTCAATCACAACAACCACGAATTACCTCATTGCCCTGAGATTTGGGCAAGGCTTCAATGAAATCCATCGAAATGTCTGACCAGACTTGTGTTGGAATGGGGAGCGGCTGCAGAAGGCCCGGGTATGCAGTAAGGTCAGGTTTATATCGTTGACATGTATCACATCTAGCCACAAAATCCGCTACTTGTTGATGGAGATGTTTCCAATAAAACGTGGATTTTAACCTTTCATATGTTGCATGTATTCCCGAATGACCCCTATCGAGTGCCATAACTCATGATTTTGTTGCGTAGGCCCATATCTGCTCCAACTACCAGCCTTCCTTCTCAATTGTTAAGTTATCCCAAGTATAGTGTTTGTGCTTGTCTTGGTGGCCTTGTGATAAGTTTTGAATGATGCTCGTAGCTCTTTTGTCGCCAATGCCAAGACCTGCTGTATTTGATTAGCAATTCAGACGAAATGGTGGACAACAGATTCACCTCTGGATGGCACCTCGACAAGGCATCTGCAGTGACATTTTCATACCCCTTCTTGTAGTGGATTTCGTAGTCGTACCCCATCAGTTTGGCCAGCCATTTTTGCTACGCTGGTGTTGAAATCTTCTGTTCCATCAAGTACTTCAAGCTTTGGTGGTCGGTTTTCAAAATAAAGTGAGTTCCAAGCAGCCTCGCCCGCCATTTTTGCACAGCGTTGACCATGGCCAGCATTTCCTTCTCGTAAACTGATAAGCCCTGATGTTTAGGAGACAAACCCTTGCTGAAAAATGCGATTGGTTTTCCCTCTTGAAGTAGAACAGCTCCAATTCCCTGGTTAGAGGCATCAGTTTCTACGATAAACTCTTTGGAGAAGTCTGGCAAAGCTAGAACAGGAGGAGAGCTCATGGCAGATTTTAATTGATTGAAAGCTTCGGTAGCTGTATCATTCCATAGGAACGCATCCTTCTTGAGAAGATTAGTTAGAGGCCTAGCTAACGTACCATAGTTTCTTATGAACCTGTAATAGCGGTTAAACCCAAATCCTCTTGCCTTAATATTGGGACGAAGCCATTCCAAGATGCTTTTCACCTCTACGAGGGTGCGGCGACTCCTCAGGATGATATCAAATGCCCCAAATAATCAATTTGTTTTGTGCAAAAGAGCACTTGCTTTTGACCTTGAGAGAGTGCTCAACTAAGGTCTCAAACACAATTGTTAAATGTCGTAGATGGTCTTCCCAACACTTGTCGTATACCAAAAATGTCATCAAAAATACTAAGATGAATTTCGTAGAAATGGTCAATACCTCATTCATGAGACTTTGAAATGTGGATGGAGCATTGGTGAGGCCGAATGGCATCACCAAAAACTAGTAATGACCGTCATGAGTCCAAAGGCGTTTGTGAACATCGGGTGCATTCAATTTGATGATATCCTGACGAAGATCCAGTTTGGTGAAAAAAACAGCTCCAAACAGCTCATCCAAGAGTTCCTCAATGGAATGGGAATTTATCTTTAATCGTTCCTTTGTTGAGCTCTCATAATCCACACATGCATGTCCCAGTCTTTTTCTTTACAAGCACCACCTTTGGCGTGAGGGAAAAGGACTAGTACTAGGTCGAATTATTAAGGTGGTTCAACATCTCCCGGACAATTTTCTCAATCTCATTTTTTTTGGAATACGAGGGTGGCTCGATGGGGCCTCACGTTAACGGGTGTCATACCAGGTCACCTTCAAATGTATACAATGATCATGCTTGCGGGCAATTCAGCCAGTTCTTCAAAGATTTCATTAAATTTTTGCAATAAGGATTCCAATTTAGGACATGAAGTGATTACCTCCGAGTTTTCTGAAGACAAATGGTGGCAGCAAGCTTGAGTGTCCTGGTTAGAGCTCGCCCATCAGATGAAGCAAAGTTGGGTGATTCCATCGCTCGCTTGCTCGACCAAGAACTTGTGCATCTGTTTTCTCTTGACCAATTGGATGGTGTCTTGTTTGGACCCTCTAAGAACAATTCTTCTTCCTTGATGTATGAACTCCATTCTCGCTGAAGTTCCACTAACATTTCCCCAAAGTTGACAGCCATTGCATTCCCAATACCATTCACATCCCCCCCACCGCAATACCATCATATCATTAGTGAACTCCGCCCTTGAATTGTCCAACGTAAATTGGGGCATAAGGTAGTAGTAGTTAAGATATTACCATCAGCTACCACTTTAATAGGATTAATTTGTACAGTTTTGCCCCACTTCTTAACAAGTTCTGATGAACGGTTGTGTGAGCTGCCACAAAACATTAAAATGCCAAAAACCTTCTTATTCTTCTGGCCTTGTATTCTCATGGTTTTAAAATTTGGCACCAGGAGGCTTGACATGGCATTGATAGAGATTTGTGCCAAATCTCCTTGCACAGCTTCTTCCTCTCTATCTAACACCTCCTCCTCCAACTCTTCTTCCTCCACTTCTTCCTCCACATATTCTATCTTATAGAATTGTTCCGCTTACACTTATGGCCGGCACATATCTTTCACCCATTCTAAATGTGAGACCCTTTTTTCATCAAAATCAGTAGCATTTAAAGTTCGAGAACTCCTTTGGATGCCTCCAATTGGGGCTTACTCATCCAATGGTCTCAAGCAATGTGAGGGGGTATTGGATAACTAGAAATAGTGGTTAGTGGTTTCCAGGAACGGAAGTTTTCTCGAAATTACCCGCTACCGCCCATGGGTTGATCTGGAAAGGTCTGATCTCCACTTGCTTTGTCAGCCTCCAGAACTCAACGCTTGCTTCTTCACTCGCCCAGCTGCAGAAGGCTTTGGCATGAACATCCCAACAGCTAGTTGAATGTCTCCCTAACCCCTCTCGAGGAAACAACTGACGCGTAAGATTCTGCAGCTCCACCCCTATTGAGTAGCTCTTCAAACGACTCGATATTTCGGACTGACCCTCTCCGCTTTAGTCCTTTGAGATCTCCCATGGGTCATCAGAGAGTAGCTTCCCAACCTTCCTCCCACCCTCGATGTATTCCTCCCAAGGTAGCTCCCCGTGTCATTCTCCCCTTCATGTAAATCTGGTGCCATTGCGCAGCCTTCCTCTCTGAGATGCATGGCGCTATCTTGATCTGTGGAGGTGTCTCATCGACTTCAAAGAATTGTTCGCATTTGTACAGCCGTTGTTGAAATCCCTCCTAATTTGGGAAAATCGACATGAGAGAAGTGAGCTGGAGCTTGTAGCCACCTCCATTGCCCTGATTGCTGACCTTGCCCATTGGGACGTAAGATCCTTGTGGCCTGGAATTTTGCAAATGCATGTCCATCACCAAAGACCTCCCGAGCTGCCATTTCCCTTCAAATTGTTCTTGCTGCCCTTGATCAAATTTCGATGCTCTCCTCAAATCGCCGGTTGTCTTGGGATCTTGTGCCTTTCGCCATCATCGATTGTTGATCCGAGCGGATAACCCAGCCCATACCACCTGACATGTAAAATGAGAGATCCCCTTCTCAAACTCAGGAAAGACGAGAAGGATGGAGAACGCCTTTCGTTGAGCAAGGAAGACTGAAAATTGTATATTGAAAGAATAAAGAGGAAAGATGATTACAAAGGAAATTTCAGAGAATTGCGATGCCGCTCGTTTTTCCTTCACATTTTAAAGACCCAGGTCGGTTACCAATAACAGAAAATATTCCTTCGCCAACTCACAACAGATCACACGGTCTCATGCATTGTAAATGTTGATGACTAATCGTTTTGTGTAAACGACTGCGCATTGGAATTTCTCATATCACATTGATTGGAACATTTCTTTCTCTTTGTTTTTTTTTTTTTGGAAAACTTTTTTAGAATAATACTGTATCATCATATTTTCCAATGTAACGTATGTGCAATAACAAATCATTGAAAAGGTAAAACAGCTGACAGCTTGTTTATGATATGATACAGATTTCTCTCCCTTTTTCCCCCCAAAAAAAGGGGTATCCAATTCCAAATTGGCTAGTATTTCAAGCTAACCACGAAATCATGGATACTTTTGCTGGATTATCAGTGCATTAATGAAACATTAGATGGGCTGTCTTTTTGGAGTATACTATACTTGATCAACCAATCTAATACGGAAAATTTTGAATAACAGATTTGACGAATTCAATCATCTATGATCTACCCATACAGGAACTGATGTGAATAGTACACAGCAGATTTTGTTTACTTAATTAGTTTCACGGCCCGGGTCTTCAATCTCTAGTCCAATTGGTAGTGACTGGTGAATAGAGAGGTCCAATTTCTTTACTCTTTATTGATTAGTGCAAAGATTTTTTGGCTAATCGATATGTATGGTTTTTGTTTAACAATTGTATGACCAAAATTTTGAGAAAATTTTCTTACGATGAACATGGAAGCTCTAGCCAAATCCAAGAATGATCCTAATCCCATCCTCTGACAGTGATTTTGTATGCGTTACTCCATCCATTGTACAGCGATCGCTATCACTAAAAATTGCAGATGCCGGGTCCTCTGGGCATATAGTTTTCATGGAAATCAACGCAATTAATAGTGCATGGTATCCAGGAGATAAGATACTTTAAGTGGATGGTATACAAGTTTCAAGGAAATCAAAGTAATACTGGATGGTATCAGAGTAAATCTGGAACAGGAATCGACTGTACATCTCTCAGACATATAAAATAGTACTATAAACTTGACTTAACTGACAAAAAGTTCAATAGTCGATGGCATCCATTGCCGTCCAAGGCGACGACATCCAAAAAATGGGATACGGTGGCGGTTGTTTTACGTAGTCAGAGACATAAACTGTCACTTTAAAAGGAAAAAAAAAAAATTCTGCAAAGCTACGATAGATGCTCCGGATATACATTTGCGAGGAGAAATTGATTGGATACTGTAAAAAGTAAAAATAAGAATTATTCACAAATGCTAACTAAACCCTTGATGGACTCAGTCGCTAACTTGTTGAAAGTCATTTTCTACCATTAAAATTGAGCGACCAACCGATTCTATGAAAGCACTGAATGCGTTGACTTGCAATTAGAGTCCACGCAAGCATGCAGAATGTAATGATTCATCCTTTGACAGAGTGTCCTAACTACGCCATGACAGAAATATTATAGGGCTCGTACTTCAAATTCTAGAAATAAATTAGATAACATAACATACCCTCCAAAAATTAGCATTTAAATATTGATTGGGCAAAAAAGACGAGACATAATGCGACACTAATTTATGCCACAAGCAATTTAAACTACACATTCTCTCAATCTTATAGTTTGCGATATCTTATGGTATTTCTCCATTCTAAAAAGTAGAGGTTTTAACATATGGTATTGCATTTGTAATGCAAATGTCACTTAATTAAAGTGCCTAGTATTCATACTTTTCTTGGAACGGTTCTTGAATTGCAAAATTGACCATTTCTTCTATGTGAATCCTTTCTTTCTTAACAATAATACGTTTGATCACATATTATTCAACTCGCAATGAATGCAATCAAAGTCACTCAAAAGTCCAAATTGATTGACAATAATACTTCAATCTTATCATCTCCATTATGGTCAACTTCTATCTCAAGGCATATATCTCTATTTTTATTTTTCTTTTTCTTTTTCACTTGCCTTGGAGCGACTGCAATTTATGATAACGTAGACTTTGTACCAATCACAGAAGTCTTCCCTTTAACGCCCAACTGCACCCTGGGCCGACGCCACGACCCATTTGACGGCAATGTGGCATGGAGTTTCCTATAAATAGAGGTCAATCTACACAAGCTTTCTCATCCTTCCTAAAATAAAATTTGATTAGATAAAATACCTGGGGCAGAAATGAGTTCCAAGAAACTTCTTCTTTCTTTGCATTTCGTTGGCTATAGTTCTAATGATCACCTCACAGGTGGATGCTAGGGAATTGGCTGAGACTTCCATGTCAGTTGACAATTGTAAGAATTTATTCTCCAATTCAAATTCCACCCTTTTCTTATCTGTCTAGTTTTTTCACCCCTTTTTTTAGCATATGTTAATTTAAAACTTTGGACTACAGAATATATCATTTCAAGTTATGTATGTGATTTGTACATGTGAAGGGTCGGAGCACTAAGAAACAGAGCTGAGGTGTTCTTTAAGGTTTAGATACGCCTTAGAAAAGCTGTACATTTAAGTGCCAAGCCTTTCCTGAAGGGACTTGGGTGTAATACTGGTTAATATATGTTTTTTCTTTTGTCAACTCGATTAAATTTCACTCGTTTAGTAATAATTATTTTGCATTAGTATGGACATATATGTTATGTAACTTCTAGCCAAAGTTGAAGTTTTAATTTTGTACATATGACATGCATCCAATTTGCTGTTATAAAAATTCTTATTACTGATAGTGTATAAAAGATTAATTATCAAGAACCACGTTCACTTTGATAAATTATCTATCCATTGGTAGTGATTAACCATGTTAAGGGAATTTGTGAAAAAAAAAAGGCACTAATTCTGACACATACATCAGAAAACAGATTTCAAATGATTATGATATTTAATTGATATCATATGCGTTAACGAAACTAAAAGCATGTACACACATCTGTCCAAAATTTACTTTTTGAAATTGTGACTGAAGTACTTAACGTGTTAACGTGGATGCCCTATTTATGATCATTGCAGCCAAGACAGATGAAACGCATGGCCTAAAAGAAGCCAAGCACCCAGGTGGCTATGGAGGGTACCCCTGGGTGGCGGATATGGGGCTACCCAGGAGGAGGCTGGAGGATACCCTGGAGGAGGTTATGGAGGTTACCCTGGTGGCGGATATGGGGGCTATCCAGGAGGAGGTTAGGGGATATCCTGGGGGTGGATATGGAGGGTATCCTGGTGGAGGCCGTGGCGGCTACGGTGGATATTGCCGCTTTGGGTGCTGTGGCCGAAGTTATTATGGCGGCGGCTGTAGGTGCTGCCTCATATCCTGGTCAGGCTGTGGATGCTGAACCTCAGAACTAATAGAGCCAGCCTCCAGATTGGCTCATGAATGCTTAAACGGGCCGATTGCGATGGTAGTCCTTAAAAGCGTGATATACAAATAACAGCATGGCCAGTGATCTATTATGTATTTGTTTGCTCGTTCAATATTTCGTTCATGTGAATGTGTACTTATGTAACTCTTTTATGAGCACTTTGATATAATATACTCAATGCAATATGAAGTCATTTACGTTACTATTTGTGAGAACAAAATCAAGGGTATTTTTCTTCTTCTTCTTCTTCTTTTTTTTTTTTTTTAAATTATCTGTGAAGTAGTCAAGTACTATATTTGTGTTTCTTTTTTAAATTCTTTTTCTTTACTAAACAATCTAATTCAAACATTTGTGATAACACCTTTGACAAACTCGATCTTCTTTCCAGTTTGGATATATGTTTCACTAATTCAAATACTGAAAAAGAAAAATTAAAAGTACTCTTGATCGCGTACCTCCCTATCTATTAAATATAACACATAGCTGCGAAAAGAAAAAAGATAAGGAAATCGGATATAGCCTAAAAAAATCATGTGAAAGGCATATAGCAGATTTTCTTTAGCTTAACTTAGTTTCGAGACCTGAGCATGCATGATCATCAGATCACCAGGGCAGTTAGTAGAAGGCCTGGTTCTAAAGTACAGTTGTATCATCTAGTTTGAAGCAAGCATTCCATTTCCATTTTTGCTTTTATCCTCTGGTTATTCGGCAAGAGGAGACTAAACACAATGAATTGACTGAAGAAACGAGGCTTTCATAATTTGGACATAAGCTTCAAATCGATGCATTTAGGAATTTTGGAAAAACTTGCCTTGCCTTGTCTTGTGTTTCCTTTCTGATAAAAATCTAACGTTCTGATGATGATGTTTTAGGACATTTATTTGATGTTCATGTAGATGATAGCTTAATTGAATGACTGAAATGAATATTTCTAACATCTATTTCATTTGAAACTTAATTGTGACTAATTAAGTGCAATATAATAGATCATCAACTCACTTGACATCTAGGACATAGTACTTATGTTTTAGAGTGATATTTAATTGACCCTTTCATTATCAATAGAAGTGAAAAGGTGATAAAACCAATTATGAATTAACCATTTGCAATGCAAAGAACTAAGTGTATATTATGTCAAGACAATGAGATTAAGCATATAAAAGCTTTGAGCTGTTGAATCCAATTATCTAAAAGAGAAGAAATATATGAGAAATTAATAGTATAAACAAATAAAAGAAAAAAGAAAAAGCAAGAAAAAGATATCAAATAGTTTATTCATGTTTTTTGTATTTTAGAATTCCTAGTATACATCTAACCTAATTTTAATATAGTTTGACAGGTGCCGAACCTGTGCAATAATAAATATTTAAACCTAACTGTCCACAGGATTACTCCCGAAGTTAAACTGCACTGGAGGAGGACTGATGTGCAATGGGTTACTAGCTTCACCCTGATTCCAAGGAGTTTACTTAATCCGATATACCAAAAATTAACCAGAGAATTTAATTAATTTGTAAAAGTGGCAAGTAGGATCGTCTCCTCAGGGAACGGTAGGAAATTGTTTCTTTTCAAGTCACAGTAAAATGGGGGGTTTGGATGTGATAGAACTGGAAATAAAATAAATAAAATAAGTAAATGAGAAATGAAAATACCAACTAAATAAATCACCGGAAGCGAATAGAAGATAATTTAATAAAAATGCAGTAATGAAATTCTACCCAAAGGAACAACTTCTACGATCACTTGATCATTGATGCAAGAATAATTCAATCATTTGTCACTAGGTTAGTTATAGTTACCAACAAGCTCTGACAACCAGTTTTTCCTTACTTTTTCGACCAAGGTACGTTGACCGCTTCCCTAACCAGGATAACAACCCTAGGTCACCGTAGGAATTTAATTATCCAATTGCATTAAAAGTTAAAACCAACCCCAACCAATGAACACGCCTAAGAGGGTTCATTTAAGTTAGATCATACGTTTTCCCAACATAAACCAATTATGGTGGTCGTCACTTGTAATTAACTAAATGAACGATTGCGTATTCAATTAGTTAATTTGACAGTAGGCTATTAAGTTAATTTAAATACCGCCGCGATACTCCAATGAATAACCCTCAATCAATTAATCCGTAAAACGTCAATAGTAACAATTTAAAAGAAAGGTTAGATTCATTAGATCTCACAAATTTCCTGGACCGCTACCGAAGTTGCCCTGAGTAGATTAGGGTTCTAGCCGCTCCTCATGGAGAATTTCATCCAACAAATGTTCGAGAAACTTTCAGCCATAGGAGTAACGAGAAAGGAAGATGAAATAATGAAACACGATGCTAAACTTCCAAGTGAACGAGAGAACAAGTCAACAGCCAAGAGTCCTTCTTCTTGAGTCACAAACGCGTGACTAATCAAAAGCAAAGCGCAACGTAAAGAAAAACTACCGCTAAGAAGTCTTTGTCCCATGATCAATGAAGAAGACCAATCGAGGAAGCAAAGAAAACGATGAAGATTTTGTTTCTTGTCTCATCACGCGTTCTCTCTTTTTTCCTCATGGCTTGGATCATCCCTCAATTATTAGAAACCTAAGCTTTCCTAATCACTTAGGGAAACCCAGTCCCTAATTGGAATCTATTTTCCTAAAAGCATTAATAAAGTAAATAAGGAACCACTAATTACTAAAATCCCTAATTAAAAGGGTCTTCAACCAATTACTGAAAATAAATAAAGTCTTCCACCAATGGTAGGAATTGTAGGATTTCTTCCACGAAATTCCTTCTTCACACCAATGTGCCTACGCCTATCCTTGAAGGTCTCTGGAATTTTCACCAAAAATAGAGCTTTTAATCTTCAATTAATTCCAAGAGCCTAAAAATCAATATCAAAACCAAATATGAGTAGAATAAGGCAATTAAAATCATATCTAGCTATAATTGAGGGAAAATGTCCACAATTAATGTACAATTAAGGACTCAACAAATTCCCCATCCTAAACAATGCTTGTTCCCTCAAGCATTCAAAACTCAAAAGTCAAAATCAATCATAGAATAGCATAAAATCATAGCACAAATAATCCACATTTCCTGACAATCTCATCAAAATCGATATTCAAGACTTGACAATCCTCACATAGGTAATCGTGTATGCCCCTCGACACTCAAGATGTTTAAAAAGGGACATGTAACGGCCCAATCAACACCATAGAAAGAAATTACCATAAGCTTTGCTAATCTATCACATCTCCACCAATCAATAGGAATTCAAATGTAAGAATCAAAGGGTCTTTGCAAGGGTTGTAATGGGGCTTAAGGTAAAGGTTGGACAAAAAGGTAATTTAGGCTCATAAATATCAAAGAAAATTCCAAAATATCTTGTGCATGAATTTAAATATCATCTTCATTCACATAATTGGCTCTTAAGCGTGACAACAACTTCTCGAGCATAGCAAGTGCATACAAAACAAAAGGATTAGTTCCACTATCAAAGCACTTTGTTTTTTTTTTCCAAACGTGCTTCACCCACACTTTTTGTTTTATTCTTTTTTTTTCAATTTTTTTTTTCATATATTTTTTCTTTTTTTTTTTCATATTGATAACATTAGAACACAAAAGCACTTGCTAACTAAATATAATCACCTTCTTTACTCGTGATATCCGCATGCAAAAGAACATTAAGTCATTCCTTTGACATAAGGTTCAAACAACAGGGTCTATAACAAAAACGGGTTACAGGGTGATCAAATGTGTTGTTAAACAAAGAAAAAGGTCTAATGTCCAACTCGGTCAACTAGGGGAAAAAAAAAATAGTCAAGATGGGTTTTTTAGAAAGCCAAAACGGGTAAATCCTAATTGCCCTTATCATATCCTTGCACCAAATTCAATAATGTGGTCTCGACATGTATATCGTAGCAAGTTCTAGAATGATCTAACTAGGTGTGATAATTACACTCAAAAAGAATTCAAGGCAAAATTTGAATAATGAACAATTTAAGCTCAAAAGCTCACAAATGGCTATATATGTCAAGAACATCCCTTTTTCAAATCAATTGCAAGTACATAATGGAATATTCATGCCATTTCCATTATACTACTCCTGATTGCAATTCAACCACAAAATACCCACTCATCATAGAAAGACAAAGCACCAACAAGCAACTAGAGAATAAAATGAACAAAAAAAAGAAACTGAAGTTGAAATCAAAACCACGAAAAATTAAAATAAGAGTTATCAAAGCTTATCAAAGCCAAACTAATCCCCCCCACACCTAAACATGACATTGTCCTCAATGGAAAAAGAGAAGAGAAGGAACAGAGGACTCCCTTGAAGAGCGAGGCTAGGGCCGGGAAGGAACGATAGGTAGGGACCTCATAGAATCAAAGAAAGCCTCCATAGTCCCTGCCATGCGAGAGAGCTGGAGCTCAATAGCCTCCAAACGACCATCCATGCGATGAAGCCGCTCTCCATGCGACTAAGACGCATCCACAAAATAGTAGAGAGGAGAGGAAGGACCGGCCTCATCGGGAGGAGTGGAAGGCCCAACACCGGGAAGCCCGACAGAGTAGTAACGGCCACCAGGGTGTAAAGTGACACTCATCGTTGAAGCACCGATGATGCCCATTCGCCCAAGCAATCAATGTCTAGAGGGTCAAACAAGCCACATGTTTTGGCTTTTCACGGATGCAATGCCAAGTTGAATCATTTGATCAGCCAAAATGTAAATGATAGAGCCCAATTAAAGGTTTATTGGCCCTAGAAATGACGGTCTGATTTGAGACGCACCCAACACCCAAAATTAAGCCTCCCTGTTGACCATGCACCATAAGAAATAGAATTCAGTCTTGGTGGTGCTGAAGTTGTCCTCCCATCAGAGAATGTATAAGCTAGAGCCTTTGAATCAATCTCAAAACAGATCCTTCAAAAGTAAGCCTTAGATTTGCTAGGGTTGTATACCTGTTTATCAATGGACCACTCCCTCCAAATATCAAATAGTCAGTAACAAAAGGCTTCACATAATCACAAGCACAGGTAAGATAGGCTTCCGATGTAACCTCAGTTTCTTCCACAAATCCCAATATCACATTAAATTCAGTAATAGACAAATGGCACACATGACCCATTAATCAAATTTAATCACACCGTGGGTATCCAAAGTGCAATTGGGGTCGAACAAACCAAAAGTGGAGTAAAATTCCCATGACAATTGAGTGGGTAGCCCAACAAATCTTTCCCAACCAATATTAGAGAATAATTGAAAACTTCATCATCGACTCTAATCGAAAGGCAGGATGGATGCATTTACAAGCGAGCAAATGGGCCCTAATGCTCAAAACGAGCCTGCTCGCCAGTGAAACCCCTCAAGAGACGCCCCACATGTGTGCCATCATGTGGCATAAACCCGGTAGGTAATCCTAACCGAGAACGTTTTCTAAGCCGAGAAGTAGTAGCTCCCGAAGGCGGTGAAGGTTGAGGCCTAGAAGGAGGGGGCTCTAATTTGATTGGGGCTTTTCCTTTTTTCAAAGACTTCCGTTTAGGTTTAGCCATGGTCAGGCTAGCAAAATCCCAATGCTCACAGAAGAGTCCACAAATGCCCAGTTAAAATCACAGAAAGCAAAATGCACCAACAAACCGCCTGTGAATATCAATGTACTCAACAATTGCAACAGCCATCGGGCATCCGTGAAATACACCAGAAATCACTAATATTAGCAATGACCAACTATGGTAAACAAGTCAATTCCACGAAACAGCACACAACGCAAAGAACCAAGCAACTCAATCACGCCATAACAACAATAGAGTAAAATCGACTTGCAAGTAAGATCCGCATCGTATAACGTGACTAATCAGCCTCGCCTATGAAGTTGAAATCGAGAATTAGACCGAGCCACTAGCGAGTGGCTATGCGAGGAATTTGTATGCGTCTACCACCATAGATCAGCTCAAATAGGAGGGAGTTGGTATCGAACTGCGTAAGAATAAAGAGCGGCGGTGGTGGAATCAGATGTTGGTGGTTGGAAAACTCACCACGGCGTCGCAGCCACAAGTGAACTCCTCCGGCTTGTTCGGCATCGGCAAAGCAAAGAAGCAGTCGACCGATGGTGGAGTCGGGCGGCAAGAACGGAGTGGGAGGGCCGCCGTCAGCAAAAGAGCTCAATGGCGGCGAACGGCAGGTGTGGACCGCTGGCCTGCAATGGCGGAGAACGAAGCTGGATTGCTAGCTTGCGCGTCGAAGCGACGATGATGGATGATGAAGCGGCCAACAAATGCTGACCCCAGGTTCGGAGCAACAGAGAAACAGACGGAATATCAAGAATCTGAAGAAATCACGGGTCTTGAACAAGAAGAATACACCAAATGGCGATAAGGGACGGTGGTCGGCAGTAGAGGGGAGCAAGCAAAAACAAAAAGGAAAAGAAAAACAAAAGAAAACAAGGAAGAAGAAAAATGGCAAAAAGTGGAAAAGAAAGAAAAGAAGAAAAGAAACCAAAAAGGGAAAGGAAAAAAAACGTATTTCCTCGACCATTTATTTTCAAATTTATTTATTTATTATTATTTTTTTTGTTCTTGGGCGAAGACCGTGGATTATAGCCAAGGCACGCTCCATAACGCGGAGAGTCTTCGATCGACTCTTGCATTTTTTTTTTTAAGGTAAGACCGCAGGGGCGCACTTAACCGTGAAGTCTTTCAAAAAAATTGTGGACGAATTTGACCAGAAGACTTTCTTCCCACAACCAGACGCCTCTAATGGAAAGTCTTCTGTCCAAGTCAAACGAAAAACTTCACTGAACCATATTTTGGCACACACATCCAAGGCCTACAAACACAAAATTTCCGTTAAAACAAGAAAATGAAAGATCCTAAGAAATAAAAAGTTAAAAGGACGAACTAATCAAAACTTAACAAAACGAAATAACGAAAAAAAAGAAAAATGCTTTTTGCCTCCCAAGTTCTTTAACGCCTTTGGTTAGACATAACAAAGCTCTCAAGTTGTAAAATTAGATCTTCAAGAGTGATAATCTCCACTTCCTCAACATTGAAACCTTCATAATAAGGTTTAGGCGGTGACCATTAACTACAAACTTCTTGTCGGTCTTCAAACTCGATTTGCACCAAAATGAAAAATATTAGAGCGACAAATGGACCAATCCAAGCGAACTAACTTACCAGAAAAGTTTGAGCCTTGAGTGATAAAGGAGCACTTTTCGCCCCACTTCAAATGTTTTTCTTGAAATCACTGGTCATGAAAAATTTTGCTCTTTCCTTGTAAATCCATGCATTCTCATAGGCTTCATTCCTTAACTCCTCTAATTCCTGTAATTGATTTTTCTATTTGTCCCAAGACTCTCGAGATGCATGTTGCACTTTAATAGCCCAAAATGCCTTGTGCTCATATTCTCTGGAGATGGCACGGTTTACAACACCAACCTATAGGGAGACATCCCAATAGGTGTCTTATAAGCAGTCCTGTAAGCCTAGAGTGCATCTTCCAACCTCAAACTCCAATCCTTCCGATCAAGGACCATTTCTCCAAGATTGACTTGACTTCTCTATTTGAAATCTCCGCTTGTCCATTGGTCTGCATGATAATGAGGTGGAAACTTTATGACTTACTCCATACCGGAAAGCAAGGGCTGCAATTACCCTACAAATGCTTTCCCTATCACTAATCATGGCCCTAGGCATTCCAAAACCAACAAAAATATGACTTTTCACGAATCAGAACTACTTTAGAATCATTAGTCCGGTGGTTTTGGCTTCCACCCATTTAGATACGTAGTCAACAGCCAAGAAAATATATAAAACCCATAAGATGAGGAAAAGGACCCATGAAGTCAATACCCCAAACATAAAAAATTTCACAAAATAATATGGGGGTCTAGGGCATTTGGTCTCTACGGGAGATATTACCTACCCGTTGACATCTATCACATGACTTGCAAAACACGTAGCATCTTTAAAGAGAGTAGGCTAGAAACCACTTTCTAACACTTTACGAAGAAGCTTAGGGCCAAATGGCCACCACATGCATAAGAGTGACAAAAAGTTAAAATGGAATTAAATTCAGACTCACTCACGCATCTACATAGCACTTGATCAACGCATGACTTCCAAAGATAGGGGTCATCCCAAATAAAATACTTGGCATCACTCCTCAGTTTATCCCTCTTAGACTTTGGCCAACCTGCAGGTAATTGATTAGTGACTATAAAATTTACAATATCAGCATACCAAGGCGTAGACGAATTAATGACAAGCAATTGCTCTTCATGAAACGCCTCTCTCAATGGTGGGTCCTCTGTATTTGTAAGCAAACGACTCAGATGATCAGCTACTAGGTTCTCGGCCCCACTTTTATCCTTTATCTCCAAATCAAACTCCCAGGAGCGTAATCCATCGGATGAGTCGTGGTTTTGCATCCTTCTTGTCAACAAGTATCTCAAGGCTGCATGATCAAAAAATTATTACTTTTGCACCCAATAAATAAGACCTAAATTTTCTAGTGCAAAAAACAACTAATAATTCTTTCTCGGCCAGAGTAGTAAGTGAGCCCATTCAGTGGCCTTGGATGCATAATAGATTGCATGTGCCGCCTTGCCAATTCTTTGTCCCAAGACCGCTCCCCAATGATAATCACTTGCCGCATATTATTTCAAATGGGAGGTTCCGGTCACGGTGGTTGAATGATGGTGGCGATGTCAACGACTCTTTCAATTTATCAAACGCCACCTTGCATTGTTGGTGAAGTCAAACGGTATGTCCTTCGCAACAATTTGAACAGATGTTCCAATTTTGGAAAAGTCTTTGATGAATCTTCTATAAAATCCCTCGCATGACCCAAAAGAACGCACTCCCAGTTACACTTACGGGTAAGGTAAAGCAGTAGATAATATCTATTTTGCTTTATCTACTTCTATTCCTTAGCACAACATGCCCTAGGACAATACCATGATCCACCATAAAGTGGCATTTTTCCAATTAAGAACCAAATTGTTTCCATGCACCTTTTCAAAATTAGAGCTAGATTATCAAGACATTCTTCAAAACTATTCCCATATACACTAAAATCATCCATGAACACCTCAATAATCTTTTCCACTTTATTCGGAGAAAATACTTACCATACACCTTTGAAATGTTGTCTGGAGCATTCTGAGAGACCGAATGGCATCCTCCGGTAAAGCAAAAAGAATGGCGTGTGAACATGGTCTTTTCTTGGTCTTCTGCAATGGCAATTTGAAGTAACCTGAAAACCATCAAGAAAGCAATAGTAAACATGGCCAGCCAATCTCTATCATTTGATCAATAAAGGGAGAGGAAGTGGTCATTGTTTGTGACGGCATTTAATTTCCTGTAGTCTATGCATTGACGCCATCCCAGTAGGCTTCCCACGGGACCATTTCTCCTTCTTGGTTCTCCTCTACGCTTACTCCCGCCTTTTTTTGGGACCACTTGGACTGGGTTTCACCCATGGGCTATCCGAGATAGCAAATATGATACCCACCTCCGTGAGTTTAAGTATCTCCTTTAACCACTTCCATCATAAGTGGGTTCAACCTTCGTTGAGCTTGCCTTACCGGCTTTTGCATCACTCTAGTCAGTATCCCGATGCATGCACAAGGATGGACTGATGCCCTTTATGTCCTATATGCTCCACCCATCGCTCTTTATGATCTCTAAGAAGCGCACTAATTTCTCCTCTTGACTTGGCAATAATTGTGAAGAAATAATAACTGGGAGCGTCTCCTTATTTCCAAGAAAGGCATACTTCAAATGGCTCGGGAGAGGTTTGAGCTCTAACTCTGGTGCCTGCACAACAGAAGGCAATAATTTTTGTTGAATTTCTGGTATAAAAAGAGAAGTTACTTCATACCTTGAGGAAATAGGTGGGAGTGAATGCAAGGCCTCAAGCACATGGCACAACTCCTCACTGATCTCCATCTCAGGAGGTTCTCCTAATTCCAAATGTTTGGTCAATGCCACCTCCAGTGCATCTTTTCCATCTAATTCAAGAGTTTCCCTGCAAGGGGCTCAACAACACTTAAAGCAAAAAAGTTAGATTCTTTCGGTACTTCATTGCATCAAAGATATTAAAATGTCAGTTCCATCAAACTCCATTGATAAAGTACCCTCATTCACATCTATTTTGGTCCTAGCGGTGCTTAGAAAAAGGCCACCTAACAAAATAGGTGACGGATTTAATGATCTTTCATCTCCCATATCTAGGACATAAAATCTGCTGAAATATAAGTTCATTAACTTGCACCAAAACATCTTCAACTAATCCCCGTCGGGATAAGCATTTAACGGTCCGCTAGTTGAATGATAATGCCAATCTCCTTAAGTGGCCCAAGATTTAGGGAGGCATAAATGGTTTTAGACATCACATTAATTGAAGCCCCTAAATCTAGCATTGCTCTCCCAATCATGGTATCTCCTATTTTGCTGTGGGATCGTGAACATACCTGATCCCCACACTTGGTGGGAGCTTCCTTTGAAGTACAAATGACACGTTTTCTCCCACAACCACTCTCATCACCCCTTAGCTTCCCTTTTATGGGTGCACAAGTCCTTCAAAATTTTGCATACTTCGGTACTTGCTTGATTGCATCCAGGGATGTTAATCTCTATTTTCGAAACACGCCCAAGATTTCTTTTCTCCTTTTCTCAGCCTTTTCGTCTTCTCCAACCCACAAGGAAAAGGAGGTAAATTAGATTTAACCTGGAATTGAAGGATTAGAGGTTACCTTGGGCTCTATGGAATGTCCCTCCTCTTCTATCTCCTTTTCAATCTCTTCTTCATTTTTGCTTTTCAGCTCCTTTGATTTTGGCCCTTCTACCTCTCTACCACTTCTCAATGTCATGGCACTGACATTTTGGGATTAGTCTCAGGCTGTGATGGCAATTTCCCAAAAACGTGAGACTCCAGTCGGTTGATTGTCGTAGCCATGTGGCTTATTTGAGTCTCCAAATTTTTCATGCCTGCCCTAGTCTCCTGTTGAAACTGGGCAGTGTTCGTGGCCAAATTCTTCACAATTTCCTCTAAAGAGCTTCCAAGATTTGTAGATGAAGGTTGAGATTTTGCTTGAGAGAGTTGCTCAAATCCTGGGGGACGGTTCACAAATGAGTTTTGAGGTTTGTTCCCGTAGCTGAAATTGGGGTGGTCTCGCCACCCTGGATTATATGTGTTGGAGTATGGATCATATTGCCTACGGGCACGAAGCCTCCGACCATGTTAACTGTTCTACTCCCTCTTCTTGCAAAGTAGGGCATGCATCGCTGGAGTGGCGGTGTTTGTACAGATCCCACAGACCTTTGCTTGGAGTGCATGTCCCGTAGCCAGTTGTCGAATGTCGGATGTTAACTGCATAACCGCCGTTGAACAGATGAGGATTCTATTTCATTGACTCTACGGGTGGGGTTAGTTTCACTACAAAATTGTGAGAATTTTCTGCCATTTCCTCAATGAGATTCCAAGCTTCCCTCGGTGTTTTATTTACTGTCTCTCACTGGCAACATCAATGGCTGTCCGCCGATGATTGAAGTCCTTCATAAAGTATTGATCAACAAATTGCTCACTAATTTGATGCGGGCATCTAGTGCACAACTTGTTGAACCTTTCCCAATAGTCATACAAAACTTCCTGATATTGCTTAATCTGATATCTCCTTTCTCAAACTTGTACTGGGATGCAGGAAATATTTCTCCAAGAACTTTTTAATTGAGCCTGTTGTGATACTACCCTGGGTGGTAGTACCAATCTTTGCTCCATCTTTGAGGGAGAAAGGGAATGAAGTTTTATCTATTCTTGACCGTGAGGCTTCATACTGGAACATATCACTTCAAACTCTTGAATGTGCTTGTGGGGTTCTTCACCAGACAAACCATGGTATGTGGGCAAAAGATGGATTAGCCCAGATTTCAACTCGAATGAAGTATTCTCAGCCAGAGTTGGAAATGTAATGCACAGGGGCTGCTGAGTAAGATCCGGCAATTTCTCTTAGTGTTCTAGAGCGTTGGCCATGTTCATTTCTTCTTCGGAATCACTCGATTGATTAGTTGGAGATTCTGACAGTTGAGATTCCGAATATGTAGTAGCCAACAATTCTTCTCATGTTCTGGTTCCTTCCTCGCGGTCTCTCACCCCGTGGTCGTAAGTCAACTCACCATGAAGAACGTGGCATAAACCAGCAAGGGTACCAAATATCAAAATAAATAACCTAAAAAAGAAACAAATTAACCAAAACACCGCAGAACGGCGCCAAAATTGACAAAGTGCCGAACCTCAATAATAAATATTTAAACCTAATCGTCCACGGATTACTCCCGAAGTTAAATGCATGGACTCGGATGTGCAATGGGTTACTAGCTTCACCCCTGATTCCAAGGAGTTTACTTAATCCGATATACCGAAATTAACCAGAGAATTTAATTAATTTGTAAAAGTGGCAAGTAGGATCGTCTCCTCAGGGAACGGTAGGAAATTGTTTCTTTCCAAGTCACAGTAAAATGGGGGGTTTGGATGTGATAGAACTGGAAATAAAATAAATAAAATAAGTAAATGAGAAATGAAAATACCAACTAAATAAATCACCAGAGAACGAATAGAAGATAATTTAATAAAAATGCAGGTAATGAAATTTCTACCCAAAGGAACAACTTCTCAGGCACAGTCCAATCACTTGATCATTGATGCAAGAATAATTCAATCATTTGTCACTAGGTTAGTTATAGTTCAACAAGCTCGACAACCGCTTTTCCTTACTTTTTCGACAAAAGACGCACCTGACCGCTTCCCTAACCGATAACAACCCTAGGTAACGGTAGGAATTTAATTATCCAATTGCATTAAAAGTTAGAAAAATCCAACCCTAACCAATGAACACGCTAAGAGGGTTCATTTAAGTTAGATCATACGTTTTCCCAACATAAACCAATTATGGTGGTCGTCACTTGTAATTAACTAAATGAACGATTGCATTGATTCAATTAGTTAATTTGACGAGGCTATTAAGTTAATTTAAATACCCGCCATACTCACCAATGAATAACCCTCAATCAATTAATCCAAAACGTCGAATAGTAACAATTTAAAAGAAAGGTTAGAGATTCGATTAGATCTCACAAATTTCCTAGACCGCGCCTTCGAGTTGCCCTTTGAGTAGATTAGGGTTCTAGCCGCTCCTCATGGAGAATTTCATCCAACAAATGTTCGAGAAACTTTCAGCCATAGGAGTAACGAGAAAGGAAGATGAAATAATGAAACACGATGCTAAACTTCCAAGTGAACGAGAGAACAAGTCAACAGCCAAGAGTCCTTCTTCTTGAGTCACAAACGCGTGACTAATCAAAAGCAAAGGCAACGAAAGAAAAACTACTGCTAAGAAGTCTTTGTCCTATGATCAATCAAGAAGACCAATCGAGGAAGCAAAGAAAACGATGAAGATTTTGTTTCTTGTCTTGCGTCGTCACGTTCTCTCTTTTTTCCCCCCTTGCGGCTTGGATCATCCCTCAATTAATAGAAACCTAAGCTTTCCTAATCACTTAGGAAACCTAGTCCTAATTGGAATCTATTTTCCTAAAAAGCATTAATAAAGTAAATAAGGAAACTAATTACTAAAAATCCCTAATTAAAAGGGTCTTCAACCAATTACTGAAAATAAATAAAGTCTTCCACCAATGGTAGGAATTGTAGGCGTAGGATTTCTTCCACAGAAATTCCTTCTTCACAGCCCAATGTAGCGCGCCCACGGCCTATCCTTGAAGGTCTTCTGGAATTTTCACCAAAAATAGAGCTTTTAATCTTCAATTAATTCCAAGAACCTAAAATCAATACCAAAACCAAATATGAGTAGAATAAGGCAATTAAAATCATATCTAGGCCATAATTGAGGGAAAATGTCCACAATTAATGTGTACAATTAAGGACTCAACATAGTTCACGATGAATTTCAACCCAAAACGCTCACAATCACTATTTGAAATGAATGCAACTATAATGTTTCAAGGTCTAAAATATTATAGACTGAAAATACAAAACAATAATGGTTGGCTAAAAGTAATTGGATTTTGACTATTACACATTGAATTTCATCTTAAATTTGCCTATAATCAAAAATTTTGATGAACATATTTTATTTTAGTCAAAACATTAAGAAATAATTTGACACACAAGTTTAACATTGTGGATTAAAACTACATCAATGATAACATAGCATATTATAAGCAAATGAACTCAGTATACATCAGGAAATCACCCTACCACCATTCTAAACAACTCCACTTTGTACGGACGATCATCGACTAACGGCTAGATAGCTGAAAACACCTATGAGTTCATAAGTTGATTCGGTTAAAGAAATCTTCCTCCAAGAAGCCAAAACTTAGAGCATAGTTTCATTATCCCAAAATGTATAATCTTAAAGTCCACATTATGGATGTAAATGCATCTCACCTTTGCTTTCCAATTGCAAATGCTCAGAACTATACTGCCTACTAAGATTTTTCTTGCAAAGTTTGACACGTTCTTCATTCATTATTTTTCTTCATTGCAATGCTTTGACATGTTATACAACTTGGAATGAATATGATCCATGTCACTCATCAATTGGCAATAATGCTTTTGGTATATCTCGATTTCTTTACGTAATAAGGGACTGCGATTTATGATACTATGGACCCCATACCAGTTACAGCAATCATCTCTACAACTCCCAACCACATCTTGGGCCGTAGCCGCCGCCACCCCGAATCTTTTGACGGCAACTTGGCTTAGATTTACCTTTCGAAAGTTATCAGTGTACACCAGCTTTCTCATCCTTCCCAAACTCAGCTTTCAACACATACAATACCTCTAGCAAAAGTGGGTTCCAAGACACTTCTTTTCTTTTGCATTTCCTTGGCTATGGTTCTAATGATCACCTCAGAGGTGGCTGCTAGAGAATTGGCTGATACTTTAAAAATTGGAGAGGAGAAGAGGGATTAGAACACAAGGCCAATAAGTCTTGAGACCACAACATTAGTCACTAATCTAAAACCGCCTTGGCCAATAGTAGTGTCTTTAATTAAATTGATTGTAGTATGTTGTTTTTCATTATCATCTATACGACTATCTGATTTCAGAAACTTTAATAACAAAGAAGGCTCAATGAGAAGCAATCAAACTCAGTAAACTTCAGGAAACCATGCTATCACCATCTAAACGCGACTTTGTATAAATAAATATTAGCTAACAGCTCGAGAGCTCAAAACACTTTTGAGATACACCCACTCAACTACAAGATCCTTAGTATATTTTGTTAAGGGAAGCTTCCTCCAAGCAGCCGAAACTTATCGCATAGTTCCATTATCCCAAAAGAAATTTAATGTCAACATTATCCATTACATCTAGGATACTAACGGTATCTCTCCATTGTATAAAGTATAGATCTTTAACATATGTTATACATGATATTATTGTTTTAGTGGGGGAAAAAAAGTTATTGTTTTAGTGATGCATATTCTTCGTAACCATACTACCTCCTAAGATTTTATTCTTGCACCTATTCGTGCACAACAAAGTTTGACACGTTCTTCATTTATTCTTGTCATAATAGTAAAGGTTGTTGACATATTAAATCAACTTGGAATGAATAAATAAAATAATCGTCTCTCCAAAGTTCAAATGAATCGACTGTAACAATTGGATAAATTCGTGAATATTGGTAGGACATGAATATTATACTCTTCATAATGCTCAAATTCTATCCCTTAAGAGGCACTAGAGTGACTAGATTAAGTGCTTTTGGTATATCTCTATTTCTTCAAATTGCCTAAAGGGACTGCACAATTTGTTATAATATGCAGTTTGTATCAATTAAAGCAATCATCCCCACAACGCCCAACGACATCTTGGGCCGACGCCACAACCCTTAGTAGACTTGCAGTGGCTGCACCTGTCTGAACTATTTAGAAGGCGAGAAATAATTTAATCTTTACAAGAGAAGATAGGGCTGTTGTAGCAATTGTGAAGAGTATTATTTATTGATGATGAAGCAACTGTTGCATGCTGGAAGAAAATGCGGAGGAGCAACGAGAACTGGGAGCCATCATTAGATGAATATCAACCAACAGCTCAAGAGCTCAAAACACTTACGAGATAATTCCTACCCCATTAAAAGATCAAGTTGACTTTGCTTGGGGAATCTTCCTCCTAGAAGCCAAAACTTATAGTGTAGTTCCATTATCCCAAAAGAAATATGAAGTCCAGATTATCTGTTGCATTTGAAATATAAAATGGTATTTATCCATTCTATAAAGTACAGATCTCTAAATATGTTATACAAATGCTTCAGAACTGTACTGCCGATTAAGAATTTTCTTGCAACTACTCATGCATCGTAAACTTTGTGACGTTCGTCACTTGTCAATCTTCTTCATTACAACGATATTTGACATGTTAGTCAACTTGGAATGAAAATGCCAATGTCACTCCAAAGTCCAAATCAATGGTCAAATTGTAACCCTAATTAAGAGGTACAATTGACTAGGTCAACTACTTTTTGTATGTCTCTATTTCTGTACATTCCCTAAAGGCATTGCAATTTATGATGAATACGGACTTGGAGCAAGTTGCAGCAACGATGTCTCTAACCAACTAGATCGTGGGTCGATGCCAAGATGCTTTTGCCGGTGAGTTGGCATAGATTAACCTATAAATAGTGGGCAATGTACACCAGCTTTCTCATACCTTCCCAAAGTCAGTTTTCAATACGTAAAGTACATTGAACAAAAATGGGTTCCAAGACACTTCTTTTCTTTTGCGTTTCCTTGGCTATAGTTCTAATGATAACCTCAGAGGTGGCTGCCAGGGAATTAGCTGAGACTTCCACATCAGATGAGAATTGTAAGACATTTACTCTCTGACCCTAATTGTGTTTATTTGACAAGGTCATTTCTAGTTTACACTAATGATCATAATTTATTGTCCTCTATGCAGCGAAGACGGTTGAGACGCATGGCTTCAAAGAAGCCATGTACCCTGGAGGAGGCTATGGAGGCTACCCTGGTGGCGGATATGGGGGATATCCAGGAGGAGGTTATGGGGGATATCCTGGGGGTGGATATGGCGGGTATCCTGGTGGTGGCCGTGGTGGTTATGGTGGATATTGCCGCTTTGGTTGTTGCGGCAGAAGTTTTTATGGTAGGGGATGTAGGTGTTGCTCATATCCTGGTCAGGCTGTGGATGCTGAGCCAGGGAACTGATGAAGGCAGCTTCTTGCAAGGTCACAGATGCTTAAACAGGCTCAGTGTGATATATAACAGTACTTCGTAGCGGGAAATACAAATAAGAGCTTGATTAGTGATCATGTAATGTGCACTCCATGTATTTGCTGGCTACTTCAATATTTCAAGTATATGAATGTATTTGTGTCTCTTTTTTGAGCATTTTTGAATTGATGGCAAAATATTTCATGGGATACGTATTCAGTTTAGTAAATCTCCACTGAAAAATGGGTACGGTTACTATTTTAAATTAGACAAAATCGAGGCTTGTTTTGGTTACTTTATCTGTAAATCTAGGACCTTTTTTTTTTTTTGGTGGGAGTACACTTCGTTTTTAATCTAATACTAATATTTGAAATAACAAATTTAACAAACTCAATCCTCCCTGTTCTATTATATTTTTGATTAATCATAGATAACAAAAAACTCTTACTCGTATCCGTGGCAATCCTGATTAGACTGCTAGTTCTACTGGTCCTTTTTTTTTTTTTTTCTTTCTTTCTGAAACGTCAAATTTTGTATTGATAACTTTACAAAACTATACAATGATAGAGTAAAGACTCCAAAAGCTTTTCAAAAGGGAGCAAAATTGAAATCAGTAATGGAACTCCAGAGATGTCCTGAGAGCAAAATTGAATGGTACCAGCTGGGAGCCGCAATTTAGGATAACATTAGGAGTGAAAATCAGAATTTGGGATGGTTTTATATGAACGAATCCTTTAAGTGATTGCCGTTTCTTCCAATATCATAAAATAAATTGAAGACTATTTAATTTCATAAACTATGAAATTTAACACACTAAATAATCTCGAAGAACATAGTTTACTTGACCAGTGAATAGGTTAAAATGTCGTAGTTTCTGGGAGAAGCTTTAATTCTTGAATTTTAAAAACTAAAGCTTAAGTATCTTTATGTTTTGTCATCATTATCTTCAGACCATTAATTCAAAATTTGTGATGGGGCTCTTTTTCTTAGTTACTGGTATTGAGTGCAGTTGTTTGATAAAAAATTATAGTCTTGATCTGAACATGCGCGATTTTTGGTGGCAAAAGAAGCATAAAGCATTAAAAGGATGGGAACTTCTTAGTGCCAATATGTAAATGCGGATTATTATTCAATTTTGAAATTATAGTATTAGAGGAAAGTGGCTAGTGATAATAACATAGCAAAAAAAAAATCCAAAAATAACAAAGTCAACCTCTTCAAAATGAACACAACTTTAACAAGTGAAGAGCATAAGCTGTCTTTTTTTCTAAATGTAAAACGGTGCAATTTTATTATAAACAAGAATGGAAATTTTTATAAGAGAAAAACTCAAATATATAATCCGATTCCCATCTAATTACGATGTTCAAGCTACCGAAAGCAGCAGAAAGACAAACCCCATTCCAATGCTAATTTCCAAGTTTCATAATTTTTTGGAATTTATTCCCAACCTCAGTTGGACCTCATCAGCAATAGCACCCATACTACTAACAGCAGTAGCTCATTGAGATTTGAAGATAATTGCATTGCGAACTTTCCAAATGTGATACACTGTGACAGAAAAGACAAAGACTCTTAAATTGATGAGCATAAGATTTCCCAATCCAATAACGAGCCACTCACTGCAACTTTCCTCCCAAATCATACCTGCCCTTGAAATTAAGGCACATATGTTGCACCTTCTGTGAAATCCGTTGAGAAAATTTTACAGTCAAAGAACATATGATCAATATGATCAATATGCTGTAAACTACAATAGATGCTGTGGATACATCATTTGCGAGGAAAAAAATTTGATAATTAAAAAGTAAAAATAAGAATTATTGAACACATGCTAATTAAACCCTTAATGGACTAGGTCACTATAATGAATTCTGGCCAACCGATTCAATTCTCTGTACGACGTGCAATTTGGGTCGAAACCTCCAATCCCCTCGTCCTAGTCGATACTCGATGTACCCCACGAGGCCGGCGACCAACGTATCCAAGTAGATAACTCATTGAATTTTCCACGCATGCAATGCAGAATTTAATGATTTATCCACTTGGTGGAGTGGGCATAACTAACGTGTCCTAAGGTATCACATGGAAGAAAAATCATCTTAACACATTATGGCAGCGCAAAAAATTGTACAGAAACATACATTTAAAGGTGCATAGTTCCTGGTAAATGTATCTATTTTGACAAAACCATAATATATTCATAATTTCTAGTACATTTCTTGAAATAAAATGTTTCTTTTCTGCAGCATCCACTGCTGTGAAGTCTTTGTCAATGGTTGAATGAATGACAGGAGCAAGACATGCATCGTTTTATGTGCTGAAGCAGTAAGTTTGACTTCTAGCAGAATCGCAACTTTGGAATTATTGGGGGAATTTGTTTGTACCAATCGCCATTGGACGTATCACACTGAATTGCAACTTGGTTTACAAATTACACATTGTAGGTTTTTAATTTCTTTCTCTCTTTTCATTATCAAAGTACAAAATGTACACATGCTTTCGAGCAAAAAAAATTTTTTTGGGCGCTTTCGAGCAAAATGTTAAGTGCCAAAAATGGACAAATTTGGCATTGACTGAAATAGATAAGGATTTATATTCAGCGCTGAACTGGACAAATTTGTCTCATATTTCTAATGTGCACTGCACTGCACTGCATACGTAACACTCAGAAGCCATCTTTGTCAAATACACAAAATTTGACCATTTCATGAACAAATGAAAAAAGGGTTCATGTATTCCTATTACTTATATAGTAGATTATTTGGGATAAATGAGGAAAATCATAGGATCATATTCCTAATTTTCGTAAATTGATGAGGTAAAATTAAAATTCTAACAAGGCTGTATTTCCTTTTATCTTCTGTTCCTTTGTTGATAAATAATTATAATATCATTAATTATTATATTTTCTTTGTAATTAAATAAAAACTTTAAAATTCTTATATGCAAAATGCTCTTTAGGATTTGAACGGAATCTAGGGAAACAACCCTCTAGCTCCGTCCTATGTGTAGTCAACTTCTAGTATGCCTCCCTTGGCTGCTCTGGGCAGCGAGTTTTAGCGCAAGTTATCCATCACTCGAGAAAGTCAACTCTCGACTTTACTATGAATACGACCTATAAACGATAGGGTTTTCATGAATACGCAACTTTGGTCAATGCTGTTGACATTTTAGCATCTCCACCCACGGGTGTTGAAGGCAATTTACGAGCTAAGCTATGAGTGTTAGAAGTCTAGAAGATTTTACTTCTTCTGGCTACATGTATACCATGTCATATTTAGTGTTCTAATGTACTTTTTTGATTGTTTGCTGGGAGAATTATATAAATTTGTGTCTACTTATATATAGATTATGGCTTGTGTATTAATAGGTTTTACATTTGCTCTCTTTTATAAGAGATTCTTCTTCCCGGATTGGCAATGGGAGTATGCATAGAAGTATTATCGGGGCTTGTAATTCAAATTCAAGGGACGAATTAAATAGTATAAGTGTATAACATACCAAGGATTAGCATTGAACTATCTATTGGCTCAAAAAGACACGATATAAATGCAATAATAATTATGCGACAAGAAATTTAAAGTACATAGTTTGCAGTACTATATGGTACTTGTCCATCGTAAAAACTAGAGGTTTTTAACATATTTTAAGACATTGCTTTGTAATGTAAATGTCAATTTTCCTGAAACCGTTCACGAATCGTAGAGTTCGACCTCTTCTTTTATGTGAAGTTTTTCTTTTTTATGGGAAATGGGTTCCATAGTATAGGAGAGAGGGTGTATGAGAAAGATTTCGAGTTCGAAATCTCTTATTTATACAAACACACGTGAAAAAAAAAAAGAGAAGTTTTTCTTTTTTAATAGTGTGTTTGACATATTATTCAACTCGCAATAAGTGTAATCAAAGTCACTCCAAAGTCCAGATTGATTGAAAATAATATTTGAAATTATTCTTGAATATAGGACATCTACGATGTCCTCTCCACAATGGTCAGATTCCATCTCTTAAGACATGGAAGAGAATAGAGAGAATGCTCTTGGCATATACCTCTATTTATTTTAGTTGCCTTAAAGGACTGCAATTTATGATATTATGGACTTTGTACTAATCACAATAATCTTCTCTTTAACGCCCAACTAAATCCTGGGCCGATGCCATAACCCCATTAAACGGCAAGTGGCATAGATTTTCCTATAAATAGAGGTCAATCTACACAAGCTTTCTCATCCTCCCTAAAACAAATTTTAATTACATAAAATACCTTGAGCAAAAATGAGTTCCAAGAAATTTCTTCTCTTTTGCATTTCTTTGGCTATAGGTCTAATGATTGCCTCGCAGGCGGCTGCTAGGGAATTGGCCGAGACTTCCAATTCAGTTGACAATTGTAAGAATTTATTCTCCACCTTTTCTTACCTGTCTAGTCTTTTGTATAGCATATGTTAATTTAGAACTTTGGACTATACAGATTTTAACATTTGAAGTTATGTATAATTTTGGTTGCACATGTGAAGGGTCGAAATACTGAGAAACATTTTGCTGAGCTGCTTTTTAAAGTTAAAATACACCTTAGATAACCTGTGCGTATGAGTATCAAGCCTTTCATGAAGTGGGACCTGGGGTGTAGTACTGGTTATTATAAGTTTTTTTCTTTTTCACGTCTGTGTTATATTTCTTTTTGTCAACTTGATTAATTTTTCTTCCCCTGATTGTGTAGTTCTTTTTTTTTTTTTTTTTAAATATGTGTATATACTACATGGAACTTCTAGTCAAATTTGAAGTTTAGTTTTGAATATATGGCATACATCCAAGCATAGTGCTATAAAAATCCTTAACACTACTAGTGTATTAAAGATTAATTCTCAAGAACTATGATTCACTATGATGAAATTATCTATCAGTTGGTAGCAATTAATCATTTTATGGAATTTGTAAAGACACTAATTTTGACGCATACATTAGAAGACAGAATTTCGGATGATTATGATACTTAAATGATATCGTATGCGTTAACCGAAAGCATGCACACAAATCTGTCCAAAATTTCCTATTTGAAATGGCGAGACTGATTTAATTAACGAGCATGGCCTATTTTATGCTCATTGCAGCCAAGACTGATGAAACAAATGGCCTGAAAGAAGCCAAGTACCCAGGCGGCTTTGGTGGGTTCCCCGGAGGAGGATATCCCGGAGGAGGGTTTGGAGGGTATCCAGGAGGAGGGTACCCAGGTGGAGGGTATCCTGGAGGAGGGTACCCAGGTGGTGGATTTGGGGGCTATCCAGGGGGGGGTTCTGGTGGATATCCTGGGGGTGGATTTGGAGGGTATCCTGGTGGTGGCCGTGGTGGTTTCGGTGGATATTGCCGCTTTGGTTGTTGCGGCCGAAGCTATTTTGGTGGGGGTTGCAGGTGCTGCTACTATCCTGGTCAGGCTGTGGATGCTGAACCTTAGAACTAATAAAGCCAGCTTCTAGCAAGCTCGTGAATGCTTAAACAAGCTCATTGGTGATATATAGCAGTATTTAATAGTGTGAAGTGCAAATAAGAGCTTGATGAGTGATGTAATATGTGTGCACTATATTTGCTTTGCTAGTTCAATATAGCAACTTATGTGGATGTGTAATCATGTGTGACTTTTTTAAGGCACTTTTTATGTAATAACAGTACATTCTCATGCAATTTGAAATCAGTTCAGCAATTTTCAACTGAAAGATCATTGAGTAATATTAGTATTTCAAAGAGACATCGAAATCACGGATACCTTTGGCTGGTTTATCTAATTGCTTCTTACTGTTGATTTGGATACTCAATTAACCAATCTATACCAGTATTTGTAACAACATATTTGACGAACTCATTCTTCTTTCCAGATGGGTTATTGCTCATGCCCCTGTCATATTGTGTATAAGCTGAAAGAAATGATAAAACCAAATTGTTAATCTAGCTAGCCATGCAGGAACTGTGTGAAAGTTAATGATAGAGCAGATTTTGTTTACTTAGTTTCATGATGTATGTCTTCCAAATATGTCAACGGTCTGATTGACTCGTTGACTATGAGAGACTGAACATTGAGTTAGGCTCCGTTTGATAACTTAATTCAATACTTAAAGTTAATGGATTTAGATTTTAATACGTTCAAACCGTTTGATAACCGAAAATAGAACATCTGAATTAATTAAGTGGCACTGAATCTTTTAGGCAAAACTTTCTCCCAAAAATAAGCGATAAACTAATCACTTATCATTGAATGTGATATACATTCAAATGTATTAGATCTAGTATTTAACAATTCAATCACTTAATGAATTTAGATTTTAGATTTCAGATTTCAGATTTCAGTTTTTAGACTTCAGTTTTATCAAATGCACCCTAATGTGGCAAGGGAATATCTGCTGCGAACCTGATGCACATATAGGTGTACATGTGGGCACCGCTTGTGGGAAACTATTCTATCATCATTCTAAAGAGCTTTACTTTTTATAAATAAATAAAACTTAAAGCTCATGAGCTAAAAACACTTGTGCAACACTTTCCACTCCACTACAGGATCTGTAGTATGTTTTGTTACAGGGTTCTCCTGCAAGAAGCCAAAACTTGGCGCATAGTTTCGTTGTCCCCAAAGAATAAAAGGTCCACATTGTCCATTGCACAGGGGATACAAATGGTATCTCTCCATTCTGTGAAGTATAATCTGTTAATCTCTAACATATTGCATAGACAATACTATTGTCTCTGTAGTGAAAATGCTCAGGAAGTATTCGTGCATTGCACAGTTTTACTTGTTCTTCATTTGTTACATGTTCTCTTTAACGTAAAGATGCTTGACATTTTATGCAACTTGGAATGGATATGATCAAGCCACTCCAAAGTCCAAGTTGGTCGACAATAATACTTGAAATATTCATGAACATAGGACATGAATTATTCTCTTCATGATGCTCAAATTGTATATATTCGAAGAAATACAAAGGAGACCAGATTAAGTGTCCTTGGTATATCTCTATTCCTCTAATTTCTCTAGAGGGGGTGCAATTTATTGTAATAAGGACTTTGTATTGCTTACAGCAATCATCTCCCGAACGCCCAACTACATCATTGGCCGATGCCAGGACCTTTTGACAGCAATTTGGCACAGATTTACGTATAAAAAAAGATCAATCTGCACCAGCTTTTTCATCCTTCGTTTCAATACATAAAATACGTAATAGCAAAAATGGGCTCCAAGACGCTTCTTTTCTTTTGCATCTTCTTGGCTACAGTTCTAATGATTAACTCAGAGGTAGGCAGCAAGGGAATTGGCCAAGATTTTCACGTCTGTTGACAATTGCAAGACATTTATTCTCTAATAATTTCTGCTTTTCTTATAGGACCACAAAATACATCGCATTTCAAATTATTTACTTATTTCAGCTATACAAGTAAAGCATTGGAGAATCAAGAAACAAATCTGAGGTCATTAAAATATGAGTACACCTCAACTAAGTTGTACAACGTAACCAAGCGCTCATGGCTTTCCTGACGTGGGACTCGGGCATGGTGGCTGGTCATCTATGGTTGGCTACGGTAAACCTACCTACTGGTTGGTTGTATTGAACCATTTTAAAGATAATTTTAGGTTTGCTTGGCACATAGTTTAAAAGGGAGGAAAAACCTTCTAATCGAGTGTAAAATTATTGTTTTGGTATTCATTAAATTAAAAGCATGTATACAAATTAGTCCAAATATGAAATTTTCAAAATGTATGACCCCAAATGAATTTTATTTGCAAAAAATTATTTGATTGCATCATCAATACATTTTTCAACTACCTTTTATCTCACATACATCACATCAAACAAGTGCTACAGTATTCTTTTAAAAAATATCTCAAATAAACCACTATCCATACAATTACACTGATAAACGTGCAGGCTTTGTTATTCTCAATGCAGCCATTACGATTGACATGGATGGCCTAAAAGAAGCAAAGTACCATGGAGGAGGCTACTGAGGGTACCCCGGAGGAGGTTATTTTGAAAATTGTCTGTTTTTATTTTGCTTTTGGAGTATATATAATTAACCAATCTAATGCAATTTTTTCTTATTCATTCCAGAGTTGACGAAGTCAATGCTCTATCAAGTTGGGTTGTATGATTGCCTAATGATGGATTTAACAAACAACAAGAAAACCCTTATTCATACATCTTTCTGTCAAGTTTAGTACACAAGCTTAAAAGAATTAATCAGAAAACCGGATATGTAATCTAGCCATACAGAAAATGATGTGAAAAGCTTACTGCAGATTTTGTTTACTTAGTTCCACTACTTAACTCTCTCAAACGCCCATAGCAGGAATGGTAAAAATCTAACTGACTAGTTGATCAATCTAGCCATAATGCTAAAAGCTCAAGCAGATAGTGTTTTGTTTACCAAGTTTCACGAAAACGTCAAAAATCTGTCTGACTACTTGACTACAAGAGATTGAAAATTGAGCTACTGTCAACTGTACAAAAAAGAAGTAGAGTACACTTAATTTGAGACACGAGGATACATAACACTTGTGCATGAGCTTGTTTAGAGTGGCAAAATACGTTTTCAAGAACCATATTTTGGATCAGCATAAATGAAAGGGTCCTCTAATTGATTATAGTTTGTCGTTTTTCAATGTCAGTCACATGACTATCTAATTTCATAAACTTTAATAGTACAATATATTAAATAAATTCAAAGGGCATAACTTTGATCGTTGCTTGAAGTTTGTTGCACCACAACTCTAGATCTACTCGTAAACGGTCATAAACCGACCTTTACCTCGTTTGTCATTTTATTCCCATCTGAAAGGATTCAAGACTCAAGATAATGTAGGTTTTCGGAATCTCTTTGTTGAAACCTCAAACTGTTAAAGAATTTCTAAGCAAAAATATACTTGAACAATTTGGGTATGATTTAGACAATGAAGCATGTGAGTGAATCCAAGCAGAAGTGCTAGATGTTGAAAATTGAAACACACATAAGATTTCATTTTTATCACCCAATGGTGAATGCATACACTGATTAAGCTCTTCATTTTTATCACCCAATGGTGAATGGATACCACAGATTAAGCTCTTATTTTTATCACACAGTACACAATTTCAGTACTTTTAGCCTCTTAATTTGCACCAAATGCATTTAGGCTTCATGATCCGTAAGGCCTGGCTATTAGTTTTGAGGTTTGGTTTCTGGCTTGGCGTCCACGGCCTCACCAGCATATGAGCAGCACCTGCAGCCTCTTCCATAATAACCTTGGCCACAGCAACCATAGCGGCAATTTCCACCACCACCATAACCACCACGGCCACCACCTGGGTAACCACCACGGCCACCACCTGGGTAACCGCCACGGCCACCACCTGGGTAACCGCCAGATCCACCACCAGGGTACCCCCCATATCCACCGCCAGGGTAACCTCCATATCCACCGCCAGGGTAACCTCCATATCCACCGCCAGGGTACTTGGATTCTTCCAGGCCATTAGTACTCTTCTCTGCAGCATTGGCTGCAAATGGTCATGGGATCATGCAGAAGTATTAGTTAATGCACGCATTCTAGCAGGAAAAAAATCGTCTAAAGTAAACTATGTTATGCAAAAAACGTCTACATTTTGCAGGTATAAAATTGTTGAAGAAGGAAAGAATAAGACCCTGAATGGATAGCTTACTATTTTCGGCCAAATCCCTGGCTGTCACCTCTGAAGCAATCATCAAAACTACAGCCAAAAGGCATAGGAAGAGAATTGCCTTGGAACCCATTCTTGTTTTCCTCACACAACTTGGCTTATGAACTCAAGATTTGGTATTGAGAACAATGAGAAGGATGAGGAAGCTGCAGCATTCTTTTCTCTATTTATAGGAGATTTACGTGACATCAATATCGAGAGGGAGAGGGGAAAAAAAAAAAAAAAGCATGCATGGAAATGTGTCGACTACATGATTTAGTTGGCAGTTGAAGACAATTATGACTGCATTATTTGCTAGGATATCGAACTTAATTATCACAACTTGGATTTCCTGTTCGGCATTTATATTAGATATTCTAGTGGCATCATTCAAATCGATTCTGTATACATGCCGGAGGGTAGACAGTCAACCTTGTGGATAAGATATGGCCCATGTATAAGGGCATGATTCACGAATGGACGTATATTACTAGTACTACTTGCCTTGATTTGGTATGGGATTGATTGGGGAAGACTAGGAAAGTGGAAGTATCGAACTTGCCTGTGATTTATAAGCACCAGAAATATGTATACAGATGTCAAACATATTTGTGCAGTTGCCACGTATAAATGTACAACACAAATCGTGTCACAACTCAATGTAATCGAGAATATGTTTGAAAAGCTACTCATATTCCGCACAAAAGTGGCAAATTCATGTTAAGTTCTTAATTGTGCATATAATTTATGGAGATTTCCCTTTTATTGTGCCAAGATATTGTGTTAGTTGCTTGATTCTACTTATATTTGATTTTTGGCATTGATTTTAGGTCATTGGAATTATTTGGAGGTTAAAAGTGCGATTTTGGTGAAAATTCCAGAAGACTATCAAGGATAAGGCGCGAGCACGCTACATTCTGCTGTGAAGAATGGAAGTCACGGGATTAGAACGGGCCCCACTTGGAATCCCTACTGGCAAAAGGAAGTCGCACCTCTGTTGGAATTGGAAGCTGATTTTTAGGAACAGATTTGATTTCCTTTTTGTTAGCCTATTTATTAGTATTCTAATTATAATAGGATTCTTATTTCCTTTTGGGTTATTGGCTAGTATTAAGAGGAAAGAAAAGGCAAAAGGACGAGAGACTTTTTTTATTGATAGGTTATTGGAGACTTTTGTTTTCTTTTGTTAGTTTAGGTTTTGGTTGGCTGCCAAACTTTGGTTTAGTTCGTAGGTTTCTTTAAGCTTTATTAGTTGTTCGAATTGGGAGGCATCGTTTTTGTCTCTTCTTGGGCTGCACGTTCGTTTGGTCAAGAAACAAAAAGTACCATTCCTTCTTGTGTCTCTCGTTTTCATCAATCTTAATTGAAACTTCTCAAACATCTTTTGGATGCAATTCTCTATGAGGAGCGGCTAAATTTCTCGTCTACTCAAAGGGCAACTCGAAGGCGTGGTCCATATCATTCGTGAGATCTAATCGAGTCTTTATTATTTCCTTTAATTTTGTTGCTATTCATATGTTTCCTGGATTAACGGTTTAGGGTTATTTTGTTAATTGAATATCAACGGCCGGATATTTAATTTAACCTGATATCCTACTGTCAAATTAACTAAATTGAATCCTTAATTGTTCATTTAGTTAATAATTAGTGGCAACCACCATAATTGGTTTTATGTTGGGGAAACGTAAGATCTAGCTTAAATGAACCCTCTTAGCGTGTTCATTGGCTTTTCTAGCTTTTAATGTAACTGGGTAATTAAATTCCTATGGTCGTACCTAGAGTTGTTATCTAGTTAGGGAAACAGTTAACGGTCGTACCTTGGCTGTCGAAAAAGTAAGGAAAAGCTGGCTGTCAGAGCTTGTTGGTAGCTATAACTAACCTAGTAACAAATGAATGAAATATCCTTGCATCAATGATCATTTGATTGGACTGTACCGAGAAGTTGTTCCTTTGGGTAGAATTTTATTACTTGTTATTTCTACTTAATTATTCTCTACTTGTTCTCTGGTGATTTAGTTAATTGGTGTTTTCATTTTTATTGTTTAATTTTATTTATTTTATTTCTAGTTCTATTCCATCCAAACCCCCCCTCCCCAATTTTCTTGTGACTTAGAAAGGAACAAATTTCCTACCGTTCCCTGAGGAGACAACCCTACTTGCCACTACTACAAATTAATATTTTCTTAAAGATAATTCTGGTATATCGGGTTTAACAAACTCTTTAGAATCAGGGTGAAGCCAGTAACCCATTGTACATCCGGAGTCCCTGCTCCAGTACTCAGAATTACTCTGTAATTAATTGTGGTGGTAATTGGGATTTTTAATATTTATTATTGCACAGGTTCGGCATCTGTCAATTTTTGGCGCCGTTGTTGGGGAACGGTGTTTTGGTTAATTTGTTTCTTTGTAGGTTATTTTCTTTTGATACTTGGTACCTTTGCTAGTTTATGCCACGTTCTTCTCGTACAGGTGAGTTGACTTTCGATCCTGAGATAGAGAAGACTGAACGTAGGCTAAGGAACGAGACCAAGGAGTACAAGGAAGAATTGTTGGCCACTACATCTTCAGGACCTAAATTACCAGAATCTCCAACTGATCAATCGAGTGATTCAGAGGAAGAAGTTAACATGGCCAACAATAATAGAACACTAAGGGAGTTGGCTACTCCGGATCTGACCCAGCAGCCTCTGTGCATTACATTCCCAATTTTGGCTGAGAATACTTCCTTAGAGTTGAAATCTGGGCTAATCCATCTTTTGCCCGCATTCCATGGTTTGTCTGGTGAGGAACCCCACAAACACATCCAAGAGTTTGATGTGGTTTGTTCTAGTATGAAACCTCTCGGGGTTACTGAAGAGCAGATCAAACTCAGAGCATTCCCTTTTTCCCTCAAGAATGCAACGAAAGACTGGTTATACTACCTACCTGCAGGTAGTATCACAACTTGGGCACAATTGAAAAAGAAATTTTTAGAGAAATTTTTTCCTGCATCCCGATCTGCAAGTTTGAGAAAAGAGATATGCAGTATTAAGCAATATCCTAGGGAAATTTTATATGACTATTGGGAAAGGTTCAACAAGTTGTGCACTAGATGCCCACAACATCAAATTAGTGAACAACTGTTGATCCAATACTTTTACGAAGGACTTCAATCATTTGACAGGAGTATCATTGATGCTGCAAGTGGGGGAGCACTGGCAAACAAAACACCAAGAGAAGCATGGGAGCTCATTGAGGCGATGGCAGAAAATTCTCAACAATTTAGCTTCCGTGAAAGTAACCCCACCCGTAGGGTCAACGAGGTAGAGTCCTCGTCTATTCAGCAACAGTTGTTAGAGTTAACATCATTTGTTCGGCAATTGGCTATGAGGAATAGACAACAAGCAAAGGTCTGTGGAATCTGTACAAACGTGGGCCACTCCACAGATGCATGTCCCACTTTGCAAGAAGATGGAGCTGAGCAGGTACACATGGTTGGAGGCGTGCCCGCGCCTCATAGGCAGTATGACCCATACTCAATCACATACAATCCAGGGTAGAGAAACCATCCTAACCTCAACTACGGGAACAGGCCGCCAAATTCATTTTTGAATCGCCCTCCGGGATTTCAGCAACCTTATCAAGCAAAGCCTCAACCTTCATCTACAAGTTCTGGAAACTCTTTGGAAGATATTGTAAACAATTTGGCCAAGAGCACTACTCAACTTCAACAAAGCACCACCCAACTGTAACAGATCACTGCCCAATTCCAACAGGAGACTAGGTCGGGTATGAAAAATTTGGAGACCCAAATGAGTCACTTGGCGACTGCAATCAACCGACTGGAATCCCACATTTTTGGGAAATTGCCATCACAACCCGAGGTAAACCCCAAGAATGTAAGTGCCATGACATTGAGAAGTGGCAAAGAGGTGGAGGGGCCAAGGTTAAAAGATCCAAGGAGTAAAAATGAAGAGGAGATTGACAAAGAGATTGAAGAGGAGGGATGCATTCGTGAAGAGTCCAAGGTAACTCCTAATCCTCCAATTCCTATTAAATCTAATTTACCTCCTTTTCCCTGCAGGTTAGAGAAGCCAAAGAAGCAAGAAAAGGACAAAGAGATTCTAGAGGTGTTCCGCAAAGTGCAAATCAACATTCTTCTATTGGACGCGATCAAGCAGGTGCCCAAGTACGCCAAGTTCTTGAAGGACTTGTGCGTTAATAAAAAAAAGTTGAGGGGAGATGAACGAGTTGTGGTGGGAGAGAACGTATCGACCGTACCGCAAAGGAAGTTACCGCCGAAATGTGGTGATCCAGGTATGTTCACCATCCCCTGTAAAATTGACAATTCTAGAGCTAGAGGTGCCATGCTAGATTTAGGGGCATTTGTTAATGTGATGCCTAAATCTATATTTGATTCCCTAAATCTAGGCCCATTAAAAGAAACAGGAGTGATAATTCAATTGGCTGATCGTACTAATGTTTATCGTGAAGGGTTAATTGAGGATGTTTTGGTTCAAGTTGAGGGATTAGTTTTTCCTACTGATTTTTATGTGCTTAATATGGATGACAAGAATTCTCCAAATCTATCACCTATTTTATTAGGGCGACCATTTATGAGTACTGTCCAAACTAAGATTGATGTTAATAAGGGTACACTCATGATAGAATTTGATGGAGAAATTGTTTATTTCAATATTTTTGATGCAAAGAAACATCCTACTGAATCTCATTCTATATTTGCTATCAATGTAATTAACCCTATTGTGCAAGAGGCATTTCAGTTAAATGATAGGGAAGATCTAGAAGTTGTGGTGCCAAAGCATCGTGAACAAATAAGTGCAGAATCCAAACCATTGTGCTCCCACTTGAGGTCATTTCCGAATCAAAAGAGCACCACAGTTCATGGGTTCAAAAACTACTCCATCTATGAAGGCTATCAGGAACATATGGAGCAAGTCATGAGAAGAATGAAAAATTTTCATCCCTCTTAAGCAAATGACAATTTATGTCTAGCCAAAGACGTTAAAGAAAGGCGTTACTTGGGAGGCAACCCAAGAATTTTAATTTTTCGTCATTTTGTGTTTTTTTTCCTCTTTCATGTTTTTTTTGTATCATGCTAAGTCACTCCTTTATTTTAACAAACTTGTGTTTGTAGGTTTTGGGCGTGTGTGCCAATTATTTGCTTGATTTGGAGTGTATCGTCCAATAATCAAAAGACTTTCAACAATATGGCGTGCCTACGCCTTGAGGAGGAAAGACTTCTGATTATTGGACGATACACTCCAAATCAAGGACATAGTTGGCACACACGCCCAAAACCTACAAACACAAGTTTGTTAAAATAAAGGAGTGACTTAGCATGATACAAAAAAAAACATGAAAGAGGAAAAAAAACACAAAATGATGAAAAATTTAAAAAAAAAAAAAAAAGGAAGAGCGGCATTGGACAGAAGACTCCTGAAGATAAGGCGTGCCCACGCCTTAAGGAAGCAAGTCTTCTGACCATGTTAAAAAATAAAAAATAAAAAATAAAAAATAAAAAAACTCGCGGGTGATCAGAAGACTTAGGGTTCTAAGGCATGCCCACACCTTACCAACTATCACCTCTGCCGCTACTTCTACCACCCATCGGAGGAGATCTTGCAGCGCCATCCCCGAGTCGTAGTTGATTGATACCCTCCTCCGTAATTCAGGGAAGTTTCGTTGTCCCCTTATGCTTCTTTTTCTTATTCTTTATCTCTTACATTGGGGACAATGTAAGATTTAGGTGTGGGGGGAGGAATACTTTGGCTTGGTTGATATTTTTCCTAATTTTTTCAATTTTAGTTTCAGTTTTTGTTTTGATGCCTTTTCAACTCTAGTTGCTTGTTTGTTTCCTATTTTTCGAGTTTTTCTTTTTGAATTTTTTTTTTAGAGTTTAGTTGGTCTTATGTGGTAGAGATGCAAATAGGAGTAGTGTAATGGCATTTGCATGGATATTCTATTTACTTGCAATTGATTTGAAAGAGGGATGTTCTTGACATGACATATAGCCACTTGTGAGTTTTTAAGCTTAAATATCTTATTATTCAGATTTTGTTCTTCATCGTTTGTGAGTGTAATTATCACACCTAGTTAGATCATTCTAGAACTTGCTATGATATACAAGTCGAGGCCACATTGTTGAGTTTGATGCATGAAAATGATAAGGGCAATTAGGTTTAACCTGTGACAGCCCTACCTCCCCCTTAGGGTGATCCCAAAGGGTTCGGCGGTCCGCCAACCTAGCTCTCGCCAGGGTTCACTCACATACAAACACTATTACATCAAACTAGAATACAAATCTCCAAATTTCATAAAATACATATTCATACATCCAAGTTCTCATCATACAAAACTCACAAATTCTTAACCCAAGTTTATCATAACAAATACAAAAGTAGACCTTAAGCCTAATGGTGGATTCCTTCACTTGAGTTCTCAGACCCTGTTAAGAAAAACAAATTTGAAAAGGTGAGCTGAAAGCTCAGTGAGTTCCCAAAAGGGAATGCAAAGCAACTAGCATATAAAGCATTTTACTTGAACTACAGACTTGAAATAAACACATAAGAAAAGCATTTAACATCACAAGAGTAGGATACGGGGGCTCTCAGGAGCCAGGGTCCACGTCGCTTGATCACGAATCTCATAGTTGACACTCCGTCAACTTTCACATAGTCCATGTAGAACTCCACTTCTCCTTACTCCACCAAACCCCCTTCGGGCCCGACTCCGCACATAATTTGTCACATAATTTGTTCACATAAGTGATCACATAGTTTATCACATAGTTTGTGTTTTGCTCTCCATAATGGACAAACCCTTTCGTCAAGTCCAGAGCACACATCACATCATATCACATCACATGGTTGGTTGCTCTTTTGGAGACAGGTTCGTAAACCAAATCTCGAGCATAAATCACTGGTCTTTATCACTGGGCTTGTGATATTTATCTAATCCTATGGCTCGCCCCTTCTTTCTCGACCTAAGCCTCGCCCCTCGGTTCGAGTCGAAGAGCTCACCGATAGGTCTCAGGAAATTCCTGACTTTGTACAAACACATGCAAATCACATCACATCACACATTCTCAATTCTCATTGGAACATTCCTATAAATCTTCCACTCAAATATAGGTAAGTGCGATAAAGTACACACTACCTCGTTTGAGGGTTTTCTAAACCACATTTTCACATCACATCATATAACTCAACACAAAGCTCATTTATTTCACATAGTCACATAACACGCATGGAAACTCACCGAAATGGTATGATTCAGCTTCCACGTAGGGATCAAATTCAGTTCCTTGCACACTTCCTAAAACAATTTCGAAAACAGTAGTTGAGATTCACTCCTTCACTTACTACTAAAACATTTCACTTTCACATCACAAATTCAATCAATATTTTCCCAAATTTCCCTCAATGAAAAACATTCATTTCACATGACACAATGTATCAAATGAATCTTTTGAGGATCATTATCTCATTTCAAATTTGACATGTCACCGATGTACTCACCAAGCACTATTTTCACATTTTCTTTAATAAAACACTTGAGTGAGGTTTATCACCTCAAAATCACTTTTATCACAGGACACAACACTCATTCTTTAACAATACTTTAATATAATTTTAAAACACTTTAAACCATATCTTTATTTTCAAAATTCATTAAATTTGACCAAAATATATTAAAACCCCAAATCTAGCCAAATGACACTTCTTATTCAAAATTACGAAAAACTTCACTTTTCTTCTGCTTAAAATACAAACATTCACTTCACTCGAATACACTCAGAAATGAACATATCATATGTTTTCTTAGACAGAAAACTCTTCAAGAACAAACACAACATTTGAAAATCAAATATTAGAATTTACCAAGCATGGGTTTGGCCATAACATACATTTTCCTTCAAACTTTTCAACAACAAAAACCCTAATTTCTAACCATATCTTGACAAATTCACAAATATCATTCAAAGCCACAATCAGGTCCTCAAGTCCGCTACCTAGAGGCCACCTCAAGTCCGCTACCTAGGTTGGGATTTCAAGAGCCCAACTCAATCATTTCAAATATTAACATTTCTAACCAATTAAACTGTAGATCTACAGGACTTAACACTAATACGGCTACGACTACAGGATTCAAGGGTTATACCTCAAGATCTTTTCAGATCTGGCAAGATCAAGAGGAGTCTATGGTAGATCCACCCACGGATGAAGTTCCAACCTCCGACACCTCGAGATCCTTCAACTTTTTCCACAGATCTGCTGGTTTGAGGCTGCTTCCTTTCTCCAAATCCAAAAATCAAGAAGATAGCAAGTCCAAGCAGCCTTTCTTCCCTTTCCTTTTCCCTCTCTTTCTCACGGATCTCTCCCCCTTTCTCTCACTCTCACATGGCAGCCATGGATGAGGATGAACGAGCTAAAATCCTCCAATAAAATCTCACAACTTCAAGATGGTGGACGAAGATGAAACTTGGGAGATCAAGTAGCAAACCTCCTCTCTTTTCTCCTTCCAATTTTCGGACCAAAGCCTCTCTCTCCTTCCCTCTCTCACGGCTGCTTCCAAGAAGAAAATGGGTGTCTTCAATGGTGATTTGAAGTTTCAAGAAAGGAAGGAAAAAGAATTGGAAGAACCAAGCAACTATCACTCTCTCTCTCTTGCTCCTAGCTCTCGGCCTCTCTCCCTCTCTTTCACTCTCTCATGGCAGCCCAAAGGAGCAAGAAGAAACAAGAGCAACACCCTCAAGATGGTCTTGAAGCTTCAAGAAAGGAAGGAAAAAGAATGGAAGGAAGAAAGTTGCAAGATCTCTCTCCTTTCTCTCTCAAGACTCACGGCTGCTCTCTCTCTCTCTACTCCAAGTTGCAGCTGATAAAATGAAGCTTCAAAGGGCCAAAATTCAGCTTTTAAGGGGGACAAAAAATAACATTTTCATATTTTAAGGAAAAGTGCCTTTTTGGGCACTTTATGTCGCGTCGCGCACGACAGTCTAACTTACACTATTTTTCTCCATTCCAATACTGTCCAACCTTAATAATATTTCCAAAATATCACTACATATGCTCGATTTTAACTTAAAGTCACTAATCACGCTCCAGTAGAAAAATAAACACTTAATAAGGTCAAAACCGTACACCGGCAAATAATTCGTTTAAAATTCTCTAAATTGGAAAATATTCACTTTAAACATATTTTTACTCATATTACAATAAATAAACACAATATAAATAATATTATGCATTTTAAAAATAATTCTAAATTTTGAGGTCCTCACATCCTTCCCCCCTTAAAAGAATTTCGTCCTCGAAATTCACATCTCACCTACAAATCATTCTGGGCACTTCTTTCAGATCTCTCCTTCAACTTTCCAGGTTACTTTCCTGATCCCTTAATTTCTCCATAAAACCTCAACTAGTGGAACTTGAATATCTCTCAAGTTCTTCATATTCTTACTATGAATCGGTATGCGGTGTCCTTCTGCTTTTGATATCTTCCAATTACTTTGACAACACTCATTTCCCTGACAAAGGTAGGAGTTTAATTCTTATAAGGTGATCATCATTTTAGACTCTCCAAATGTTTATCTATATACACCAGGGGTCATGCTATTACAATTATATTCTCACTAAGATTTTTTTTTTCTTCCATAGATTTTACCCTATAAATAGTGTTTTCTCAAGGTTTGTGACACTATCTTCAAGTGCTACATAAGCTCCCATCAAGTCTCACATATACCATAGTATCCTTAAAAAAAATTTCATTTGATACTAACCTTATAGAATTTTATCTTAAAGAAACCCCCATTGCTTATACTAGAATGATCCATTCATAACCACACAGCAAAAATATTCACTCTCTAATCAGGAGTACAATTCGAATCCAATAAACCTTTCTGGAATCATAAATTCTTACATAAGTCAAAGAACCAATCCCCTTTACCTACATTTCAGAGTCCGCATTTTTTTTTTTTAGTAATAAATCAATTTAGAGTAACAAAGGATCATTCAGCAACTAAACTCATTTTCACCCTAACACAATAGTCACAAATCCATCTTTCTGACACAATCAAATCCTGAGTTGAGACATGATATGACCAGACTTTCACTGTTTCCTGATCCATAAGAAACAAGAATGTTCATTTCCATAATCAACTTTAATTCTCCAAACTTAATTCAAATCTCACAAGGCCTTTGATGCAAATCGTGGGGAAGCTTACAAATATTGTAGGGCAAACGTCCTTTTATATGAACAGAGAAAAGACGTTATTTAGGATCAAAGGGAAGTAAATTGAATCAAGGAAAGTAAAGACAAGAATGTAAAGGAGAAGGAGCAAAGTTAACAACTGTCCTAACCTTTTGATCTATCTGGAACTTCACTTATCACATTGAGAGATATTTTGTGCCATTTTCGAAGCTAGGACATAGCGTCACCTTATATATGATGACTTTGGAATCAAATTCATATATTTCTGTGATCGAAACGGCAATCTTAAAAGTGTAGAAAGCCGTCAGATTTAAATTAGGTCACTTTAGTGAATAACCGCAATTCCAAGGAGGAATGTTGGAAGCAAATGCCGCTAGTCGCATTCGATACTGGATTTATAGAGCTTTCAATGGTATGAAATTCAAACTCTAAGCCATTACCAATCAATATTAGAAAATCTACGAAATTGACCGAAATTGGTCCCTGAAGAATTCAAGACAGTAAATACATGGTTTTGGTTTACCCTCAACATACAGGTGAAAGTCAATGTTTTGACGAGCTCACTGAACAATAACTTGCCCAGAGTTATCAAGGAAAGGTGGGAGTTCAAGCTGATTTACTCCCCTTGTTTTGGTCATCATCAAATAGAATCCCCACCAATAATTTCTGATTATTCACTCCACAATTTTTCCAGCTTATCCAAACAACTCCACAAAATCCTTTCACTAATATATCAAGAACCATTTAGTCAAGGTCCTTAATCTATACACATTATTCTCCAATCTTGGAGCGGTTTAATTCCTTGTCCTCGGCCTCTTCTACCCTCCATAGTTCATTAGAGGGCCAACAATTTAATATAAACACAAGAAAATAGATACACTTTTAGAGGAATCACTTCAAAAGGTACGCAAAGCACTTTATATACACCACTCATAAAGAAGTGTCAGGAGTACATCATAGGAGCATGTCTTTAACAAAAGTCATACAAAAGTTGCATCACATTCACAATCACGATCAAACAAAACTGTAAGGCTTTTAAAAGTTTACAAGCATGCCGTTATAAGGACTGAGAACCACTCTAAGGGTCTTCTCACAAAAGGTACTCCAAATATTATCTTCATGCACAGCTAGCCTATCCAGACATACTAGCAGATGTCTCAAAAGTAGGGCTCTCCGATGGATCAGACTCCAGATGCTGGGGGTCTGCCTCAGTCATAACAACCTCCCTCACCGACTCGCTCCGACGATGTCCTCCCATATCTGCATCAGAAAGGGGTTAATCAACAGTAGTCTCCTCAACTCGATTAGCCTCAAGCACCCCCTCTACCATGGCCTTACACTCAGCCAGAATACTATCAGCTCGCTTTCGAGCAGCTCTCATAACTCTAGCCACTCGTTCGTTAGCCAAACGGGCCTCCCTCTCAAGAGCACGGATCCGATCGGCTTGATCCTGCCTCTCGGTCAGCAGCCTATCCACCTCCTCTCGTAACTCCTCACGAACCCTAGTCAGGGTCCTCCTCTCACGATTGATCGCCAAGACTACCTCATCAGGATAGGCATAGTCCTTCCAGCACTCACAATCACGCCTAGTCCTGAGTCTAGGGTTATAGGCCATACGGGCACCCTCCAAGCCCAGTCGATAGGAAGCTGTAGGTTGTCTACATCCAGGCCCGTTACCATCACCGCCAAACTCCATAACCTACACAAAAATGAACTCCATTAGAATTTACTCAAAATTTAAGCATTATTAACACTTTAAACATACATAGCATGTACCCCTTATATTTCGTTCAAACCTCCCAATCCCTCAAATGTTCAATAATTCTAATTCTCAACTGTTCGTCAAGTGATAACATGGCCACGCACTTAACACACATTCTAATCCTCACAGTCCAACATCCTAAGAAGATGAATCCAAAGGTCTTCCGCTAAAGCTCTCCTTTCAAGATGGATTTATAAGTTCATAGAGGAAAAATTAATTTTTACCTCTTTTCTCTTAGGTTTTGGACAAAGAAATAAAACCAAGCAAGTAAAGTTTCTTTTCCCATTTTCCTCTAAAATTTTGTACAAGAACATAAAAGATGTTGGGAGGTTTAAAAGCTTGGCTATTTATATTATTTGATCAAAACTTTAACTATTTGATTAGTAACAAATGTCAGGCTTTCATGGTTTCTTTCTAAAAGATCTTTGAAACTTTGCCAATAAACCCTTCTTTTACATCCAAACATAGTTTACATACTCAAATAGGTTTGATTAACTCAACTAAACCCTTGCAAATATTCTTAAATTAATTGAACAAAAATAAGTAGATAAGAAATCATATGCATATATATAACTTACTTTCCAATCACTAAGAAATAACTTTCATTCAAAGTAGATCCTTCGAAATGCATTTCAAAATCACCAATAAGTTTTAGAGCGGTATACTCTCTTCCCCTCAAGGGTGCCATTCTCGACTTCCCAATTCACACTAGTCAAGGTCAAAACAATCTTCAAAAGTCAACCGAACACTAAGAGTCACTTTTACACCTCGATTACTATAACGTCAAACTCTTGATCAAATCAATTCATATAATAAACTCTCAAGCAATAACAATCACTAACCATCAAGTTCCAGAAACACTCTAGTTCTACTTTCCACAGGCCAGCATCCTAAACTTTTAGTCTAGGATACATTACAGAGATCTGAAGCCTAAACTCTGATACCACTTGTGACAGCCCTACCTCCCCCTTAGGGTGATCCCAAAGAGTTCGTCGGTCCGCCAACATAGCTCTCGCTAGGGTTCACTCACATACAAACACTATTACATCAAACTAGAATACAAATCTCCAAATTTCATAAAATACATATTCATACATCCAAGTTCTCATCATACAAAACTCACAGATTCTTAACCCAAGTTTATCATACCAAATACAAAAGTAGACCTTAAGCCTAATGGTGGATTCCTTCACTTGAGTTCTCAGTCCCTGTTAAGGAAAACAAATTTGAAAGGGTGAGCTAAAAGCTCAGTGAGTTCCCAAAAGGGCATGCAAAGCAACTAGCACATAAAGCATTTTACTTGAACTACAGACTTGAAATAACCACATAAGAAAAGCATTTAACATCACAAGAGTAGGATACGGGGGCTTTCAGGAGCCAGGGTCCACGTCGCTTGATCACGAATCTCATAGTTGACACTCCGTCAACTTTCACATAGTCCATGTAGAACTCCACTTCTCCTTACTCCACCAAACCTCCTTCAGGCCCGACTCCGCACATAATTTGTCACATAATTTGTTCACATAAGTGATCACATAGTTTATCACATAGTTTGTGTTTTGCTCTCCATAATGGACAAGCCCTTTCGTCAAGTCCAGAGCACACATCACATCATATCACATCACATGGTTGGTTGCTCTTTTGGAGACAGGTTCGTAAACCAAATCTCGAGCATAAATCACTGGTCTTTATCACTGGCTTGTGATATTTATATAATCCTATGGCTCGCCCCTTCTTTCTCAACCTAGGCCTCGCCCCTCGGTTCGAGTCGAAGAGCTCACCGATAGGTCTCAGGAAATTCCTGACCTTGTACAAACACATGCAAATCACATCACATCACACATTCTCAATTCTCATTGGAACATTCCTATAAATCTTCCACTCAAACATATGTAAGTGCGATAAAGTACACACTACCTCGTTTGAGGGTTTTCTAAACCACATTTTCACATCACAACATATAACTCAACACAAAGCTCATTTATTTCACATAGTCACATAACATGCATGGAAACACACCGAAATGGTATGATTCAGCTTCCACGTAGGGATCAAATTCAGTTCCTTAAACACTTCCTAAAACAATTTCAAAAACAGTAGTTAAGATTCACTCCTTCACTTACTACTAAAACATTTCACTTTCACATCACAAATTCAATCGATATTTTCCCAAATTTCCCTCAATGAAAAACATTCATTTCACATGACACAATGTATCAAATGAATCTTTTGAAGATCATTATCTCATTTCAAATTTGACATGTCACCGATGTACTCACCAAGCACCATTTTCACATTTTCTTTAATAAAACACTTGAGTGAGGTTTATCACCTCAAAATCACTTTTATCACAGGACACAACACTCATTCTTTAACAATACTTTAATATAACTTTAAAACACTTTAAACCATATCTTTATTTTCAAAATTCATTAAATTTGACCAAAACATATTAAAACCCCAAATCTAGCCAAATGACACTTCTTATTCAAAATTACGAAAAACTTCACTTTTCTTCTGCTTAAAATACAAACATTCACTTCACTCGAATACACTCATAAATGAACATATCATATGTTTTCTTAGACAGAAAACTCTTCAAGAACAAACACAACATTTGAAAATCAAACATTAGAATTTACCAAGCATGGGTTTGGCCATAACATACATTTTCCTTCAAACTTTTGAACAACAAAAACCCTAATTTCTAACCATATCTTGACAAATTCACAAATATCATTCAAAGCCACAATCAGGTCCTCAAGTCCGCTACCTAGAGGCCACCTCAAGTCCGCTACCTAGGTTGGGATTTCAAGAGCCCAACTCAATCATTTCAAATATTAACATTTCTAACCAATTAAACTGTAGATCTACAGGACTTAACACTAATACGGCTACGACTACAGGATTCAAGGGTTATACCTCAAGATCTTTTCAGATCTGGCAAGATCAAGAGGAGTCTATGGTAGATCCACCTGATGAAGTTCCAACCTCCCACACCTCGAGATCCTTCAACTTTTTTCCACAGATCTGGTTTCAGGTCGCTTCTTCTCTAAATCCAAAAATCAAGAAGATAGCAAGTCCAAGCAGCCTTTCTTCCTTTCCTTTTCCCTCTCTTTCTCACTGGATCTCTCCCCTTTCTCTCTCTCACATGGCAGCCATGGATGAGGATGAACAAGCTAAAATCCTCCAATAAAATCTCACAACTTCAAGATGGTGGACGAAGATGAAACTTGGGAGATCAAGTAGCAAACCTCCTCTCTTTTCTCCTTCCAATTTTCGGACCAAAGCCTCTCTCTCCTTCCCTCTCTCACGGCTGCTTCCAAGAAGAAAATGGGTGTTTTCAATGGTGATTTGAAATTTCAAGAAAGGAAGGAAAAAGAATTGGAAGAACCAAGCAACTATCACTCTCTCTCTCTTGCTCCTAGCTCTCGGCCTCTCTCCCTCTCTTTCACTCTCTCATGGCAGCCCAAAGGAGCAAGAAGAAACAAGAGCAACACCCTCAAGATGGTCTTGAAGCTTCAAGAAAGGAAGGAAAAAGAATGGAAGGAAGAAAGTTGCAAGATCTCTCTCCTTTCTCTCTCAAGACTCACGGCTGCTCTCTCTCTCTCTACTCCAAGTTGCAGCTGATAAAATGAAGCTTCAAAGGGCCAAAAGTCAGCTTTTAAGGGGGACAAAAAGCAACATTTCAATATTTTAAGGAAAAGTGCCTTTTTGGGCACTTTATGTCGCGTCGCGCACGACAGTCTAACTTACACTATTTTTCTCCATTCCAATACTGTCCAACCTTAATAATATTTCCAAAATATCACTACATATGCTCGATTTCAACTTAAAGTCACTAATCACGCTCCGGTAGAAAAATAAACACTTAATAAGGCCAAAACCGTACACCGGCAAATAATTCGTTTAAAATTCTCTAAATTGGAAAATATTCACTTTAAACACATTTTTACTCATATTCCAATAAATAAACACAATATAAATAATATTATGGGATTGTAAAGGAAATATAGAGTACTTGTGCTATGATGCTATTCTACATTTGTCATCTTGATCTTGAGTTTTGAATTAGTGAATGCTTGAGGGCAAACATTGTCTAGGTGTGGGGGAATTTGTTAAGTTCTTAATTGTGCATATAATTTATGGAGATTTCCCTGTTATTGTGCCAAGATATTGTGTTAGTTGCTTGATTCTACTTATATTTGATTTTTGGCATTGATTTTAGGTCATTGGAATTATTTGGAGGTTAAAAGTGCGATTTTGGTGAAAATTCCAGAAGACTATCAAGGATAAGGCGCGAGCACGCTACATTCTGCAGAAGAATGGAAGTCACAGTGATTAGAACGGCCCCACGGAATCCCTCGGCAAAAGGAAGTCGCACCTCATTGGAATTGGAAGTGATTTTTTAGGAACAGATTTGATTTCCTTTTTGTTAGCCTATTTATTAGTATTCTAATTATAATAGGATTCTTATTTCCTTTTGGGTTATTGGCTAGTATTAAGAGGAAAGAAAAGGCAAAAGGACGAGAGACTTTTTTGATTGATAGGTTATTAGAGACTTTTGTTTTCTTTCGTTAGTTTAGGTTTTGGTTGGCTGCCAAACTTTGGTTTAGTTCGTAGGTTTCTTTAAGCTTTATTAGTTGTTCAAATTGGGAGGCATCGTTTTTGTCTCTTCTTGGGCTGCACGCTTGTTTGGTCAAGAAACAAAAGTGCCATTCTTCTTGTGTCTCTCTTTCATCAATCTTAATTGAAACTTCTCAAACATCTTTTGATGCGATTCTCTATGAGAACGGCTAAATTTCTCGTCTACTCAAAGGGCAACTCGCTGGTCCATATCATTCGTGAGATCTAATCAAGTCTTTATTATTTCCTTTAATTTTGTTGCTATTCATACGCTTTCCGGATTAACGCTTAGGGTTATTTTGTTAATTGAATATCAACGGCCGGATATTTAATTTAACCCGATATCCATCACAAATTAACTAAATTGAACTGTAATTGTTCATTTAGTTAATAATTAGTGGCCACCACCATAATTGGTTTTATGTTGGGAAACGTAAGATCTAGTTTAAATGAACCCTCTTAGCGTGTTCATTGGTTGGGTTGGTTTTTCTAGCTTTTAATGTAACTGGTAATTAAATTCCTACCGTACCTAGAGTTATTATCCGTTAGGGAAACAGCTAACTCGTATCTTGGTCGAAAAAAGTAAGGAAAAAGTCGAGCTTGTTGGTAGCTATAACTAACCTAGTAACAAATGAATGAAATATCCTTGCATCAATGATCATTTGATTGATGCACTGGAAGTTGTTCCTTTGGGTAGAATTTTATTACTTGTTATTTCTACTTAATTATTCTCTACTTGTTCTCTGGTGATTTAGTTAATTGGTGTTTTCGTTTTTATTGTCTAATTTTATTTATTTTATTTCTAGTTCTATCCCATCCAAACCCCCTCCCCCCCATTTTCCTGTGACTTAGAAAGAAACAAATTTCCTACCATTCCCTGAGGAGACAACCCTGCTTGCCACTACTACAAATTAATATTTTCTTAAAGATAATTCTCAGATCGGTTTAGCATACCTTGGAATCGGTGCCAAGAACCCATTGCAAACCAAACCCCGCTCCAGATTCGTAATTACTCTGTAATTAATTGTGGTGGTAATTGGGATTTTTAATATTTATTATTGCACAGGTTCGGCACCTGTCAATTCATAACCTTTTTTTTTTCAATTTTATTAGGCTCATTTTGTATTTGTGTAAAAGAAGTCACTAAAGAATTTAAAAATTTTAACTTGTTTGGTCTCGACCCTTTGACCTTTTATTACTAGTTTTAATAGGAGTTAATAATATTTTGCTCCTTTTAGATAGGGTCTATGTTAACATTTTGTCCCCTTTGAACGAAAAAAATATACAACCTTATCCTCCTTAAAACCAGACGTTAACTAATTTATCAACACCAGTAAACATAGTGATTTAATGACTAAACTACCAATGTGCAGTGATGCATGGCCGAAAACAATCCTCAGCCGCTACAAGGTGCAAAGGAATAACAAAAGCAAATAAGAAATAGGATGGATTAAGGAGAGGCATCTATAGAAATTAGGGTAAACCTTATATAGCACTCTATTACTCAAAATTAGGATGTTCTGAGGGTATCATTAGTAAATCAATGAAAGAAGTAAGGGCTGCTGGCTGTTATTGGAATTTTTTTTTGTCGAATTTTAGTGTTGGGGTTGCAGTTTATGTTATACATGTCGGTTAAAGAATGTTGAGTTCATAGCTAAAATTCCAGATTTTTGCTACTTTGACCATTTGTATAGGTTTTGCCAACGGTTACAGAAGTAGCCGTTCATCAGGAATCATTTTGAGGGAAACATTGAAAGAAACGAATCTTAGATTATTTTAGAGTTTTAAAAAGTACAGCATCCATTATATGTGTATATATATATATATTTTGGGGGGGGGGAGGGGGAATGTGATTATCACCTAGTTTGAGGGGATAAACAGTGACTGACCATTTAAAATTGCTAATGTACATTACCATGTTCTTTTTGCCAGACTAGCCATCTTGCATAAGCTTTTTCCCTTACATTACTACCAATTTAGTACCTTGACATAAAGGTTCAAAAGAAAAATGTCATGACCACTAAAGCTATACTAAACGATTAAGGGGATATCCGTGCGCAATCAAAGATAATAATGCACAGCGGTAAAAATGTACTCTTTTCTCAGACTAGCCATCTTGAATTCGATTTTTTACCAATTTAATACTCTAACATAAAGATAAAAAATGTCACCACCACTAAAGCTGCATTAAAAGGAGAGCGGGATGTCTTTAAAGCGATCAGAGATACTAATGCAGTGTGGTTGAAAAATTCCCCTCAAACCTTTTCTTTCTCAATTAATTAATCAAATCAACTGTACTAATCACATTTCTCTCCTCAAATGAAATGTGCTGATTCTGCTCCTTCGTGCAGTGCATGGGTTAAAATTTTGTAGTTTCTGGGAGAAAGTTCTAAACCATGAATTTGTAGGTCATCTATATAATAGATCAAATTATGGAAGATGAGAACTGAGAAGAATGCAAGTCTGAAATGGAAAGCAAGGACCAAGTGAGTATTTGGCCACGAGGAGAATATGTGGTCCAATATGGATCAATTGTCTTTCCATATCACCTCAAAACTTCATCTATATGCCCGTTTTATATATTAGTTTTTCTCATTTGATACTCAACTCTTGTACGGAACCCTGAAACGATCAAATGGTCCCCAAACTCAACCTTAGCCAAGGCAGGAAGCCTTAGAAAAACAAGCTACTTGTTTCACATTTGTATATATCTTGAAACGAGCTCAGGCTGGCTGTGATGCCCACCATAATTAAATCAGTACTGTCATATGAGATGGGGATGTCAACCTTTTTCCTTCTGCATAAGTCAGTAACTTACATTTATGTGAAGCAATAATGGTACACAAGAAAAGAAAGGAATAAAAAAAAGGGAAAAAAAACTGCCGACAGAAAAATCTAGCAGCTCCTACACTTGATTGATTAACCTATCAAGTTGCACAAGAGCATCTATGTATTGATAAATTAACAAAGCAGGGCAAACTAAATCAAAAAGTGCACTATTGGTGCTACTATTTTTGCTGTTGTTTAATTAAGCTCAAAGCCTTCAATTTAAACATGGAATTTGTTGATCAATGCTCCTAGATCGCTACAATATTATTTCATCCTATATCTAGGATTTACAATACATTCACATCAAAATCTTTCACATAGCTGTGATTTCAACTGTTAATATTAAACCATCCATCCATCTACTCGCCTCATGCTAGAACACTGAAAATTGTTTTGTGCTGCATTAAAGGAAGAAAAGAGATATTAAATTTCAACTGGTAAAAAGAAATATTAAATTTCAACTGGTAAAAAGAAAAAATGAGAGATTGAGTTGAGACTTGAAACAAAAAGTAAATGTTAATGTTTACTACTATGATGTATGAGGTTAATCCAAGAAATCCAGATGAGTTAGTAAGTAGCCTAAAAATTCTTCCAGTATGAGCAGTATACAAAAATTGATGCATCACAGTAATAAAAGGGACTATATCGATCGACATAACTCATCAAATGAAAATTGTTACTGACAGATCAATTAGCATTTACAGTTTTTGGATCCTTAATAGGCCCAAATCAATAAGCATTTACAGTTTTTGGATTCTTAATAGGCCATTTCGCTCGAAGTCAAAATAAGGCTTACAAATGCTAAATAAAAAAGGACGTGATTCAGAAATTGTAGTGCTACCTTGGTTGGCTCACACATTCCACCTCTCAAAGAATCGACTATAGAAGCAAAATTTTCATCTGTTTCAAATTGAAAATTTTGCAATAATTGTAAGAATGAAGAAATCAAATTAAAAAATCATAGTGAGTTCAATGTTCAACTCATGATGTTATGAAACAGAATAATCCAACTCCTTCAAAAATCTCGTCAATTATAACTCGAAAAAAAACCTTCAATTGAGCCCAAAAAAAAAAAAAAAAGGAAGAAGAAGAAGAAGAAAAGGTATCCACCCATATTCACGGCCAAAATTTGCAGCAATTAGAAGGAAAAAGTACAAACAGATAGATCCAAGCTGTGGTATTCGGAACCAGGAAGGGTCAAACGGCCCATAAATTCAACCTCAGCCAGGGCCGGAAGCCCTAGAAAAACAAACTGCTTATATCGCACTTGTATATATATTGACATTAAATAAAAAAAATTCCTTTTAAGAAAAAATATAAATCCCAAAAAAAAATCTCAAATATAAAATGAAACGTAGATGTATTAGGATTTCAAAACTATCATATAAGTGACACATTGTACTAATGTATGAGTTTTCAGTCTAAATTATAAGTGATATATTGCACTAACTCTCATTTCTTTTCCTTTTTTTTGCTTTTTGCTTCAATTCAAACCAATAAGATCTAATACTTCATCTATAATTTTTTTTATCGACAAATTATATGATATTATGTTTAAAAGTTAACATCATATATGAAGAAAACGTATTTTGAAAGAGATCGTAGACATAAAATAAGAAACAAGATAAGACTATTATAAATTAGTGGATTTAATATGTAAAAAAAATTCAAAAAAAATACAAAAGTGCTATGGAGATCAGATCGGATATCCACTGACTGCAAAAAATGATATCCAAATCCAATTTGCATAACTTTTTTATTCGAATGTGATTCAATGTGCATATGATCAAACGGGTCGAATATCTACAATTTCAAATCGGATCTGAATTGGATCACTAGATTTTTCGGATCACTGGATTCAGAAACACACCCCTGATTCTAGTGGCATTTATTTATTTATTTATCTGGTAATAAAAGAGTATCTCTAGATAAGTTACTTAATTACAAAACGTGGGGTTGAACAACACGTAATATCTCCGTCCAAAATGGGCGCAATTTCTTGGGGCCTTACTAAATGTATTCCAGAAGACAGCGTTTGATCAAATCCCCTGGGACATGGTCGGATATTGTACATATGTGAGGAGGGTAGACAGTCAGCCATGTGGCGGGGACATGGCCGGATATTACTGGTACTACCCCTTTTAATATGGGATGGGGTTGATTGGGAGGAGCAGAAAAAGTGGAAGTTTCAAATTTGGCTGCTACTTTTGTTGTAATTTGTAAACATAAAAAATATGTAGACAGGTGACCAAGAATATTTGTGCACTTGCTCCACATATTTGTGTGTTTGTGTGTATATCTGTGTGTGTGTCTATATACAGACAAGTATATATATACACACACAGACACATACATACATACATACATACATATATATATATATAGATGTATATATATGTACATATATATATATATACACACACATGTATATATGTGTATATATACACACACAAACACATCTCTATCTATCTATATATATATATAGACACACACACATGTACACAACACAAAGTGTGTGACCACTCAATGCAGTCAAGAATATATTTATAAAGCTACTCAAATTTCGCACAAAAGTGGTAAATTCTTTTTTTTTTAGTAGGTACATTTTGTATTTGTGTAAACGAAGTCACTGAAGAAATTAAAATTTTTAACTTGCTCGGTCTCAACCTGTGACTTTTATTACTAGTTTTAATAAGGGTTAATAACATTTTTGCTCCCCTGAAGCAGGGTCTATGATCACATTTTGCCCCCTTGAACCAAAAAAAAAAAGCTATCTTGTCCTCTTTTAAACTAGACGTTAACTAATTTGTCAATGGAATTAGAAAAAAGATAACTTTTGTATACACTGTTAGTGTACAACTTTTTCTACACTAACAGATTTAGACCATGCCACATAACATGAATTTAAATTTGAAATTCAAATCATGCACATGTGGCATGCATTCAAAACTATTAGTATAAAAAAATCATTACACTGTTAGTGTATAAAAAGTTAATCCTTAGAAAAAGTGATTTGATGGCTCAACTTCCAATGTTTCAGTGATGCATGACCAAAAGCACTACTCAGGTGCTACAAGGTGCAGAGAAATAACAAAAGAAAAAAAGAAATACGGATCAATTATGGAGAGGCATCGGTAGAAATTAGGGTAAAACCACTCTATTACTCAAAATTAGGCCGTGTTCTTACGGTATCTTCAGTTATTATTGGAAAAATTGGATTAAAAAAATACATCCTTTCAGAGTGTAAAAGAGTACAACATCAATTATATCGGGGGATAAAATGTGACTGCCATTTAAAATTGCAAATGCGGTTTAGTATATTCTTTTCTCAGACTTAACGTCTTACATTCGATTTTCGCCGTATATTGTTACCAAATTAGTACCTTGACATAAAGACGAAATAAAGGTCACGACTACTTAAGCTACATTAAAAGAATAACGGGGTGTCCTAACGCAATCAAAGATACTAATGCACTGCAGTAAAAATGTATTTTACCCCTCGTCTAGTACATAAAAATAGTTTAGAATCGAAAGCCTTTTCACCCAAATTTTTTTTTCTGTCAGAATGGGCAAGAAACGATTTATCATTTTAGTGTAGGTAACTCAAGTTTTTCTGGATATAATTATTCCAGTGTATTATTTTCTCAGACTAGCCACCTTGCATTCGATTTTTCTGTTATAGTAACAATTTACAGTGACACAAAGATTTAGAAAAAACATCACGACCACTAAAGCCATATTAAAAGAATAATGGAATATCTTTCCGCAATCAATTATGCTCACTGTGGTTAAAAAAATTCCCTTCAAAATTAACCAATCAAATCAACTGTACTAATCACATTTTCTCTCCTCAAATGAAATGCACTGAATATACTCGCCGGTGCAGTGGATGGGTTAAAATTTAGCAGTTTATGGGAGAAAATGTTAAATCTTGAATTCTACAAATAGGTATTTTTTATGTTGTGTCATCGTTATCTCCAATTATGACAGGGATCGATGCAACACTTGACACGTGTTTTGTTTCTATGGATAATAAAGCATGGAAACTTAGAATTATTAAAATTCTTTGTTTTTTTTTTTGCCAGTAAGGCAACATGTGTGTGTATGCCAAACAGAAATTTCAAGAAATCAACAAAATATCTAGCAAATCAATTTGCCTGGTGCTGTTATACTGCCAAACATTGTGACTGTGCTTAATTTGAGACTTTGAAGAATGTCCTAAGATTGTAACAAAACCGATCCCTTTCTTCTGTGCACTTTTTTCAAGTGGAAAGTTTTGAATTTAAAATATCTTATTTACAATCCCTATTCTTCGGTACAAATAATGGAGGTATATATAGCACGACATGTATATAATATTTCCAATCATAAAAGATGCACTGGAGGCATATATATTACGACATTTATGTGATATTTCCAATCAAGATGAGAACTGTGATAATGCAAGTTGGAAATGGAAGGCAAAGGACCACTGAGTTTGGAGTCACACTGACCTTAACAAATAGTATTTGGATACAAGGATAATATGTGGTCCGAAATGGATCAATTGCCTGCTCATATCATTTAATAATTTCATCTGTTTGCCCGTTTGAAACGGTCAAATGGTCCCTAAATTCAACCTTAGCCAAGACAGGAAGACTTAGAAAAATAAGCTACTTTTATCACATTTGTCTGTATCTTGAAACTTGCTTGCAGGCGTTGGTCCAACAGACTCTTCAACACCACTCGATAATACAAAGAACGATTAACAGAACAAGAATGATTATGAGACAAAATTATACAGAGATAAGACAATTATATCCAATACAATCACCCATAAACTCACAAAAAGAAAAAGAGAAAACCAAATTACCTGAGTATATTAAAGAAGATGGAGGGGAGGGATGAAGGTGAAGGACCACAAGGAGAGGGAAGGGAGCAGGAAAGATAGCAAATGCTGACCACTTGTAGATGTGAAGATAAACGAACACCAGGATTTCAAGGAGGGTGTTGGTTAAGGAATGGGGAAGAGAAAAGGGGAAAGAGAAATTCACAAAAAGAATTTGACAATTTAGTCCTGAGATTTAAGGAAAGAGTGGCGTAAGGGTGATTACATTCATTTCCTTTCGTGGGTGTAAATATGTGGGGGGGTATAAGAGTATTTTTCCCCAATTAGGGGAGGTGTGTATAGTATTAAAAATTAGAGGGAAGTTTCTTGAAATTGCCAAAACACTTTAAGGAAGGTCTTGGAAATTATCCCTCGATTTAATCTCTTGCAATTTTAACAAGACGTCCTTTTTATTAGTTATTTATTTTTGCTAATCATACCAATTGAAGAACAAGTCAATAGAATCTATAACTAGTTATAGGGCTGGGGCAACTTTATACCACTACCACGTCGTTACATCAAACCTTCTGGCAGCTAGCATTGTATATGTAGCCACATAAATAGGGATAATTTTTGAAATGTCTCTTGACGTTTTGCCTAATCTCAATTAGCACTTTTAAAGTTTTAAAAATATCACTAACCTTCTCTAAATTTGATATCTTTTTGTAGAAGCTCATCCCTACATCATAAAAATAGTCTTAAAATAATCATTTAAAGATAGAGAAGTACTTTTATTCTAACTTTACCCTTTTATGTTTCCTATCTTGAATTTTTTACCAAATTAATTTCTAACACATATAGTAATGTCATATCACTCTTTTAACCCTTTTAACATGAATCCAATCCTTGACTAATAAAAGACATAATTCATTCATGTCGAATGAAGTGTACTGCGAATCAAAAATAGGTGTTCTGGAAATAGCATTTGTCGGGAAAATTATATGGACACTTTTTAAAGAGTAAAAACGAGTATCAATCGGCATATACGAATTCAACCTCCACTGGACCGACTGATTCTGCGATCTTCCATGCTTGTCTTGCTGTGTGGACATAATGACTCAATGTGGCCCGCAAGAAGAGCCAACTTATTAGAAATATGGAGAGTTCACATTCCTTGATTTGATGGACTGTCTAAGTAGAGATCAATCTACACCAGCTTTCTCATTCTTCACAAAATCAGTTTTCCTCGAGCAAAAATGGGTCCGAAGACGCTTCTTTTCCATTGCATTTCCTTGGCTACCGTGTTGAATGATTTCCTCACAGGTGATTGCTAGGGAATTGGCTGAGTATTCCACGTTAGTTGACAATAGCAAGACATTTGTTGGCGACACTAATTTCGCCCTTTTCTTGTAGGAATGCAAATTTCACCTTTCAAATCATGCACCCCTATGTCTCAGATTCTTTATGGCATTTCAGAATTTCACCTTGTTAAGAATAGTGGGCCCCGATTAATCTCATCAAAATATATAATTTACATATATAAATTCGCATCTTTACCCATGTAGTCATGTGATATTGCCCCCACTACCTTTCAATAAGATACTCAATTTATTTTTCTTAAAGATATTTAATTAATATTATTTTTTGCTCATAACTTTGTCCATACCAAATTAATTAATTAAAAATAATAGACAATCGATTTCACTTCTCATAGTTAAATAAAAACCAATCAACAACGTCTCAACTTTACCTGTATTCTTCTTTTCCTTCTTCTTTAATTTGCTTTCTACGCACAATTCCATTCAAAAAGTTGCCATAATTTTTATTTCTCTATACATTAAAATTCGCAAAACTTGCTAGTTCTCTCATTATTTCACCTTTACACATAGCAAAAATTTATTATGAATTATTTGATAGAAAAAGTGGCAAAATCATTCCTTAGAGATTTTAGATTTGAAAGTAGTATATTCATCACTTTAAGTTTGCCCCTAATGATGGAGAGTACCTTGGAGGAGGTTATGGTGGGTACCCTAGTGGCGGATACTGGGTGGTGGATACTGGGGGCTATCCAAGAGAACTAGAGAAGGTTATGGGGGATATCCTGTGGGTGGATATGGTGGGTATCCTGGTGGTGGTTACGGTGGATATTGCCGCTTTGGTTGTTGCAGCCGAAGATATCATGGTAGGGGTTGCAGGTGATGCTCATAGCCTGGTCAGGCTGTGGAGGCTGAGCCCTTGAACTAATACAGTTAAGTGCTTGAGAAGTGATGTAATATCCACTGTATGTACGTGCTAGTTTGACATCTCAATTATGTGAATGTGTATAGTTTGACACTATGATAAGGGAATGGTTGGATTAAGTGGTAAGGTGGAAGAGATTGTGAGTGCACGAGATTTAGATTCAAGACCTCCAATTTACAAATAAAATAATTAAAAAATTATGTGTCTCTTTTATGAGCACATTTAGTGTCATGGCAAAACAATCTCATCCTACATGAAATCATTTTAGTGGCTTTGCACCAAAAAATGGGTAATTTTAGTAGTTCAAATATACAACATTTTCAAGGCTAAATTTGGTACAACGGTTCATCTATAAATCAGTTAGCCATCATCAAAGTGGTTTTTTGTTTAATTTTTTCAATTTTGGTTATACATAATTAACTAATCTAATCCAGATATTTGTGATAATAGATTTACAAACTCACTCTCTATCCGGTTTTGTTACATGTTTGATTAAAAATGGATTAAAAAAAAAACCTTATCTCCCCTATCTGTCAAATATAGTATACGAGCTGAAAATAAATGATAAAACCAAATATTTTGTCTAGCCATACCAAACTAGTTTAATTTCAAGAGAAAGTCAAAAATCTAATTGACTAGCTCATTACGAGAGCTTGTCAAGTATACAGAAAAAGTAGAGTACACTGAATCTTAGACTCGAGGACATATAACACTTGTGCATGATAATTACAAGGGAAGAGGTCCAATAATTAATTGTAGTATGTCGTTTTCCAATATCAGGCACATGACTGTCTAATTCCATAAACTTTAACAACACAATATACTAAATAAATTCAAAGGACATAACTTTATACTTTGCCTGAAGTTTGTGGCTCAAACGTCAAAACTGTCTCTAGATCTACTCGTAAATGATCATCCAAGGAGCTTTACCTCTTTTGCCATTTCTTTTTTCCTGTCTGAAAGGAGTCAAGACTTGAGATAACGTAGCTTTTGGGAATCTCTTGTTGAAACCTCAAAGTGTTAAAAAATTTCTCAGCAAGTGTTCTTGAATTATTTGGGTATAATTTAGACAATAATGAAGCATGTGAGTATGTCTGTGAATTCCAGCAGATGTAGTGAAGTACTGGCTGCTGATACATAAAACACACATAAGATTTCATTTACACCTAATTGAAGGTGAGAAAAGTACATCATCATTTGCAGTCATTCACCAGATGGTGAATGGATGATTAAGCTCTTATTTTTATCGTACAATACATAATTTCAGTACTTTTAGATGCTTAATTTGCACCAGAGGCATTTATGCATCATAATCCATAAGGCCTGGCTATTAGTTTTGTGGTTTGGTTTCTGGCTCAGTGTAGCCAGCCTCCTTTGGCTCACCAGCATATGTGCAGCACTTGCAGCCTCCATAGCCGTGGCCACAGCAACCATATTGCATCCATGATGATATCCACCACCACCGCCACCGCCACCACACTGGTGCCCATAACAATGGCCACCACCGCCACCACCACCATAGTACTTGGATTCTTCCAGGCCTTCAGTACTCTTCTCTGCTGCGTTGGCTGCATATAGTCACAGGGTCATGCAGAGTTATTTAGTTAGTGCAAGCATCCTAGCAATTTAAAAAAAAAAAAAAAGGAAAAAAATCGTCTTGAGTAATTCATGTTGTGCAAAAACGTCTATATTTTGCAGGTATAGAATTGTTTGAAAAGGAAAGAGCAAGTTCTTGAAGGGATAGGTTACTATTTTCAGCCACTTAAAAAAAAAAAAAACTTACTATTTTCGGCCAAATCCCTGGCTGTCACCTCTGAGGCAACCATCAGAACTACACCCAGAAGGCATAGGAAGAGAATTGCCTTGGAACCCATTTTTTGTTTTCCTCACGCAACTTAGTTTATGAACTCAAGATTTGGTATTGAGAACAATGAGAAGGATGAGGAAGCTGCAGCATTCTCTTCTCTATTTATAGGGAGATTTACGTGACATGGTTCTCGAAGGAGAGAGATGCATGGCAATGTGTCGACCACATGATCTAGTCGGCAGTTGAAGATATTGATGGCATATGTGATAGAATATTCATCGTAGACGAGGCCAGAAATTTTGCTTTAGGGGGGGCAAACAACAGAGAGCGTAGAAATACAAAGGAATGAAACAAAGAAAGTATCAGAAATTGTAATTCTAAATTTAAAATACTATAATCAGCATTTTAGTGCTAGGATAAGTCTAAAACAAAATAATTAAAATAAAATTCACTACAATTCCACTCTTTATGAATGCGAGTGTTGTACGATGAAAAAATATTACTTTATTATCACTCAGTATATAGAAACTTATTATTGGATTTACTTTTTTACAAAAATTATCTTAGAATTCAATAATATCAAGTTTGACTTGATATTAAAATAAGATAACATTAAAAAAAAATCACTTGCACCATATTACATTAAAGTTAGATTTTAAAAAGAATAATCAATTGTTAAGAATAATTGTTTAAATCAACTGAAGATTGAAAATATAATAGAAGAATTTCCAGAGAAAAAAGGACTTAATAATAGTACTTGCCTTACTTAAAATTGGAATTTGGAGATTAATAGATAGAGCTGAATACAAGACGCTCTGACTGTTTGTATTTGTTACAGTGACATTTTGTGAGTTGTGTCTGTTATAACGATCTACAGTGACATTTTAACTCTTTTTTTTTTTATATCACAGCTGTATTTTCATTTTTTGAATATTCTATATCTATTTTAAGTGACATTGTAATTTAATTTCGCTTCGAGACAAGAGGTCGATATTTTAATCGGAGTGGCCTTATTCAAGATATTAGAGGTTCGTATACTACATGAAAGTTAAGTAAAGACGGGACGTATTCAGAAGTTCTGGGACGCGGCTCCAATGAGTCCAATCCCGGTCCCATGTCTCCATCCTTGATATCCAACTTATCACGACTTGGATTTCCTGTTTGTGATTTATATTGTACATTCAATTAAAACACAAATTGTGTGACCACTCAATGCAACCAAGAATATATTTAAAAAGCTACTTAAATTTCGCACAGAAGTCTCGAATCTGTGACTTTTTATTACTGGTTTTAATAAGAGTTAATAACATTTTTGCCCTGCCTATGATCACACTCTCTATTACTCGAAACTAGGCCGTGTTCCTAGGGTATCATCAGTAAATCAATGGAAGAAGTAAGGGCTGCTGGTTACTATTATATTGGAATTCTCTGTAGAGTTTTCGGTTGTGAGGTTGCAGTTTCTGTTGTGAGTTTATTGCATTGGATTTTTCCCTTGCACTACCAATTCGGTACTCTGACATGAAGATAAGAAAATATGACCACCACTATAGCTATATTAAAAAAAGGGGGGATATCTTTTACGCAATCAAAGATACTAATGCACTGTGGTGTGTGTGTGTGTGTATATATATATTCACCTCAAAACTTTTCGCCCTTTTTCAATAAAGTAAACAGAAAATATTAATACAAAACTTGCTGAAAATTGTCCAGCGTTAATTGTTTTACAAAATTTAAGGGCGAGTTCTAAAGTTATCTATTGAAGTTCCTGATTTAGCAAAGCTTCTCTCTCTTAATTAACCAATCAAATGAAATGTACTGACTATACTCCCCGGTGCTGTGCTTGAGTTAAAATTTAGTAGTTTCTGGGAGAAACTCTTAAATCTTGAATTTTACAAACTGCAGTTTAGGTATTTTTATGTCTTGTCATCATTATCTCCAATTATGACAGAGATGCAAATTTTTTTCACGTGTTTTGTTTCTCCTGATAATAAAGTATGGAAACTCAGAATTATTAAGCTTTGTTTCATATGCCAACAAGGCAATAAATACGTGTATACCAAACAGAAATTTCAAGAAATCAACGAAACATCTAGCAATTCAATTTTCCTGTGCTGTTATACTACCAAATATTGTGACTATGCTTAATTTATAGCAAAATCGGTCCCATTCTTCTGAGCATTTAATGGAGGTATAGATATAGTACGACATCTGTATAATAGATCAAATAATGAAAGATGAGAACTGACAATAATGCAAGTTGGAAATGAAGGCAAAGGACCACTACGTTTGGAGCCCCACTGACCTTAACTAGCTAGGTGTTTGCTTCAAGCTTTGGAATTGGATTTGGATTTGGAATCATAAATGAAAAATCAGTATGGGTTTTGGTTAGAGGGATGATATGCAATCACCGATGTTTGGTGCCTAATAGTGTGGAATGGATTTCAAATAACATTATTTCATTTTTTTTTCTTTTAACAATTTCTAATCCATTACCAACCATTCTCCACTGGAACTTCCGTCTGCATGTTCCTAGACCAGCAGTTCTCTACTACTACTTCCATATTTCCTAGACTACCCAACATCAAGGCTCTTGAGATATTTGCCTCTGCTATTATGAAAGGTATACATCAACCAGAGGGGAGGTGGGGCAAAGGGGTTGAGTGGCGGGTTCTGTAAAATTAGGGGACTGATGGATTGGAGGGGCCGAAGGTGGGAAAAGATAAGGGTGGTTGAGATGAGATTAGATGTGGGGTTGAGGTGGCGGAGTGGTAGAGAGTGGATTCGGGGTCCTTTATTATCAAAACTCTCTCGGTTCCTGTGTTCCATAACATGGATAGCTGCTACGTATTCTGTTCCCAAATCATCTACAAGTAGATCACAATATGCATGAAATACGAGAACAGAGAGAGTTTTGAAAACAGAAAATTTGGAACCGGGCTACCAAGATGACGAGTGGCCGGTAGTGATGGTGAAGGGCATATTTTAGTGAAGAAGAGAAGTAGGGGAAGAGTGACTAGAGATGGGGAGCAGATTCAGTGGAAAAAAAAAATGTCTAAGGAAAACTATTTTGGAATCGAATGGAGGTATTGACAAAACCTCTTAAATTACTCGGAATTGAGAGCTGTCAGATTTTTGGAAATCATTCCAAAATTTCAAATTTCATATCCGTTATCCAGACAACAAGAATGGATATGATTCCAAATCGTGATTCACATCCGCTGCCACCTAACACTAATTGGCTACAAGGAGAATATGTGGTTCAATATGGATCAGTCGTCTGTTCATATCATCTCATAATTTCATCTGTATGTACACAGTGACGGGCGGCTGCCTCAGCCGCCTCCCAGCTTTCCGAAATATTACATGTAGTAGAGTTTTACCTTTAAATTAAAACTATATCAATTTGCCAGGTCCCTCCCAAATAGGTTGTTAATTTTCTTTCGTTTCTCCTTAAAGAGAGTGTCCTATATTAAATTAACTTTAGTTTCCTTAAATTAAAAATTATTTCTCAATAAACCAATTCTAATTTTCTTATAATATATTATGAGTTTTAAATATTTTCTTAGGAAATGTTAATTTGACTTATGTAAGTTTCCTGAACAAGTGAAATTATATATTCTTTATATCAATTAATGTTTAAAAAACTATAACAAATAGGAAACAAATGATAAATATTGAAGAAAATTCAACAATGGTAAAAAATTCTATTAATACATTATCTACTTGAAATTAAAAGAAATAAAGAATAATCAATGTATTGTATATAAGTTAGAAACCAACTCCTAAAGCCAACGAATTGTTCAATCAACCATGCATTTGATTACTTCCAATTTCATTTGACTTATTTTAAACATCTACTCTTTCTAAAGGCAAGTCTAATTTTTCTCCTTTACAATTCCTCTAACTATATTTTGATTCATAGTCATTAATTCTTTGGAACTTATATTATTTTAAGTTTGTCCCTTAGAATTATTATTATTATTATTATTAATTTGTCAATTATTCTTATTCTAATTTTTACCTTAGAATTTTAGTCTTAATTTGCATAGCCTTCATGTAATTTATAAAATTTTGTTAATTTTTGTATGATTTTGACCTAGGAGTTAATTTTAACTTTTATAGTCAAACTCACGAAATCAAATTATGAAATATTTCAAGTTATAAAACAATTAAATAAGGACGCCTCAAAAAACATTGATTTTTTTTTTCAAGTGAAAACAACCCTCCGATAGAGAAGAGGAGTCTCATTCTCAGGAAATTCTTTTGATTGAGTCATCTTGTTTCGTATGTCTCGTATTGATAAGAAATAAAGCATTGGAAAATCTAATTCCATGTTTTATTTTATATGCTGCTTTCTGTTATTAAAAACATTTATTTATTAGTTATCATCTACTGAACTTTCATTTTAAGTTTCCGTGCTTTATTTGCTAATTTTTTTAATTGTTTCTTGATTGTTTATTTTCCTTAAGTGAAAATCCTGCATCTGTCACTGTATGCCCAGTGGAAGCGGTGAAACGGTTGCCAAACTCAACCTCAGCCAAGGCACGAAGCCTTAATGAAACAAGCTACTTATATCACATTTGTATATATCTAGAAATTTGCTATAATTAGCAGCTGTGATCCAATAGACTCTTCAACGCAACTTGATATTTAATGTAGAAGAATGTTTAACAGAGCAACAATGATTATGCGACTAAATTATACACGGATGAGACAATACATCCAATTCTAGAGAAAATTCTAAATTTGTGATGGAAAAAAAAAAATTTCTACGTTAGGGATTGTTTGTCCAGAAGTTTCCAAAAATAGGTATTTATTAGTTGAAATTCAACAAATGCGAGTTATGCTTTCCTGGTCACCCAAAAATAAAAGGAAAAAAATTGATTTTCGTGGATTTGACAAACGAGTTCGCAGAATCAAAACTACCCAGAGTCACCTTGCCCAGACTCCCAAATCAATTAAAATCGAAACCCTAAGCTACGAAGGAACTCCACAAATCGAGCCCCAAACACAATTTCTCAATCGGGAGTCATATTTTGTCGATCTGCAGAGTGCAAACAACAAGCGGCGTCAAGAAATGTCTGGGTTTCAAATGAATTTTTTTTTTTTTGGAAAAGCGACCGTAGATAAAAGTGAGCAAACAAGATTCACTTAGTCGTTAGGAAAATTTTGGGCAAAACTTGGGGAATTAGCTTTTTTCGGTTGGTGAGGAATTTTTTTACGTTTTCAGTTGCTATTTTTATTTCCATTTCGATGCAATATTTTAATTTCGTTGCTGGTGGTAAATTTTTTTCGTTCGATGCAAATTTGTTTTTTTCGGTTGTTTTGTTTTTTCACACTGTGCAATTTTTATTCCATTGGTGTTGCTAATTTTGTTTTCCATTTATGATGCAATTTTGTTTTCCGTTTGTGTTGGTAATTTGTTTATACCATTTCGATGCTTTGTGTTGCTAAATTTCATTCAATTTTGATGCAATTTTGTTTTCCATTTTGTTTTTTTTTTCCATTTGATGCAATTTTTTCCGTTATGTTGCTCTTTTTTCCATTTTTCTGAATTTTTTTTTCCGTTTAGGTTATTTTTTTTCCATTCTGTAATTTATTTTTCAGTTTGTGTTGCTTTTTTTTCATTTTCTGTAATTTTTTTTTTTAGTGTTGACCTTTTTTTTCCATTTTGAGGCTTGTTTTTTTTACATTTGCATATTTTTGTTCATGTATTATTTCCATTTCGATATTTTTTTTCCATTTCATGTTGCATATTTTTTGTTCATTTTCTTTGCATTATTTTGTTTGTTTGTGTTGCATTTTATTTTTTCCTTTTATGTTCAATTTTTTTCCGTTTGTGTTGCACTTTTTTTGACTGATTTGTAGTATTTGAAAATTAGTATGAACAATTGTCGGATGTGAATTTGTTTAGTGTTTAGTGAAGTACCTCTTCTCCACTTTTTATGGAGAAAGCTGAATATTACTCCATTTATATAGTTTTTTCGTCTATGTTGGTTTTTTTTTTTTTTGGTTTATGAAAATTACAGCTGCAATTGGCTTTGGTTCAATGAAGTACCTCTTCACCATTTATTTGAAAGCTAAAAATAAATGCATAGGAATTTTGTTTCCGGTTGCTGTTGATAATTGAGATGTTAAGCATGTTTGAGTTTGAAAAAATTGTGTTTTCGTGGGAGTTTTGTCATTGTATGGGAAACCGAATTTTATATAAATTTGTAGGGAAAAATATTTTCAAGAACATATGACATAAATGTGTATTATGCGTTTGTACTTTGAAAAAGGTAATTGCTTATGATGGTAGCTACTATATGTTATCCTTGTTCTTTGCCCTTAATTAAACTATGTGATTATTAAGTACAATTGAAAATAAAAAGTGAGCAATGAAAGGGCAGTGCTGGAAACAAATTCCCTCAAATGATGATTTCAAGTATATAATTTGAAAGTAAAATGTTATAACATTTTTTAATATTATAGATAAGAGACATTTTGCAATTATAAGGGTGCTCAAACGTTAGGATCTCTAGGAGAGGTTTCCAATAAAATATTTTAATTATGAAAAAGAAACCCCAAGAACCTATTTTCATCATTGGATTACTTTTGTTATGTCAATTATTGAGTTATTGATGCATCCAAGGTAATAATTTCTGGAATATACAAAATTTTGGTCTTTGAATGGCTTTATATTGCAAAGGTAGAAGCACAAGCCTGTGAGACTTTGCCAATATGGAATTTAAATCACATCCTACACCCAAATCAAAAAAAATTTAAAATCATACTATTTCTAAAATTTCTCTCCAATTCTATCAGTCCAGAAACTCATAAAAAGAAAAAAACCAAATTACCCATGCACATTAACCAAGATGGGGAGGGGAGGAAGAGAGGGGGGAGCAAAACCACCACTGTGGGTTGCAAAGGCAAGAGAAATAGGGGGAAAATTTGACAATTTGGTTGCTAGAGTAAAGGAAAGAGTGGCGTAAGGACGAGGGTTTTCATTTTTATTTTCGTTTCCATTTGTGAGAAATATGTGTGGAAATATGACATAAGAGTGGTTTTTGCATATTGAAGGGAGGCATATATAATAGGGATAATTTCAGAAACCACCCTTGAGGTTTCTGATAGTTTCACTTGACGCCCCTGAATTTTAAAAAATCTTACTTGCCTCCCTTATTTTCATATTTTTGTATCATATACAACCCGTTTGAAAAATATAATATTAAAAAATCATCTTGAGAGAGTAGTTTTAATTTCATTCCAAAATTGCCCTTTTGTTGTCTTACTTTTTTATTACCAAAAGTGAGTCTATTAATAATAAAAGAAAATAAAAAAAAGTATGAAAATTTATCCTGATTGATGAAATATAATGTGTTTTTTATATTAAGATTTAATATTTGAATTTTTCAAGTTACAAAAGTAATATTTTTCTTTACTATAAAATGTTTTGAGTTAATTTAAGAATTTTTATAAATTCTTTACATATTTTTGAATTTTCATTTTTTGTCTAAATGGAAGGCTTGAAAACTAAAAATATATAAGATGCTAAAAATTATATTTAAATTTTATTTCTATTGTTTTTAAGCCAGTACAAAAAGGTATTATCATGATTATGAATTTTTGTAAGTTTTTTTAAGAGTATTATGCATCGTTCATAATTTTAACTAATTTAACATAACTTATCCTAATCGATGACATAAAACTACTAAAGAGTTTTTGAATCTCATTATCAGCTTTTAAATTTTCATCAATGAACTACATCCATCTATTTACAAAAATTAAGAGATAAATTTGGCATATTATAGTAATTAAAAAATCACAAGAAAATGGTAAATTTGGAATGAAATTATATTCTCTCTCTCAAAATGAGTTTTTTATCATCATATTTTGAAATGGGTTTTGAATGTTACAAAAAGTTTAAAATAGGGGAACTAAGTGAGATTTTTTAAAGTTTGAGAGTGCCAAGTGAAATTATTGGAAACCTCAAGGGATGTTTGTGAAATTATTCCTATATAATATTGTGTTGGGTTAATTGCAATTTGCACCCTCAAACTATTACCAAATTGCAGTGTATGCCCCAAACTTTTAATTACAGCAATTTAGTGCCTTCAGCTATCCATCTTTTGTAAATCACTACATGAAAACCAATTTCCGCCGAATTCAACCAGAATTATCCAACCCAAAAATAATGAAAAGATATTTTGAACCTTTGGTTTTTTTTTTAATCCCCAAAATGCCTTCTTTATTAGATAACCATTCACGCCTAAATATCAAAACCTTATCTTCATCCTTAATCTATCCCTCTCTCCATCCTTAATTTGTCATTCCCAAATTAGTGTAGAGCTCTACCCATCTTGCAACAGTTACATCTAGAGGAGCCGCTGCTGCGTACTTCATTAGATAATTGGCGCTACTTCGTACTTCATCGGATAATTATCATAATATATACAATGATGCGAGTTTCCAGGAAGTTTGCTGAACTTCTCAAAATCGAGGGTTAAGAATGGGACTTTGCCCGATTTATCTTGCACACTGTTCTTAATGACGCCACTACAGGATACCTTATCAGTGACAAATGTGTTTTCGGAGTGGAGATTTTTGTCAACAAATACAGTGGTAGAGGAGAGTGTGTAGCAATGCCTAACATGAGTTGCAATGGTTGCTTTTGGGAGCCAATCAAGTATTCTTCTTTGAAGGATGAAATAATGTAATCTCAGGTCCGGGGGAATTGCAAATGGAAGTTAGTGCCTTATCCTATGGGTTATAGCATAGGGAAAGACCAAAGTCTTTCTCTTTACCTACTACGGCATAAGAAGTACACAGCTACTCACTTGTTCTCTAGTTCAGCTATGAGCTGGGGCTGGGGTAACTTTCTTCCACTAGAGCATCTGAAAGATGGTTCCAAAGGCGTCTCTTAGAGTCTTTCCTATTGTTAAGTTTAGGGTTTGGAGCTGGTGCCTGATAACTAGGGATGACAGAGCTACAGAAAAGGGTGGGAGGGTAAAGAAAAATATTTTGCTGAGCAAAAAAGAATTTCCTTTCATTTTTTTCTTTTTACATTTCAATCGATTACTAATTAAGTTTCAAATTAGTTGGTATTTTATATAGGTTTTTAAATTCTTCATTAAAATTATCAATACAGACGAATATATATATATATATATATATATATTTGGACAGATTAAAATTTTATTATTGAAATGTATGATTTATAGAAGGAAGTGTAGTCAAAAATCAGTATGAGTACTTGATTTGGTAATTACCTTTGCTTATTAATGTAATCACAGCCCTTAACCATAATCAATTAAAGCCTACCTCCACAAATCATGTGACAAGTTATATAATAGTGCTAGAATAAAGCTGTGATACACTAAAATTAGGATTCTCTTCATCCTACTAATTTCTTTAATTCATTATTCATGTATTATTATTCAATCATCATTAATTTAACAAAAAGATGCTCTTTAGCTAAAGGATAGTGTTGTGCCAATGTCAAGCGCTTTTAGAGATATGTATAGGGATTTGAGAACATATTTGTCATGTATTTAATTTCATTCACATCTAATTTCGTTTGAAACCTTCATACAACTATTTGAAATATAAAGAACCATACTGATTAACGCATTGGGGACCAAAATGCAAAGTCAAAAGTTTGACTAATTCCAATTTGATTTTGATCGTTAGATATTATAATTTTCTATTAGTTGTTTCAAATCTGCCTAAAATCAGAAATTTTTAGGAGCAACATTTGGTTTGAATTTGATTGGAAGAAATATTCTGCGAAACCAAAATAGGTGTTCTGGAAAGATTCGTCGGGAAAATTTTATGAATTCTTTAACGAGTAAAAACAAGTGTCAGTCGGCATTTATGAATTCAACTCTTGCTGGACCAACTGATTCGTTACAGTACACATATGGAGTGACCCACTAACTTGCTGCATTTTCACAACGCTGAAATACTCAATCCTTCTTCCTTAATGACTGCACGATACGAGGCAGTGAGAGTCTAAATTATAAAAAGTTCCACGTTATAGGCCAAGTTGGTCAATCATTAAATTCTGCAAGTGGGTATAAATTTTTTTTTTCCCTTCGGTGAAACTCTGCAAGTGGATATGAAGTCTGATGACTCAATGTGTCCCGGAAGAAAAACCATCTTAGCGCTATGGAGTTCACATTCCTTAATGTGATTGATGGACTGGCTAGATTCATACCGTTTCTCTTTTGATTTTTTAATCACTTCTACGGTTACTGTACAAGAGTGACTACACCCAAGTGCATTTGGTATATGGCCCATTTTATTCTTTGTTTTGCAAAGAAATAATCAAATCAATTCCTGAAGATATGGTTTATCACTGTGTTTCAAAATTGATATTAATGAATATGTATTTTATTTTTATCCCACTGATGCCCACATCACTGTTTAATCTTCACCCTCCTCTCTTTCTCCCTTACCTTCCCATTGGTAAAACCCCTATGGTTTCTTCCTCCATAGCGAATCCACATCTTCCCTTTCTCTACCACTGTCTAGGCCCATCTCTTCCAATTCCTCCTTTTCTGCTGTCCCTCCCACTGGGAGTCCCTTCATTTATTCTTTGTGTCTGATTATATTGTTGTATAGACCAATTGACTTGACAGAGAACAAACATTTTGTGCATGCTGCAAGGTCAAAGAGGAAAAAAAAAAAGAAAAAACCAAACATAACAAGTAATAAAAATTTCAAATTATAACTTGGCATATACTTAGGTAAGTTGTCGCTGGTTAGTTGATAAGTTTTAGTTTATTATTGAGCGACTTAGTAGGTATTCTATTGCCACATAAGTTGCTTGATTACCGTTATAAAACTATTGCCACATAAGTTGCTTAATTACCATTATAAAACTTGCCCAGATATATTCCTCACAATTGACCAACTAAGTGCTAAACAAGGGCAGAACTCGACTGCAAAAGACCGAGCAATAACTAAATGAGGCAGTCATTTAGTAGCTATGCATAAGCAACCATAAAGAATAAAGATCATAGACAATTAGCTATATATTTTGGACAATTCTTACTCATTGACTTGGCTTATGAATCTTTACATGTCCCTGTTGTGAATGGAAACAAATAGTATTCATAGCAGAAGACTTCTATAATATCACTAACCATGTTGAATTATGCCGTCAAACTCATAAAACATTTTTAATTTCCACAATCGTGTTCGAAAGTTAGGAAGTAGAGACATGATAAAACCGTGATTAATACCCATGAACTGATTGTTGCACGTAAAATTTAGATACAACACATAATTACCACCATAGGCTTTTGAAGGCAATCCACTAGGTAATCGAGGGGCCTCTATCCACATTATCTTAGCCCTACATTTGGGATACAAAATAATATTCCTTAACGTGTAGACCTTGATCTTTAAACAAATATATGTTGTAAAAGATATTGCTCCTGTATTGCAAAATGTAATACAGTCTGCCAATCTTCTTTTCTTTTCTTTCTCAAACGTGTTTGACTTTTTAAATCAACTTGGAATAAAGATAATCAATATCATAGTCACTCCAAAGTCAAAATTGACTATAATACTTGGACATATTGATGAGTGTAGGACACGAATCTTTTCCTCGTCATAATGCTCAAATTCTATCTATTAATACATAAGTGGTGGAGTAAATGCCCTTGGCACATATCTCTTTCTTTCTTTCTTTCTTTCTTTTTTTTAAATACACTTTGATCCATTAAAGGGACTGCAAATTATGTTAATATGGACTCTACCAATTAAAGCAGTCATCTCTTCAACTTTCAACTACTTCGTTGACCAACTCCACGGCCCTTTTGAAAGCAATATGGCATAGATTTTCCTATAAATAGAGGTCACTCAATAGACTGTTACCAGCTTTTTCATCATTCCCTAAATCAGTTGCCAATATATAAAATAACTTGAGCAAAAATGAGTTCCAAGGCTCTTCTTTTCTTTTGCATGTCCTTGGCTATAGCTCTAATGATTACCTCAGAGGTTGCTGCTAGGGAATTGGCTGAGACTTCCACGTCAGTTGACAACTATGAGATTTTATTCTCTAACTCAAGTTCCACCCTTTTCTTAACTGCAAAACTTTATGTGTAGCAAGTTGTTATATATTAATTTGGTGTTACACGTGAATATGTATTAAAGCCTGCTAAAGTTGAAAAATCTTTTCACCAGTAGTGTAAGATAAAACCTCTGTAACTGTGGTTTTCTATACTAATACCAGCTATGAATCAGTAGTGATTTAATATTATATGGTTATTTGTAAAAACAACAATTTTTGCACATACGTTAAAAGACAAATGATTATGACACTCTCGATAAGGTACTAGGTAACCTAAAAGCATGTGTACACGTTGGTGCAAAATTTACAATTCCAAATTGTGGAACTGAATTAACGTGCATGCCCAACTTGTCCCCATTGCAGCGAAGAAAGGTGAAGCAAATGGTGTAGAAGAAGCCAAGTACCCTGGAGGTGGCTACGGAGGGTATCCCGGGGGAGGATATGGAGGTTACCATGGAGGAGGTTACGGAGGGTACCCTGGTGGTGGATATGGGGGCTATCCAGGAAGAGGTTATGGTGGACATCCTGGGGGCGGATATGGAGGGTATCCTGGGGGTGGCCGCAGGGGTTATGGTGGATATTGCCGCTTTGGGTGCTGTGGCAAAGTTATTATGGCGAAGGCTGTAGGCGTTGCGCATATCCTGGTCAGGCTGTAGATGCTGAGCCTTGAAACTAGTAAAGCCGTCTTCTAGCTCGATCATGAATGCTTAAACAAGCTCAGTGTGATAGTTTGCACTTTGCAGTGTAAAATACAAATAAGAGCTTGGTTACTGCTTTGTAATATGCAATTTCTATGTATTTGCTTGCTATTTCAATATTCCAATCATGTTAATATGTAATTGTGTGTCTCTTTTATGAGCACTAATGGTTTGATGGTAAAATATTCTCATGCAATATGAAATTATTTTAGTAGCTTTGCTATAAAATAAGTGTAATGTCAGTATGTCACAGATAAAAAGAAATCAACGCTATGCTTGGTTGGTTCATCTGTGAATCACTTGTGCATCATCAAAAGCTCCCCACCCCCTTTCTTTTACGTTTAATCTCTCTCTGTCGAGTTTAGTTATATTTTGTACTAAAACAAATTAAAAAATCCCTTACCTATAGGCCTCCCTATCAAAATCAAGTTTATGAGTTGAACAGAATTAAGAAAATCAAATACTTAATCTTGCCATGCAAATGATCATGTCAAAAGCATAGAGAAAATCTAATAATTTACTAGTTGATCACCATGAGAGATTGAACATTGAGCTCTTTTCAACTAATGAAAAATATATAGAGTACAGAGAATTTGAATATCAGGGATAACTCTTGTGCACGATCATGTTTAGAGGGAAAAATAATTTAATGAACCGAGGAGTGGAAATCAGTAAGTGTGCAAAAATCAGTAGGCGTGCCAAAAAAAAAAAAGGGATAAAAAAAGGCTGAAGGATAGTTTTACAAGTTTGGGGTAAATTTGTCAATATAAAGGAAAGATGGAGTGTTTTTTTTTTTTTTGAAGTACTAATATTATTTGCCTATAATTATGTAGAGTGATGTAAAAAACAAAAAATGTACAAAGCATTGCTAGTATTCACTTGATAAATATACTCTTCCCTGCAAATCACATGTTAAAATTTAGTTTTTTTTAAGGCATAAGTTTTTAATTCTTGAATCTTACAAATTAATATTATATCTTTTCTATTTTGTAGTCACTATCTCTAACGATGACAGTATGTCTAATTTTTAACCTGTGCTTTTTTACTAGAATATTAATTACTAGGCTAAAGAAGACCCCAAAAATCAATGTATAAAACTACTTCATATTATTTATTTTACTTGAAAAGAATTTATTGCATTCATTAACATTAATCACTTATTTTTACAGGCAGATTATTTATTATGCTTGTTATGCCAATCTCCATTATTTAACCAAAAACAAATTAACAAAGCTCAGTGAAAATTACAAAATTGATATAGTAATGCATATATTGCTTCCCTATTTATATTAGTTGTTTGTCACCAAAATATACTAATGAATGCCACTTAACTTTCTTACAAACCACGCATGCATGGTCAAATAGAAGGTGGTTCAGTGGCATATGATAAGGAAAAAAGCATCATGCCGTAAAATCTTCCAATTTTTACGTTGCTACTAAAAGTAGATAATTAGTTACAAGCACAATTCTATAAATTTGATTGAAATAGCAAGTTTTACATCATTTTATTTTTGTTTCCATGTCAAATGCCACTGGACCCTATTTTATCTTACCATTTTTTGCCACAAAAGTTTAGTATTTTATAGGTAGTTTTTGGTGATGGACCACCAATATACAAGTAATTATAGAAGTATTATTTTTTTAAATGGGAGGTTCTTAATTCAAAATCTCCTACTTATAATCCCTCCCATCCCACTCCTTCCAATCTAACCCTCCCTCAATTGTAGAAGTACTTTAAAGAATCCAATCATCTCATATTTTAAAACAACACTTTCTTCATAGGATTGTTGCATTTTACACATATACTATTTCTCTATTTTGTAGTCATTATCTCTTGTTATGACAGGGATGCAAAAGTTTACAAGTGTACTGTTTCTTTGAATAACTAATTATATGGAAAAAAAAGAGAGATGAAAAATAGTTGACAGATACTATTGTGTTGTGTTTTATTTTATTTGTTAATATTTTATCATGTTCATTAGTAATTGTCATTTTTTTATTCATCAATTATTTATTAAGCTTATTCATTCCAATTTCTTTATTCAGTTAACCATACAAAGTAACTAAGCTCCTCAAATATTGTATAATTAGTAATGTTGATAGATATAATGAGAAGAATAAGGAAATCTTTTGAGCATAAGAAAGGCAAAGAAGTTAGACATCTCTTGAGAGAAAAGAATCAAACGAGATAGCTATTTTTAGTTCTCTTTAGAGTTAAAATGGAAGATTAGAGTTCCAAAGATGAGAATTTCAATTTATTCAATGAAGACAAGAATTATAAGATAAATTAGATGAAGGTAACAAGGCATCTACTTGTCAAATATGCATAGAAAAAATTACATGCATGGAGAGATTTAGTGACAAAGATACATGTAATTCTCATCCTTTCTGTACTAGGTGTATTGAGGAATTTGGTGCAAAAGTTGATAAAAAAAAAACAATATAACATTCATTGCCTCAAGTACGATATAAAGAACCGTTCATTCCTTTTGAATGTAAAAAAATTGTGTCAAAACAATTATTTATGAAATGTAGTGATCAACTTCGTGAAAATGCTCTCATGGGGTTGAGAAAATGTAATTGTCCAAATCCAAATTGATCAAAAGTTATCATTAATGAATATAATCAAGAAAATTTGAGAAAAAATCAGAATGTCCCAAGTGCAAGAAATTGTTTTCTTTTGAGTAATTTTCATCCATAGAATACATATAAGGAGATGACTGAAATAGATCAAGAAATATAAAAACAAAATCTTGTTCAAAGAGCTTGTGAAGACTAGAAGATGGACTAAGTGCCTCGAATACCATATTCATGTTGAACGCATTGTAGGCTATAGCTTTGTTAGATGCAAATATAATACAAGATTCTGCCATCCATTTAGGAATCCTGTCACTGTTTTGCAGTGGTGCAAATACAACAACAAGGATTTGATTGAATATGAAGTTAATTGGTTATGACATCCATATTTTGAATTCAAGATATATCGCTCTAGATATTGAGATATGAGATCTTTTATTGGATAAAACATATATTTCATACAGCGTCTAGTTAAAATTCTTTCACACATTTTATTTAGAACTGTTGATATTCTATTTTTTAAAGTTTCCTTCCATAAAATTTCCAAATTATGCAAATTTTGCTATACATATAATAATTCTTTTCCTCTTTAAATAATAAAATTATGTTCAATTTAATTTTTTAGCTTACTTTATACAAGAAAATTATGCCAATTTTCAAGACATTGTTTCTTTAGATTTATTAAATGTTTTTTGCAAGATAATTATTTTGACTAATGCAAAAAAAAAAATTAAAAAAATAAAACACTACTATAAATATTCACACTTTCGTGCAATGTATGAGCTGAAATCTAGCTGCTTTAGACTAGAAATATTTTAATTGTTTAACTTTATGTATTTAAATTTATATAATTTTTTATGTCATTAGTATCTCTATCTATGCTGGATGCTAACTTTTACACATGCACTAATTCACCAGAGAATTGAATACTAGACAAAAAGGACTGAAAAAGAAAAATCAGTATATAGAAGTGTTTAGAAGTGTTTAGTATTGATTTTTTACTTAAAAAAATAAATTTATAATGCTCATTGCTATTGATCACTTGCTATGCTCATTAATGCCAATATCTTTATTAAACTAAATATAAGCTAACAAAGCTTAACAAAAATCATAAAATTGACATAGTGATACATGTATTGATTCTGCCTCTATATTGATAGTCTATCACAAAAAACTACCATCAAAATGCTACTCAATTTCATTGTTAAGTATACTAGAATAGAAGAGGGTATAGTGGTACATGATAAGGAAACAAATAGATAATGATATGAATCTTCCTAATTTGAGATTTTTACTAAAATTAGAGAATGTCTTATTGTATTCAGCTAACACTTTGATTTATTTATTTCCTTAGCATATGCTATCAACCTTTCTATCTCAACAATAAAAGATATTCTAACAGCATTTTATGATATCCACTATATATTTCAAAGTAACACTATCCTCACAGGGATGTCACATTTTACATGTGTACTATTTCTATATTTTGTCATCATTATTTCCATAAATTTACATGGGCATTATTTCTTTCAATAATTAAGTACAATATAAAAAGAGATAAAAGGAAAACTACAAATATAGTAATATTTTCTTTTAGTCATTAGAAATTCTCTATTTTTATTAATATTGGTCACTTGATTTTACTCATAAGTTATTTGGTAGGTTCATTTATTCCGAACTCTTTATTCAATTAACTATATAAAGAAACTAAACTCCTTAAATATGAAATAGTTAATACATTGACAAATATAATATATAATTCTATACTTGTTAGAAAATGAATATTCATCCAATTTTTCTAGCTTATTTTGTGCGTGAAAGTACACAAGCCTTTTAGGAAACTATTTCTCTAAAATTTTTAGATCATATAAAATTTGGCAAGGTAGTTTGGAATTTTAACTTATCTGTATGTGGTTGATGATGTAACTACTTTCGTGCAATGCATGTTTATGAAAATCTTGTTATTTGAGAGATGGTTTTAATTGTTGAATTTTACAAATTAGGTGTTATATATTTTATTTTTTTAATATCTCTAATTATCATAGGATCCAAAATTTTACTTGTGTATTTTTTCACAAGCAAACGCCACCAAAAAAGCTGTAAAAATCAATAAATGAAAATGTCTCATGATATGTACAATCACTAGTTTTTACTCTTTCATCATTTGTTATGCTAATTAACACCTATGATATCTTTCACAGAATTAAATGTAAAGTAACAAAAGCTAGCGAAATATTAAAAAACTGATATATTGATGCATGAATTAATTCTCTCTCTCTCTCCTTTAGTAGTCTATCACCCAAAGCTACTGATGAAATGCAAGTCAATACTTTTGCAAACTTAGTGATATAGAAGAGAGTTTAATGGCATATGACAAGGAAATGAGTAGACCACATTCTAAAACTTTCCCATTTCTATATTACTACTAAAATTAGAGCATGTTAAAAGAAAAATTTGATAGATTTGACTAAAATACGAGGGTTTAACACCTTGATCTATTTGATTCAATGTCATATGCCATTGAACCCTTTTAGATTCCACCATGGTTTTCATGTGTAGCATTTCATTCATACATTCTGGTGACAAAATACCATCGTCGCAATTCCACGATTGGTTTTCCCTCATGCTTCATATAAAATTCACTAACTGTTCCTACAACTCTCAGGAGTGGACCAAATCCTCTACTTCCAATAATGAGAAAGTTTGGCTGAACACGTCTAACTTTATGACAGATAACTTCTTTTGGATGACCTTTTTGATCCATGCTTCACAAGCAACCCCAACTTCATGGCATCTATTCACAAAGTGCTCTAGCAGATGAGGTCCTCTGATCTTGTCTCTATGATTCATTCTCTTAAAATCTTCTGGTGATGAAATATGCTATCCATATCATTAAAACCATTTTCATCGGGGGCTTGAATATGTAGAAAAAGAATTTTGAATCCAAAAGTGTTGGAGAGAATGATCTTTTTCAAAATCCAATTAAAAGCTCCTTTGTGATGAATCCATTCAGATACCCCTTGATCATCAAATCGTTCACTTCTATTATTATCTAAGTTGGCTAGCTCTCTATATATCTTTCTGATTTCTAATTTTCATCCCTACCTCACCCACTTAGTTCACTCTTTTCTAGTACTCTTATTTAGTATCAATGGTAGAACCCAAAATTCTACCAAAAGAGTATAGAAGATAAATTTCATAAAATCAATGCATATGGGAGGCAATTTACACACATACTACATAGTTGATAAACTTATTTGATTGTATCTTCTAGTGGAAAAAAAAAACTCCCAAATATCATAAAACTAATAAAGGTGCATGTATCCCGTCAAACTTTCAAACTTAAAATTTGATTTATGATGGCTACATGTTTGACAAGTTACTGCAAATGAGTTAGGCAGTCTATTACAACAACTACAATCTTGTAGCATACCACAATAACTACAATTTTGTAGTTATTATAGCAACTATAATATTTAATATGTCACCACTTAATTCGTGATAATATCTATAATATTTGACATGTAACTATTTATTAACTAAAATGGTTGCGATATTAGATTATAACTCTACAAGTATGAGTTAAATCCAAACAAGCCTAATAATATACATTTAGTAGATTTAATTGATTATGTATTCATTATGCAAAGAAACCTTTTAATAAACCCATTATTGGCTCCAATTGAAACTTCAAACTTCAAATTTGCATTTCATTACCTACAATCTTTAATATGACATTTGTTCATGCATTCTATTATTCGATAAAAGTTCCTTATAGCATGTCAAAAATCATATCTATACAAGGCTAGACTTTGTAAAGGATCAAGATTCCAAAGCAATGGCTATTAATTTATAGAACTACTATTCAAAAAAAATTACTTTTAACAGATTTGGAAATTGTGTGACATTTGGGGTTAAAAAGTAGTGAAGAAAGGATTTCATGAATTTGGAAAGAAAAATTTAATGAATAACCCACCTATCTAAATTTTTACCTCTCTGAAGGTCTCAAGATTCATATCTACAACAATTTTTTCGAAATAGAAAATTTTGATTAAAAATATTGAGAAATTAGAACAGCATTTTTAGTGATTCCAAACTAAAAGAATATATTTTTTCACACGCCACAAGCACGCTCATAATAAATTCACTACCATTTTAAACATTAATATGAAATGCACTATGAATTTTAATCTATTGATAAGAATAAGTTTTTATTTTGTACATTTAGTTGTTGGTCATAGGTACAGAGCTAATGGAATACTGCTAGTAATGAGCAAATCAAATAAAAAATAATGTTAAATCATCATGCATTAATATTGCAAACTAACGTTGTCAAATTATAGCTTTATTAGTCTTATTAATTTCCTTAGCATTTCCTTGCCAAGAATGATGATTATATGTACCATCAACAATAAACAAATGGTAAAGGAAATAAATCAGTGGAAAATACTATCTGATGAAATATTTGCACGAGACTTGACTGACTATCATATGGTCACGTACCTAGAGAAATCATAATCCTAAAAAATCACTTCTCATTTCCAATAAAGCATCACTTGTATGTTTTGAGAGATACATTAGAGCGCCAACAAGAAGTCATAAAACATCGGTTTGTTTACATCCTAAATTTCATATCTAAAAACTGGTGCTTTAAATTGCTATAAACAGAGAAAGCATCCAAACATTGATCAAGAAAAGTCTCCCTATCAAATTGAATTTCCTCAGCACCTGACACAGTCATATAATTGGAACAAACAGTAGATAAGGAGCTAACACTATTATCATCATGCTCAAAAGAGGGAAAAAAGAGCAAAAAATCACTATCAATAGCATCGTTTTTTTCAATAGAACATTAATTTCAGTAAAATCTACACTGATGGCAAAGGTTACATCATCAACATATATAGAAATCAAAGAATATATTTGAGAGAAATGGATACTATATATTTGAAAAATAAATAAAAATTAATATGAAAAGACATTCTGGGTATCATGGCTATATAGCATAGCCACATTAGTATATGGTGGTGGTAATTGGTCACAATTCCTAACTGAGAGAAAAAAGAAGCAACAAGAAGCTAGACTAATTGGAATTGGACACTGGAAAACTATTGAAACAGAGTGATCAGATGCTGAGATTGAGAATTAGAAATGGGAGGCAAGATTATTCTACTTCTTTGATTGGATTGAATTGAGGAACGTCGTTTCCATGAATGAGTTCTCGAGGTTGAAAAGAATCAAGGATTTTGAAGGGATGATGGGTGTCGAAACTACCAAAAATAAAATATTTACTCTAAAAAATATGAATTCAAGTATTACGGTAAGTAGAGTCGTATCCTCAGGGATTGGGTGATTTATATCCTATGAAATAAAAATAATAAATGGGAGGTTTTGAACACTTCCTAATTAACAACTCAAATAAAAATAGACAATATCACAAAATTCAAATTAAATTAAATAAATCAATGAAATGCTCTAGTCAAAGGCCTAATCTCACTTTGGTATCATCGAACTGATCATCGACGCTAAAATGACAATTATTTGTCTACAAATAAATTGGTTATAGTAGTCAACAAACTCTAACAACATGCCCTTCCTTACTGTGTCGATAGCCATGACAAGGTCTGTGACTACTTCTCTTGCCAATAGACAACCCTAAACAAGCTCTTAAGATTTAGCCTATCGATAGCATTAACAATTAGAAAGGCTACCAATTCTAACCAAAAACACATAAACTCGGTTCATTTAAACTAGATTGAATACCTCCGTGACAATAATCCAAAAGTTTCTTATACTACTGAATCAATTCACTTGTCACAAATACTAAAACATACCAAACAATTACGGATTTGGCATTCTAGATGAAAGTAGATTACTCACACAATTAAATAATGGCCAGTTATTGAATTGCAAGAAATAATCATAAACGTGAACATCAGAAAATATCCAAATACTTGTAAATAAATGAAATAAAAATAATTCAACCAAGTCTCACAGAGTTGATGAACCAAAAATCGATTAGCCTTCAACTAGATGGGAGAGATTAGCCACTCCTCATGGAGATTTATAGCCAAGAGATGTTTTTGAAATTTTCTATTTTATTTGACAAAAAAGATAAAAGAAGGAACGGTACTATTGATCCTTGGCGAAATAAAGTTCACAGCCAAGAACCAAAAGGCCTCCCACGAAAGCCTTCCAAAAACCTCTCCAACGAAATTTGCCCCTCGCCTTCCTTGACTTCCCTCTTTATTGCTACCGAACTACTAGTCTACTAATGATAGCAGGACTACTAATAAGTATTCAATCCGGTTTCAAACTCTTTTACAAAATGGAAACTTGATAAAATATTAAACTAATAAAAAGGGAAGGCAAATATATTTTCTCCTAACTAATAATGTTAACTTCCAAAAAGGAATGAAATCTCTTGCTAATCAAAAGAATTAAGTAGGGCCCCCTTCAACTCCCGTAACATCCATCCTTCACAGCAGAGTAAGGCATGCCCTAAAATGTTCACCTAATTGCGCTTTTAACTTCCATTTAATTCCAATGACCTAAATTAGTGCCAAAAACTAAATATGAGTAGAATCAAGCAATTAATACAATATTTTGGCATGATAAAAGGAAATATCCATAAATTATGTGCAAAATTAAGGGCTTAACAAGGGAAAGGGAGGGTGATTCTGACTTTGTTTTCAATTAATCTTAACAGATTATCATATGATTCATTTCTTTCTGCAATTGTTATCTCTTACTTCCTATAATAAACAATTAACATCTATGAAGAACCAATCAATATTTTTGTGCATGAAAAAACATGCTACGATCTACTGTGTTCTTGGTGTGTTGGCTACTCCATGGTCTCATTTCTCCCTTGTTTTTGCATTGATGCCCACTGGTGGATGTCAAACTGCCAAAAATAAAATTAAAATTAAAGCCTAATTGCCAACAACAAATCTTTCAAACTAAATCTGGTACGGGAGCAGGGACTCCGGATGTGCAATGGATTACTAGCTTCACCCTAATTCCAAGGAGTTTACTGAATCCAATATACCAGAATTAATCCAAAGAAATTCAATTAATTTGTAAATAGGGCAAGTAGGGTCGTCTCCTCAGGGAACTGGTAAACAAATCACACAGGAAAAATATGGGGGTTTTTGGAAGAATTAGCAAATAATTAAAAAGAACTAAAAGTTGAAATTCTATGTAAGCAAGACAGCAAGAATCAAATAAAACAAATATTAATTAATTCAAACAATCTAGTTAAGGAATTAATCTTGGCACCGGTGCACACAATTGATCATAGATCCATAAAAATATTCATACATTCATGGATAAATTGGTTATAGTGGTCAAACGACGCGCCCAACCACCAATCTTTCCTTAATTTTATAGTAGCCCAGAGACGCTCATAGACTACCCTCTTGTGAACTGGACAACCCTAGATACGCTCATAAGATTTAATGCAGTCACAGTATTAGGAATCGGAAAGACCCAATTCTAGATGGCAAAAACACATGCGGGTTTACTTAAACTAGATTAATTATCCCCACGATACAAATTAGACCACTTGCGAGGCGGTGAAACTATCTCGTGTGCCACTAATTAGGTTGCTTAAAGGCGACGCGCCAACACCCTAATTGACTGTATATTATTTAAACAATTGAATAACTGGCCACATTAATCAATAAATCTAAACAATAATAATTATGGAAAATAGAGAATAATTAAATGCCCATGAACATATAAGTTAAAAATAAATAATTAAAACGATCTCACAGTTGAGGTGCCCCGGGCCTCGATTACTCCTCAACTAGATAAGAAGTTAGCCACGCCTCATGATTGGAGCCATGCAAGTTGTAATTTCCATGCAACTCGAACGGAAGTCAAAGTGATCAAATAAAGCCACGGCAAAGTCCACCAAACCAATACTACTAACAATAATTGTAAAATAAGCAAGTACTGTACTAGAAAGTCTAATAGAAAGAGGCAAAACGAAGACGACGGAATCTCACGACAAGGAAGCAGGCACTAGTATATCAATGCTATCGCTAGTGGCAGCGGAAGGTAAATAACAAAAGACTATTAATCAAAACAATACTAGGCTATGGTTAATGCTACTGCGGTCCTGGGGAAAACAGAAAACAAAAGGAAAAATAAAGACTAAAGCTAGGCTAGAAGATTGGTATCCCTACTGGCGGCGCACAAGGAGACAATAAAAAGGAAACAAAAACAAAACTAGGCTACTCAGAGTTTTCTTCCACCGCCCTTGACTAATATATATATGTATGTAGTTCCCAATTCCAATTGTGCTTCGGATGCCAACAGAAGCAATCTCTTTCAATGGGCTCTAACTTTGCATGCCACAAGGAAAACTCTCCAAGCTTCACGTGAGTTTCCAATTTGCACGAGGTGTTTCCAATTAATTCCACTACCCATGTTTTCAAAAGATTTAGTCCTTCCCAATTGCTAACTTCAATAATCTTTCTGAGATATCAACATAAATTCAGAAATTCAACTCCCCAACTGCCAACTCAACCCAACGTCCCTTCTCTCTGGCATAGGCACAGCCTGGAAATGCCAGTCTTCTGGAATTTTTGCCAATAAAGTCCACTTTTCATACCAAGTACCTGTAATTGATATAAAACCCAAATATAAACAGTAAACCAATTCTTTGCACAATAAAAGGGAGATTTTAGGCCCAAATAATCCCAATTAACACATGCAAATATCCCCCTATCACCCACCACTCTCCTCTCCTCTTTCACAAAATCTAGGTGTCTTGTGTTTGTTAATTTACTTCACAAATATGACATAGCCAGAGATTCGAAGTTTCTCTAAGCTCGGAATTTACAATGTCTGTGATCTTAGTACTATTTGTATCCTATTTGTTAGGGCAAAAGTCTTTCGTGCATGAAATGCAGCATTCAACATTTCAACCTAGTAATTTTAGCTCAAAAAAAAGTAGTAATTTTAGGTTGTTCATGTTACTTTGAAATATATCTATTATTGAAGAAAGAGATATATTTAAACAGTCATCTACATATTAATAGCTTTGTAAAAATATACTAATCCTATTGAAATTTCCTAAATTTATGAAAATATTGTTTGACAAAGCCAAATATATATAGGCTATGTTATCATGAAGTTTAGGTTTTACTGAAATGGTAATCTAAGTAGATCTTAAAGGAACATTCAAGGAAGAGATAAGAGAGGATTTCAACACTAATGTCTCTGTAGATCGCGAGTTGGGGTTCAACTCCCTGCTGAAGATGAATAAGTTTAAGAGAAAAAAAAAAAAGCAACAATATAAAAGAAATGTGCATTAATTTCTCTTGTTAGGAGCAGCCTAAAACATTGTCATTGGAGAAAAGCATGTTCTGGTCTATTTGCTTTTTTTTTCCTGTCATGTTTTGTCACTTAGGAAGTGCACATTAAGGAATGATTGAGCAGTTGCCATTTTCCATTTTGGTAACAAATTGTCCTACATGCCTTTTAAGAGATGCACCGAGGAACAAAGGGAAATGGACTTTGTAAAAATTAAGAAGCTTGCACACGGGTTAAAAACAAAAAATAACAAACAAGTGAGGGCAAAAACTCGTCTCCTTAACATAGTTCAAGATATCGGCACAATAATAATCATCATCAAGCAAGTCTAGGACTCTAAGCAACACATACTCAAGGTGGCCAGCTTTTTGGAAAGGAGGTGCTATGTACTTTGTTGCCCAACAACAATTATTCAATATTGTTATTGAAGCAAAGAGACTAACTGAACAAGACAAACATTGGTACAATTCAAAACTTTTATGCAATTCAAAACTTTGATGAGCTACATCATGAACCATTGTCTGCATGTGCATTTCAAACACGAGTTCATCTATAATGAGTTTTATGCAACAAAAAATGTAAAAGGATGCCAAAGAACAAGGATATAGTGTTTAACAAATATATTTTGGTAGGGTTAGGAAAAAAACATATTTTCTCTATCATTTTGGTCATGATTAGTATCTAAGCCTAGAAATTCAAAAGATACAGAACTGGGTCAATCTTTTTACAGGGATTCTTCCATCTTCCGTTCTTTATCATCAGAATCTATAAATATTCTAGGTGTATTGGTTACTCCACGCTCTCATCTTTATCTCTTCTCTTGCTTTGCATTTCTTTTGCTCCATCCAAATCAACTACTCTCCTCTCCTCTTTCACTACATCTTAGGTCTCCTGGATATGTGAGCAACTTAGTATAACTGCTGAATGAATAAAGTACCCGTTTAGTTTCTTAGTTTTCTACTAAAAGTTTTTAGAATATTCTGTTAATATATTTTCTAACTATCTTTTTATCTGACATACATCACATTACTTAGTAATTTTTTTTTCCAAAAAAGGCTCTTAAAAAAACCAATCCAAAGGATAACTAGATTCACAGCTTCCTATGAGTTTGATTCTCACAACATCTACAATCCTAGTACTATTATTATGGCATTTATTTTGCAAAAATCTTTCGTGAATGAAACGTGTCATTTAATATTTCACCCTAGTTATATTTCGGACTGCTCATGTTGCTTTGAAATAAAGCTGAACAAAAAAGATATTAAATACAATAAACCATATAATGGCAGCTTCAAGGAAATTTTACTTATGCTATTGAAATTTTCTGTACTTATGGAAAGGATTGTTTCTCAAAGCCATTTGTAGAAAATTTGTTTAGCAAAACGTGTATCGGCTGATTATCATCAAGTTCAAGGTTTGCTGAAATGGAAATCTGATCGATAGATCTTAGTAAGGAATTCAGGAAAGATATATGAGGGATTTGAACAGGGCGTCTCTGTAGATTGAGAGTTGACGTTTGTGTGTCAAAATGAAGATAAATAAGGTCAAGAGAAACAAAAGTAACAATAAGGATATTCCAATTATATGGTGATTTTTTCTTCTGCGGAGAAGTGCAGGAAGTTGCCATTTAGGGGAAAAGCAAGTTCTGGTCTATTAGCATTTATTTTCTATTTTCTGTTCTGTTTTATCACTTGAATGAATGAGCAGTTTCCATTTGCCATTTTGCTAATAAAGGCTCCTCCTTGCTTTTATAAAAGTTGCGTATACCTGACACTAAATTACTTCAGCCATGCAATCTATTGGAGAAACTAATCCCAAGCTTACAGCGCTTAGTCATGAACTACTAAATCAATTAATAAAAATTCCGTTTTACTCTATTCATGACCAATTGTTTTTAAGGTAAAAGCCCATGGTATCAGAACTAATCCCAGCATCATAAACTATCCACACATGATTTAAACTCTTCTGGCATTAGCCTTAGTTTTATGTAGTTTCTAAGATGCCAATGCTCTAATTCTCTTGGACTATGGTCGGTTAGTTCTTGTGGCTCATTGGACGCTATCTCTAGTCGACTTCGTCCATTCAAGTCGAGTTCGTCCACACGCTATCTTTGACATTGATTAACCAAGACTAGCTAAATCAACTAATAAAGGTTCTAGATGACTTCACTCAACAATATTTAGTTTTGAGATGGAAAACCATATATGTTTTTTTTTCACAAAATCAATACGGAAATACTTGACTTTGTTTGAATTGCACATTTTAGAAGTGTTTGAAGAAAAACAAAAAGATAGTGTAGTACTATTTTTTGATATGATTTATATGAAATAGGAAATAGTTTAATGCCGTGTTTAGAGGATGTAAGTTATTGAAAAATCAAACAACGCCCTTGTATGCCATCATTAAATGTCTCTTAGATTTATATCTAATAAAATAAAGAATTATCTTCAGTACATATATTTGATTCTATAGTATGATAATGTACAATTAGAATTCAGTATTAGGCTTTAATTAAACTGCTATTTTGCTTCTTTCTTTTAAATTTAATTTAACTGACACATAATTAGATGTGACTAAATTTTACTAGTAGTTGAAAAATTTTCTTTAGATGTCCAAAATCGGCATTAAATTGGATATATTAGGGGCCATATTTGATCTTGTCAAAACTTTAGAGACTAAGATTGTACATGCTAAACATTGAGGACTGTATTTGCTTTTGTCAAAACTTTAAGAACCAAAACTTTGAGGCTCTTACGCCATATATATATATATATATATATATATATATATATATATATATATATATATATATATATATATATATATATATAATCTAATCCTTTTTCTACACATCAAATTTACAAGATATAACCAAGAATCCAAAATTCTATCCATGTTGAATTCACCAAATTCATCCAAAGTTACAAATTTTTACAAAATAAAAATTTCATACATGTTTAATCCTCGACAAATATAAATCCAAATAATGCAACAAGTTTTTTTGATAATACTTAAAAATCACACATTTTAGAACTACCTAAACCAATCTTCATCTTCATTGTCTCCAATTTCATAAGTTTCCAAATCAATATCATCCTCATCATCAAGTTGCAACTATATGCAAGGTTTTAACATCAAAAATTTAAGTAACAGACACATTCAAACGGGGAAAAAATGTTGACTGGGAAAAGACATTCATGATGAAAATGGCTATAAAGTTTCAAGGTTTGTTTATGACTTCATTCTTTGGAAACAGAGAACAGTTAGCTCAACACAAGTTAGACGCCTCCTTGTCTTCCATGCGTCCTTCATCCAAAACAGAAATAGGTAGTAGGCTAGTTGAGATCAAATACAAAGGTTCTAAAGAAGCTGCTAAATGTAGTAATCCTACAATGAACCTATCCTTGTTTACCAGGATGAAATACAACCATGTGAAAATCATCAACAAAGTCAAAATTTTTGGTAATCTATCCATTGTTCAATTTTCATGATCCATTAATTCCGAGAACACAGTGAACTACCAGCAATAAAGAGGAAAAGCAATGAAAAGAACCAATAACAAAAAGGAGGCTGCTCAAAAAGTAAATAGTGCTGGAATAATACTACCTTCCTCGTCCTGGAATTCATTTTTTTCACTTTTTTCAGGCACAGCCGCTTTCTTTTTTCGTATTTCTACCTCTTTTTAACTAGTTAGTGTTAGGCTATCTTAATTAATCAATTGTGTGTTACCAGCACCAGATTAACAAGAATCCACCAAAAAAAAAAAACTAATTAACAAAAATACAATTAACAAGAATCCAATTGTGTGTTAGTTACCAGCACCAGATTGTGTGTTCAAGAATCCAATTAACAAGAATCCACCAAAAAAAAAATAAAATTACCTTGAAGACTCTTCTTACCAAGAAGGTAGGTTGTGCTTCTTCTTCTTGTAATTGAACTAGGGGATATTGTATATGAGAGAAAGCACACTTAAAGTTTAAAGTACTTTTAACTAAGGAATTCGGCCTCTAAATGGTTTTGCGGACGGATTGAATCTCCTGAAGAAGATTATTTCTTTCTCTCAACAGAAGGCCTTTAATTTTACACAAAAGCTAAACAAGGGAAAGAAGGCTAGAGCAAAACCAAAATTGTTGTGGAGGAACCCTAGATGGCTTCAATTCCTTGTTTTTTGGCTTTAGGGCAAAAGGAAGTAAAACGGGAAGAAAAAAGCTTCGGTCAATTGTAAAAGTGGTTAAAGAAAAAAATAGAAAAAGGCCAAAATTCTTGAAAACACTGCTTTGAGGACTAATACTGTATTTTTCCCCAACATTTTTGACCGAAAAAATCTCTATGAATTCCGCCCGTTGTCAACGTCCAAGGATAGAAGCAAGGGATCATATAGACCCACTCTCTAGATGCACACATGACAGCATATAGGCTCCATCTCCCATCTTTAGTGGACTGCATATATAGCACATACTTATCAAGCTGTTAAGCCTCGTTCATTTCCCTGGAGATAGAATTATCTAGTAACAGCAATAGTTATCTTGACTAAGAAACTGTTGATTTATTCTTTACCTTTTTGAGTTTGTAATCTAGAAGTGCAATGCAAAGATGGTTAAAATGGAAGCCAGGACAATAAGACACATGCTTTACAATCGAAGACACGTTGAAAATTCAAATGCAATTATGGCAGTTGGTTCAATATTCTTGTTGCTGGACTTTTTTTTTTTGGTGGGTTTTTTTTTTTTTTTGGGGTGTGGTTGGACATGGACAGACATGTACCCATCAATGAAGAAGGAAATTGAGACCAGAACTCTCAGCTTGAGGAAGTAGAGGTGAGAACGAGAATCATGCATGACGCCAGAATAAATGGCATTTTCGTTTCTTTTAGCTCATCAAGAATAATTGTTATGCAAGTTGGACCCTACAAAGTGACCCTTCTACACCAGTGTCCTCTACAATGGACAAAATCCATGCACGTGAAGTCCCTTTGATGTTCATGAATCACGAGGCCTTCGGATGCAAAGAAAAGTCTTCGCGCTCTAAAACAGTATGGCCAAGCTTTATAAATCCCTAAATCGTGTCAAATACTGTTAAGATTTCAGTGAGCTTGAGATCAAATGGCATCTTCAATAAAATTATTTGAAAATTTTTTAGAAAATTACTTGAAATTTTTTAGAATAATACTATATGATACTTCCTATGATTTGATGTATGTGAAATTATAAAAAATTATTGAAACAAGTACAAAAGCTGATTACAATTTTTTTAAATATGAAGTGCCATTAATGAAATGTGAAGTGTCATTAATAATTCCCTCTCAATATGTGTAATCAGTTTTTTAATTGTAAATACATGCCACTAAATTTAAAATTAGATTACATGACATACGCTTAATATGTCACGTGTATGTTGATTGAGAGTGTATAAAAACATTTATCCAATAAGTGTCATCTGGCAAGTTCGAATCTTTCAACATATCCTGCTTCTCACATCCATTCATGAATCACGACCACACACATGGACCATGTATATACTATGCACATGGACGACTGTCTTCCTCCGACATGTATGCAAAATCGGATCGACTTGAATAATGCAACAAGAATACCTAATAGATTTTCCAAACAGAAAATCCCATTCACGATAACTGGGATTATCTATCAGATATTGCAGCCCTAATTTTCTTAATTGCCAACTAGATCATGTGGTCGCCACATTTCCATGCATATTCTGTCCCTTAATTGCCAACTAGATCATGGGGTCGACACCTATCAGAGAATGCCCCAGCTTTCTCATCCTTATCTCAATACCAGTTGCCAAATCTTAAGTACATAAATTAGGTTGTGAGAGAAAAAGAAAAATGAATTCCAAAGCAATTCGAATTAGTAATATGTTTACCAAATCTTTCGTGCATGAAATGTGCCATTTAATTTGACATTTCGAATTAGTAATGTGTTTAGACTGCTCATGTTGCTTTGAAATGAAAGATTATTTGAACAAGAAATTTATTTAAACAATAGTATATATACTGACCTCTTTAAGAAAAATTTATTAGTGGTGCTGAAATTTTCAGAATTTATGAAAAGATTGTTTGACAAAGCCATTTGTAGGAACTTAGTTTAGCAAAGATGCATCTGCTGCATTTTTCATTAAGTTTAGGGCTTGCTGAAATAGGAATCGAATCTTAGTAGATCTTAACTAAAAAGGGTTTGAAAGCTAAGATCTTTATAGTTTGATAGTTGGGGTTCAAGAGTATCCCTGCTGAAGATGAACAAGGTTAAGAGAAACAAAAGCAACAATAGGGAAAAATTCGAAGTGCATGCTGAATTTTTTTTAGAGAGAAGGTAGGAACTTACCATTTGGAGAAAAACATGGTTTGGTCTATTAGTCACTGAGGAAAAATGGGGAGCAAGGAATGAATAAGCATTTGCCATTTTTCATTTTGCCAATAAATCCTCTTCCATGCCTCCCAAGAGTTGCACGGAGGAAGAAAGAGGAATTGGACTTTGTAAAAATTAAGAATGCGGGTCTGACTGAAGATTCAAACGCGAGTTAATTCTATAATGATTTTTATGCAACAAAAAATGCAAAAGGGTGCCTAAGAGCACAGGTATGATGGTTAATAAATATATTTTGCCGGACTATGGAAATCATCTTTTTCCCTATGCTAATATGCTTTTGGTTGTGATCATTAGTAACTACACCCTGGACATTCAAAAGATACAGAATTGGGTAAAACTCTCTACGGGAACTCTTCCCTCGGATATTATTTATCATCAGAATCTACAGAATGGTCCCAATAGCATTCAACTTAACAAGCTTCCAATCATTCTAAATTATAATGGAGCTGTCAAGAGTGAATAATAGAACAACATCACTTTGTCATTCAGTCCAATAATAAGGCAACTTAAACCATGTATTTAAATGTTCTATTGATTACATTGCAAAGATGTTAATACTGTGTTGGTTGTTTTATTCAAGAAAAAGAAGGAAAGTTATGAAGCAAAAACTTAATATACTATATAAAAGAAAAACCATGACTTACCAATTTTATATTCCAGGTACTACACTAACAAAAATGTGGTTTTTGTTTCATTGGGTTAAAATTTATGGCTTTTAATATAGTACAATCTTTTAAAGTCGTGTGCCATGAAATATGGATTCCAAGTAAGTATTTCTTAATTTTCATATGAAGTAATTTTTTGTATTTGTCTTATTAGGGATGAGGTTGTCAATCTCTTTTAAGTTTAAGATAGTAAATATTGTAAAAATATGCTACAGTGGTAGCATTATGTCATTATTGTGTAACGATGAAGAAAGTCCTAGAGTACCATGTCAATGTACTCTTTCGCCCAACCATTAAATACCAGATAAAAAGAGATGAATAAAATCAAATATAGTAGTGCTTGTTGTGTATAATTTATTTGTGAAAAATTTATTGTGTTCATTAGTGTCCATCATTTGTTTTTACTGGTCAATCATTTGTTGTGCTAATAAATACCAAACTTTTTTCAACTAAAAAATTAGAAACAAAATTTTTAAATAAAAAAATAAATAAGTATCAAACTTTTTGTTTCAAACTAAATACCGAAACAAAGCTTAACAAAGGTTATAACATCGATATATCCATACATAAATTCTCTCTCTCTATTGACATTCTGTTACCAGACTACCAGTTAAATATTATATAACTCAATTGCAAAGAATATAAATATGCGTGGAACGGCATGTGAGCCATATGCATTTGGGTAGTGGTGCCTCAACTAATCCAGCTTCTAATATTCAAAAAAGAAAAAAAAAGAAAAAAAAAAGAAAATAGCAAAGCATGATAAGATAGAATGGATTCAGTGGCGATGACCAACGAAACAAACTGGCTATGTTGTGAAGCCTTTCTACGTCTATATTGCTACTAAATTTGTAATCCATCACGAGCCAAATCTGATAAACTTGGCTGAAATAGGTGAGTTACATACTCTGATTTATTTGTTCTTAGAATGTCTTTACAATGATAAATGATACATATTTGGCAAGGTAATTCAAAGTCTCAACTTAGAATAATTTTGTTGAATGATATAATGAAAAATATGAAAATACTAACAAGGATATGTATTGAATATTCTCTTTTGTGCAATGCATGGGTCAGAATCTAGTATTTGAAGGAAGGCTAACTTGTCATCAATTACAATTTTTATTTAGGAAGTATGGTAGCATCTTCAAATCGATTTTGCAAATATGTGAGCGTTAGAGAGTCGACCATATGCATTGGAAAATGGTCATGAAAGTCAATAACTCAATATACTCTACAATTTTTGTTCTAGGATAGAAATGGGATTTGACGAATTGATTCTTCAGTTTTTCTTTTTCTGATTGCAGACTTGTTTGGCACCCCTGTTTTTTTTTTTTTCCTTATTTTCATTAGACAAATTTTTTAACAATTTTATTTATAGGAGTTCTCAAAAATACACCAGATTTTTAAAATACACACCTTAAAACATCCAACATACATCCAATTTCTTTTCTACCATCACTATCCATAGCCATTTATTCTTCCACCATCACTGCCCCACCTCAACCCACTACCACTGCCTGTTGTCAGATTCGGTGCCGGTCATCCTCGTCTACGTCGGTCACTCCTCATCTTTTTTTCTCCTCTCTCTTTCTCCTTCTCCTCGTCTCTCCCCTCACTTCCTCCGTTCCATCCTTCTCCTCCCTCAATCTCCCTAGCCCTCAATCGCCCTTCTTTGCCGAGTTTGAACCAGATCTATGGCGCAGTCTAATCTAGATCGATCTAGATAAACGCATTTGTCCAGATTGATCTGGAATAGATCAAGATTTGGTCCATATTTGGCAAAGGAGGGAGGCAGGAGGTCGCGGGGAGATGGGAGAGGAGAAGGAGAGGGAGGAGGAGCAATTGGGAAAGAGGGGAAGAAGGAGGAGGTTGGAGAAGTAGGGAGGAGAAGGAAAAAGAGGAGAAGGAAAAGGAGGGAGAGAAAGAGGAAAAAGGAAAAAAATAAAAAAAAAGGTGCTCCTGGCAGCGTAGTTATGGCGGTAGAGATGTGAGGTTAGACTAACGATCATGATAGGGAAGAAGAATAGAAGAAAGAAGTGTAAAAAAAAAAAAATGGATTAGATTTTCTTTTTTGTCAAAAACCTTAAATATACAAAAGTTGTTCTACAATTTTTATAGTAAGTTACAATAAAATTTTATGCAAACACCTAAAAAACAGACCTATTCCATTAGATTTCTCCAAATAATTTAGTAGTGTAACATCAGGATAAAGGCACGTCTTTTACACTCTAGACAAAAGCGCGTGCACCACATTTTTTTTGGACATGTGCAGCACATGTTTGTGTCTGCTTATGTTATCTTGGGAACCACATTATGAATTTCGATTATTAGATTCCAATAGTTTTTTAGTTGTTGTTTTTAGCTTTCAATAGTTGCTTTAAACTAGTACTATCACACGAATCCAGTTCAACTGATGTATCCATTTGTTATTTGATTGACGATTTTCTTTGTTCACAACGAATCCAGTTGAAGCAACGAGATGTTTGTTTGCTTACCTGTGTTGCTGATATTTGTAACCTATTTTTCTTCTTTTTAAATACTCAACCAGTCATGATATAACATTTCCTCATCTTAAAGTCCACTTTGATTTTTATTTTTTCCCCATAACCTATTGATTTCTTCAGTTTCCACCACATAATACGTTTTTTGTTTTCATGATTTTCACCCTACGTTTTTCTGCTTTTATTTGCAATAACTAACTACAAAATTGTTCCTTGGACATTATGAGACTTTTACTTTACGTGTTTTCCACTGTTTCTAACTATTGCGTCGCATAATACGGCTGCCCAATTTTACATGGAGGAAAAATAAATACACTTTTTTAACAAGTGTAATAGAGGAAAAATTACATTATACAACATATAATGTTTTCACCACTTTTAGTGGCTGCCATGGTAATGGCTATTTTTCTATTTTTACATATTCACCTGCCTACACTATAGCATGGTTTCTTGATTACTTTCATTCGAGGATTTTCTCATCCTAGTTGCTCATTTTCCCTCAATGGAAAAAAAGCATGGAGCTCACCCTATCTCATCTCATTTGATTCAAATGATGTCTCTTTGAGAACTCTTTTGAAATCTTCATGATCTCCCGGTGGAGCTTTTGCCTTACACATTTCATTCTTTCACTTGGCCATTTGTAGTCTCAGTCACACATAACCTTCCAAACGTATTTAATGCTCATTACACAAAGTCTTTGCAGCCTGATCTCTAGCTCACTATTGTTGACATTTGTTGTCGCAAGTTGTGGTTGTGCAAGTCTTTCTTGACTTTTATTTACTGCAGATTGCAACTTGCAATTTCAACAATTAATCCCACCATTATTTCCAGTATCTGGATGCATCGTCTCCACCAGCTGTTAAAAGAAGTCTCTGCAACAAATAAAGCAGAGCTAAAGGGTATAAATTTGGAGATATATAACAACTGATATGCTATATATGATCTATACGAACTTTTTTAATTCTTTAATGTTATACTTTTAATAAGTTCATAAACTATAAATTATAGGTCTTGGGTAACTAGCAACGTGCGGCCTAATTGGTAAGACACTTCATCTCTAATCAATAGACCACAAGTTCGAATCATCGGTGGAGTAAGTGGAAACCACTTCTAATTCTCTTTAAAAAAAAAGTTCATAAATGTTTCATGCATGAATCGTGCTAAGGCTAGTTCTCTTTAAAAAAGAAAAAATTCATAAATCTATTTCTCTTTAAAAAAAGGTTCATACATATTTCGTGCATGAAGCGTGCTAAGGCTTTTATAAAGAAAATACAGGACTTCTTTAACTTGTTTAACTTGGGTGTTTTAAGATGGGGACTTCTATGGCCGGATCCGTTATATTATAATTAGTTGCTACAATAAGCAAAAAGCAAAATGTATTATGCGCATGAATCAATTACCCATTTAAATTTTATTTTCTAATGTCTTCATTTTTGTTTGTCTTTTAATTCTGGCAGGCCAAAGTCATGTTACTAATTTTTTTGCTATCAAGTTTACTTTTAAGTTTCCCCTTTTAGTTGGTTTCTTGGAGCTTATGCAGTAATCTCGATATAGAAAGTGCATCAGCTGCTTCGATATACTGTAACTGGAAGATCATATATCTCATCCATCTTTTTCTCATCTTCAAGCCAGCTTACTTTTAATTTACGAATATGGTTTCTAAATCTGGCATCACATGTGACTGTCCATGTTTGCATTTGCCGAAGGAAAGTATCCACTATCATGTTTCTTATACCTTAATCTAAAAATGGATGCAGAATCTTGGGGTGTCAACTTGGTCAAAATTGCAACATCATGCATTACATAACTGGTGGCAATAACGGGTTCACACGATTCTTGGCAACGGATACAACATAGCTGAAGAGTGTAAATTTGGAGATAAATGCCATTTTGCCCATGGAGAGTGGGAGCTTGGCAAGCCTACTGCTCTATGCATGTGGATCCTCGCACTACACTACTACTATCAGGTAGGTTTGGTGGCAGAACTCAATCAACCCCTCCGGACTTTGGAGCTATGGGGAGGTTTAATTAGAGCCTCTGCTGCAGCTAAGTATGGATGCTTCTATTGATGGAGCAATTATTGGAAACGGTGGTGTGAATCTGAAGCATATTCGTCCCACTACAAGAGCAAAACTTGCCGGAAGGGACAATAAGTACTCAGACCCTAACTTGAAGAACACTGAATAGGATGGTACATTTGATCAGATAAAGTTAGGAACTCAATTGCAGCATGAGCTTATGTGAAGGTAAGTTTAGCTCCACAGCCTTCAGTGGAACCACGGGCCTCAATTCTCCGCTCTAGCGACTTCAAAACGAAACTATGTCTCAGCTCCTGCAAGTAACTTCAAAACGAAACTATGTTAGAACATTTCCAAGGGATCTTGTAGTTTTGGGGATAGATGTCACTTTCCAATGACAAAGAAATAATTATGCTGAGAAAAATATGCTTCTTGACTTTGTATAGTAATTTGTTTATTAAGCTAGTAAGTTGTAGGACTTCTCATGTGAATATGAGTAGTAAACAAAGTAATCTGAAGTTTAGTTCCTCTTACAGTTTGCATAGAAATGATTAAAGTAATTTAGAGACATCAGTTATTTGAGTATTTTGAAAAAATCGTGCACGAATGGAGCACGCTTTGGTGAAGAATTTTGAATCATTGTATTTGTGAAGTTTAATTGGTTCCATGTTGTATTTCTCTAAATGAAAGAAAAGAAAAATCATACAAGATGTCGCTCACATTTTAACCTTTTTTTTTTTTTTGGATTCTTTGCATTTAGAATGTTAGTTTTACATCCCTCACAAAGCTATTTGGTCCTATTTGGCCCAAACCTCCAATTTGAACCATTTTTTGCCCAAACCTAATTTTACATGGAAAAGAATTAATACATAATCAATTTTTTTTGGAATTAAAAAAAAACTTCAAAGCCATGATAATACAAAATCAATCTATATTTTGTTTTTCGGAATTTTGTTTCTTTCCTTGAAGCCTAAAACCATCATAGGACATGATCAAATAAAAAAAATTGTGTAGTGTGAGTGAGGACGGAAAAGGGAGAGGGAATAGATCAGAGAGAGAGGATGGGGTGAGAATAGGTAGGGATTTGGAGGAAAGGGGAAAAGAGGACAGAATAGAGAAAAGGATAGGAGAAAGGGATAGAAGGGGAGAGAACAGGAGGAGGGTTAAGAGGAGAAAGTGGGGTGAAAGCAAGAAAGGAGCAACAAATTGAGAAAGACAAGTGGCCAGAAAGATGATGAGATAGGAATAGAGCGGAGGGGTTGGGGAAAAGAGAGGTAGGGAAAGGGAAAGAGGGAGAAGGGAGCATAGAGTGGCATTTGGGAGAAATAGACAAGGAAAGGGTAGGGAAGAAGGGAGAAGGTGGAAGGAAAGAGAGAGAGACAGAGATTAGGAGTGAATTCGAGTCGAATCAAAATCGAATATCCATATACTCGAGCTCAAACTCGAAACAATGGAGTGGAGTTGGAGCTCGAGCTCGAGCTCGACGAGTCAAGCTCGACGAGCTGATCGAGCTCGAGTACTCGAGTTTGTGAGCTCGAAATGCATTTTAACCAATGAAATGACGTTTTGACCCTTCTATAAAATTATCTCTAAGTTGGTAAAGATTATTATATATTTAACTAATAAGCCTAAAAGGGTAAATTAATAAATAAAGTATATTAATTATTAAATTATTTTTTAATCGAGTCAAGTAGCTTGACTACTCGTCGAGATCGATATTTTTCGACTCGAACTCGACTCGATTTCTTCTATAGAGTAGCTTGAACTCAACTCGAACTCGACTTTAACCGAACTCGAGTCGAGTAGCAAATCAATCTACTCGATTTGTCGAGTCAAGCTACTCGAATTTTTTTCACCCCTACTAGAGATTAGGACAAGACAAGAAGAGGGGTATGTATAAAGGGAAGGGCAAGAAGAAAGTTAAGGGAAAGACGGGGGAAATAGGAGGAAAAGGCAGAAGGAGAAATCAACGGGAAAGTGGATGGAGAATAGGAGCATAGAAAGAAGATCAAGGAAATGAAAACAAAATTTCTTAAAATTTAGCTTTAGTTCCTAACTTTGTCTTGCTTGTTTTTGCCCCTGGATTATTTTTCTTAGTTTTTCAATTTAACGTGCACTTGATTGTTTTGAAAAAGTTTTGAGTTAATCTTTAGATCTGGTATATTTACCCCTTTAATATTGATTACATCTGGGTTGTCTAGGTCATGTAGTTGTTTCAAGCCAAAAAATGATCGAAACTAGAGCTTTGGTCCAAATTGGACTAACTTATTTTTGTAAGGGGTGTAAAATTAGTATTTTAAATAGTGAGGTTGTAAAGATTCTTTTGACTAAATGTAACAGATTTATTGTGTGATTTTCTGAAAAAGACATATCAAACACAAACAAGAATGTTGGTTTAGAATTAATCAAATTAGTTTGTATCCAATCCAAATGACTTGTGTCCTAAACACTTCCTCAATCACTAGAAAAATTGTGAATTTGATTCTCAAAATTACTTTAGTAATTATACACATGCATCGCACGTGCTTTTTTCTAGTATTAAAAATTGTTACCACATTAGAAAGCTAATGTGTAGTTTGAGAAAAGTAGCAAGACCATTGCAAAATTGGGTTTTTCATCTCCGGGGTTCGCAGGAATTTTGTATAGTGTGTTTTCTATATCTACATTCGAAACATAAGAAGAAAGCAAGTTAAATAGTAGTAGATCAATTGCATGTCCATATCACCTCATAACGCCATCATGGTGCCCATGTGATGCATTTTTCTTTCACTGGACTCAAATCTTGTAGGGAACCATGACAAGGTCAAATTGTCCTCCAAGTTCAATCTCAGCCCAGGGCCGGAAGCCTTAGAAAAACAAGCAGCTTATATGTCAGTTGGATGGATCCTGAAATTTGCTATTATTAGGTAGGCTTTCGTCTGAGACCCTTCAGCGCAGATTGAAAAAAAATACGATACAGCAAAAGGACGGGCTAATAAAAGTTTCGACTAGGGACTTAATGGGATATACCTCAAATATGGAGTCTGGACAAATGTGATGTTGAGATTACGAGACATAATCCTATCCATGCCCAGGATATTGTTGAATGTTTATACTAATAATATCTACAAAGATTCAGAAGTTTCCTATGGCCTTCTAAGCTGTATTGTTTGTTCCGGTGAAGGTCCTCGTATTGAAGGTGTACTTGAGTTCGTAAATGGAATAGTATTGCGCCGCAAAGGATACTTTTGGTCTCTAAATTGCTCATCTGCAGTCTTCTGTAGAAAGTAGGCGGTTTGATCGTGGTAGTGGATTTCCACAGCTCCAACAATTTGCTATTCAAATTCTAAGCCAGAAATGGAATGGTGCTGCAGAATACAATCTGACAGGAAGGAACTGGATTGTGGAAATGGTGAAGGTCTTGTTGGGATTTTACCATGGAAGCATTTCTCGAAATAGTTAGCAACTAATTGACTTGCAAAAGAAAAAGTTTATTAATTAGTATACTAATAACAATCTATATTCAATTTTTCAGTAAAAGTCATAGCGTTTCGTGCATAAAGCGTGCTACAGATTCTTAAGAAGGAAAAATGAGGACTTCACTAAATTGAGCATTATAAAATGTCAAAACAGTCATAAGAATGAATAGCGTATTTCTTATAATGAATTATACCCAGGTGAAAATATAATCCGTACTCAATTGATCAAAGACCACAAGCTTTTATAGATGCACCATCATTATGCTTATCTATAAATGCATTTTTAATATACTGATCAATATATTTATGTTGGAGAGAATGGGAACACAGAAGTAATTAAAAAGACAGTGGATAAAGCAAAAACTCAAAAGATTTGTGCATAACCAAGCAACTATTTTGAAAGTTCTTAGAGATCACACTTGCGTTTCTTTACCTAGTTAGACCATCTAAGTTCAAGCTCTGGTAGTTAGGGGTGGAAAGGATGTGGGGAGGAGTGGAGGGTCCAAAAAAAATGAAGTTCAAGCTGAGAAAGCCTTTCTTAACTATAAAATAGTCTTTGAACAAGAGAACCGGCAGAAAAAGTTTCTTCAACTATTTATAAGAGCTGAAAATATGCTTCCTCAATAGAAGGGAAAAGAGTGGCTGAAATAGAGGCTGATCGCTCTTTATGCACTGGAGTCGGAAATGGTTGTTGATGCAACCATATCGTTAGTGCATCTTATAGAATTGAGAAGTAACAATGATGACTATGGATCAGGCCACATAAACAATCAAGTAGGAATTCAAGGATAAAAAGTCTATATATATGCAATTTGGGAGGCAACTGATGAGATCTAGAACGGATATTCATGTAACCCTATCCATACTGAAGGATAATTTTAGAATCCCACGTATTTTCTACTATTGAATTCGATACAGATTAAGAAGTTTTTACCAATCTTCTATGTTGAATGTTCGTTCCGCTCAAGATCCCTGTTTTTGAGGTGTACTCAGATTGCCCTCATTACCCTTCAATAAAATTCATAGTAGTGAACACTTTGTTTATGTCTTTATATGCAAATAATTTAACATTTAAAATTAATGACACCATTTTGTTGAAACAAAGAAAGAGACTCAATTTGTACTTATTCTTCTTCTTCACCTATTCTTACGCATTCCCAGTACACAAACCCATTTGAAAAGTTCTTTACCTTTTTCAGCATATATTGAAACACACAAATATTGTTCATTTTTTTTTATTTCATCTTGACAAAAATCTAGTAAAAATTTATTAGGATTGTGAGAGAAGAAATGGAAGAATCATTTATTACGAATCTGAGATTTGAGAGATATTTACCTTGTTGCCAAATTGTAGATTAGTTATACAAAACTTTTGGTGCATATTGTTAATTAAACATATTTTTTTCATATTATAATTAGTAACATTTCATATGTTAATTTTGCCCCCACTAAATTTCCTTTCTCGCTCCACCCCTACCCACCCTATCCACCCACCAAAAAAGAAAAAGGTGAGGAACTAGTTGGCAAGAATTATGTTATTTCACTAGTTCCAAGGATTGCATACACAAACAAAATGCTCGAATGCCTAACTGACTATATGATTTCATAAGTATTGCTTCTTCACCGTTTAATTGTCGAACTTTCAACTTGACTTCATAAGTGCAGCTTCTTACCATTTTCAGCTAAATCAATTTGCAACTCGGGTACACTCATGCAAGTTATATGTTGACTTTGGTGTGTTTGTCTAAGCATCTGATGAAATTTAGGGACTAAAGTCTAAAGTTGATAGGTGTTTATGATCCAGAAATAATTATAAAATCCAAAATAAAAGTTCTATGAAATGCAGCACCATTCATGTTCTCTGTCAGTTAACGCTACACCGTCAAGACGCCCATCTAAATTACTAGTATTTAGCTGGATGGGGATACTTGGTTAATAAAATTTTATTAGTATACTTGAGTGTAACTTTTATTTTTTGTTACATTGATGCATTGGAGGTCAGGTCAGATTTGTACCCTTTTAGATTTGTTTTTTCTTTTATTTTATTTATGGGTTGTTTGGAGGGTAGCATGTCCATATTCTCCCTTAACTCCATCAATATGCCCACTTGATGCGTTTTTCTTCCTCTGATAGTACTCAACTCTTGTACGGAACCATGACAGGATCAAATGGTCCCTAAACTCAACTTCAGCCAAAGCTACATCCCGAAGTTTACTACTATAATATATTAGACAGGATTTCGTGCAATGGGGTACTCCTCAACACGCCTTGGTATTACAAAAATAAGATAGCCAGCTAACACGAAAAATAATTTAAGAGAACCATAATTATGCGACTAAAGTATATATAGATAAAGATAAGATTGGAAAGTAATTTTACTCCCTTATCTTACATTTTTTTCTCTGCCCACGTATTCAATTTTGCCAAAAGTGGGAAAGGAGAAAGGACATTGGAAAGTTATTTTAAACTGGTCCTGGTGATACTTACTCCTAAGACTTGACTTGTAGGAAAATTGGTTTCCCAACAACTTAACTCGATTTTTGCAATCGTACTCGAAAGTATTGAAAAATGCAAAAGGTTACATAATCAAACAGCCTACAAATCTTCGTTGGAGCCACTGAAAGTTTGACATTTTATTCCTTTTCCTTTTCTTTCTTAAAAGATGTTTGACATATTAAATCAACTTGGAATAAATTTAATGGATCCTAGTCACTGCAAAGTCAGAAATGAAAATAATACTTTGACTTCCGAGTATAGGACGCGAATCTTATCTTCTTCATAATGCTCAAGTCTTATGATTAATTAATTAAACGCTCTTGGTATATATTTCTTTACTTCTCCATAAGGGGCTGCAATTTCTAATGATACGGACTTTGTACCAATTATTGCAATCGACTCTTCACTTAAATGATTAAACTTACATTCGAATAAATGGACTGTTTCACTTAAAAGTTGGGTACAACATATCGCTAAATTTTCTCCCCCTTTAGCTAGGCGGCTTCTAGCATTCCTCTCTAATTGCTTTGTGGGTTCAGGAAAAGATTAGATCGTTTGGGTTCATTCACAAATTTGATGAATCCTGTCAACACTTATCCAAATTGTCTTAATCTTCTTATATTTGGGACACAAAATGATATTCTTCCATTCAAAAAACGTATAGAGATTTAACGTATGTTGTAAAAGATATCGCTTTAGTAGCCCATAGATCTTCTTTGGAACTATTGGAAGTTTGAGATGTTCTTCCTTATTTCTTCTCTTTCTTAAAAATGTTTGACTTGTTAAATCAACTTGGAATAAATATAATCGATCCCAGTCGGCCCGACGTTAGGGTAGAAAATAATACAGGGACTTGTTGACTAGGACACGAATCTTATCTTCTTTTCAAATTTTACCTCTTAAGCCGTACACGATAGTAGGAGTAAATGCTCTTGGCTACACCTTTTAACGGACTGAACTATTTGCGATTATGTTCAAGTTCCGCTTGTTCGAATTTGAAAAAAAATGATTGTATAATAAATGAATCAAGTTTGAACATGATATTATGCTTGCTTAATAATTAAGCTGAACATGAATCTATTCGCGAACTGTTTGAATAGTTCATGAACATATATATAATTATAAAGAATAAGTAATAAAAGTACAAATATATTGTATATTATTAAATACATGTACATATATCCTGTTTTTTAATCAAAACAGTAATTATCCATAAAGTTAGTATTATTATTTTCCAAAACAAAGAAATATAATTAAATTTATGATTTTTGAAAAATGTAATTAACTAATTTTCAAACTCAAATTCGAGTTTGAACTCAACCTCGAATTTGGCTTGTTTAATTTAATGAGCCGAGTTCAAATTTGAACTTGAATTTCTATACAAATTAATGAATCAAATTCAAACAACATTTACGTCTCATCTAATATTTGATTGATTTCGAACCTGGTTCATATTCAACTCAAGTTTTCTTGTTAAAAGCTCTACTCTTGTTTGAAAAGAACTTGTATTTTTTGGCGCACCCTATATGTGTACTTATTCTAAAATATATATTAATTATTTTTTTATAATCAACTATTATATGTAGAATCATGCTAAAGAATTTATGTGTTTTGTTCAAAAATTTATTGATACTATTCTCTTTTTTTTAATTTTTAGGAAGTTATTTTATTTAAAATAATATTAGAAAAAAAAAAAGAGGACATGGGAGTAGATGCACTTAAGATCATGGTAGAGAAAAAGAGGGAATTTGAGTAGTTTGAAAACTAATTTTAAAGGGCATTTTTAATATACCATTAAGTGATATGAATTTTTTACAATAAAGGAAAGCTCTCCCATTGTATATTGTATAGATGATAATAACAATAGGACTATGCTATAGTGACACGAGTTATGGTAACGCTAGGGAGATAACCTGCAATAACAAGTTTTTACCGTCTTTAGTGACAAATTCGATTTTTAGTGACTTTTCTAATATTACAATGGTAAGTTTACAAAGAAATTAGTAAGTATATCTCTTAAAACAGTAAGTTATAGTCATCAATAAAAATTTACATTTTCAATAAACAAACTTACTTACTTTTTAATAAAATTTACCATTTTTTTGAATTCAACTTACTAGTAAGTTTACTAAGAAATTTAATAAGTATATCTCTTAAAACAGTAAGTTATAGTCATCAATGAAAATTTACTTTTTCAACAAATAAATTTACTTACTTTTTAGTAAAATTTACCTTTTTTTGAATTCAACTTACCAGTAAGTTTATTAAGAAATTTAGTAAGTATATCTCATAAAGCAGTAAACTGCAACCATTAATGAAAATTTACGTTTTCAATAAATAAATTTACTTATTCTTTAATAAAATTTACCTTTTTTTGAATTCAACTTACTAATAAGTTTACTAAGAAATTTAGTAAATATATCTCATAAAGCAGTAAGCTACAACCATTGATGAAAATTTACATTTTTAACAAACAAATTTACTTATTTTTTAATAAAATTTACCATTTTTTGAATTCAACTTACTAGTTAATATACTATGTAAAAAGGTAAATTTTGTCTATTTCTTAAATTCTTGATCATTTGGGACTCTTACTGTAAGTACCGATCCCAACGTCAATAAATCCATCTCGAATGGCAAATTACTAATTATTAAGTTCAGACTAAAATACAATTGCCCCCTCAACCTATTTGTATGATTGATTGACCACTCTAAAGTGGAATTGATTCATGATCTCCTAATGGGTTGCGATTGAGAGAATTCCCTCAAAGATATTAAAAAAAATTTGTACTATTATCAATTGCTTTCGGTAATTGGAGATGGAAATCGAGGTATGCGTACAATTTGAAATAAAATCTGAAATTTGTTGACTATTTACATTAATTTGATGATTATGGTTTGGAAATCAACATAGTGCATGCGTTCTGTAAACATTGCATGAAACTTGTGCCGTATGCATAATTTTCACTGGAGATTTCTGAAAGTTACGCAACTTAATATATAGATGAATTTACTATAATTTTCAAAGATTATGCTACATTAATATAATTTTAACTTTTATACGTATGATCTTGATAATCAATTTATTCAAATTTTATCATTTTATTGTATTCATATGGATTAACTTATAGAAACTGTGATGAATAGACAACTACCATTATATATATAACTCGGTTCGGGATGATTTATTATTATTGTAAACCAAACTTTCAATCTTTTCAAAATTAAAAATAATTCAAAATTTATAATCAGACAAATTTTATTACACATTTTATAAGGTCATGTGAATAGTAATTTTTTTATAGTATTCTTGGCATTATTTCAATTAAATTTCCTAATGCTAGTTTCATATAAGTTTTTAAAGTAAATTAGTAAATTTATGCCACAAAGTAGTAAATTTGGATCACTAGTCAAATTTACCATGTTATCATAAAATTTACTATGATTCTATAGAAATTTATTAGTAGTTGAATTAAACTTACTCTCTAAAAACTAACTTTGGGATATAAAGTTCTAATTCATTTATTCCAAGAAAAAAAATAACTTTCATATATATTCTGATTTAATATTTTAGACATAAAAGTTATTAATTTATTAAGTTAAATTTCAATCATTAATAAAAAAAAGTTTAGCACTATTTCAAGTAAACTTCCTAATAGTAGTTTCATATAAGTTTTTAAAGTAAAATCGTAAACTTTTACCACAAACTAGTAAGTTTTGATCAGTAATCAAATTTACTATGTTATTATACAGTATACTATTATTTAAACTAAACTTACTCTTATAAGTTTTTAAAGTAAAATAGTAAATTAATACCACAAACAAGTAAATTTTGATCATTAATCAAATTTACTATGTTATCATAAAATTTACTAATATTGTATAAAAATTTATTGTTACTTCAACTAAACTTACTCTTTAAAAGTAAGTTTGAGATGTAAAATAGTAATTTATTTTCAAAAAAAGATCATTTTCATATTATTTCTGATTTACCTTTTGAGATATAAAAGTTACTAATTTATTAAGTTAACTTACTCTTTTACGTACAAAACTTACTACTCTTAAAAAGTAAGTTTAAGATGTAAAATAGTAATTTATTTTCAAAAAAAATGTAAGTTTCATATAATTTTTACGATTTACCTTTTAAGACATAAAAGTAACTAATTTATTGATTTAACTTACTGTTTTAGATGCAAAACTTACTTATCTTTAAAAGCATGTTTGAGATATAAAATAATAATTTATTTTCAAGAAAAGGTAAGTTTCATCCGATTTACCTTTTGAGACATAAAAGTTACTGGTTTATTCAACTAACTTACTCTTTTAGATGCAAAACTTACTTCTCATTAAAAGTAAGTTTGAGATTTAAAATAGTAATTTATTTTCAAGAAAAGGTAAGTTTCATATTATTTCCAATTTACCTTTTGAGACATAAAAGTTACTAATTTATTAAATTAACTTACTCTTTTTTATGCAAAACTTACTTCCAAATTTTTAGCCTAATTTTTAGGCATTATCTTATCTAAATGACCGGTCTTCCAAATTTTTATGCTAATTTTTAGGCATTATCTTATTTAAATGACCGGTCTAACAGGTAACCAAATGGTCACTAAAAGTGTTTTTACTTGTAATATCAGGTAAATTTTGTTTCGTTACTATAACTATCGTTACTTAAGTATTTTACATAACAATAATAACTAAAAACTCTTAGTATATATTTCTTTTCTTCCCAAAAAGGGGCTGCAATTAATGACAATGTGGACTTTGTGCCAATTATGACAATCGATTTTTTCAACACCCAACAACTCGTGGGCCGACACCATAAATTTCATCGGCAACGTGGCATAGATTTTCCTATAAATAGGGATCAATCTATACCAGGTTTCTCATCCTTCCCTAGTTCAGTTCGCAATACATAACATACATTTTGCAAAAATGGGTTCCAAGACTCTGCTTTTGTTTTTCATTTCCTTGGCTGTAGTTCTCATGATTACCTCAGAGGTGGCTGCTAGGGAATTGGCTGAGACTTCCAAGTCAGTTGACAATTGTAAGACATTTATTCTCTAATCTAATTCCATTCTTTTCTTCTTTTTTTTTCCTCCTAACTTCTCTTAAGTTTTTGTCTAACATATATTAACATAAATAGGACCATAGAACTTACATTTCTGATTACGTAATAAACATCAGTTCGACATGCATGCAAGAGGTTGAAGTATTAGTAAAACACAGATGAGTGCTATTAATCTAAGGTGTTCATTCAAGTTTGACAATCATGTGCACGAATTAGTTGAAAATTCTAGTATTTCAAATTGTGTAATCGCCAAATGATTTTACTTGACAAGGTCGTTCCAAGTCACAATAACTAACATGCATACATTATCTTTTTCCCATTGCAGCTGGGACCGTGGATGAGACGAATGGCGTGGAAGAAGCCGGGTACGGTGGAGGTGGCTATGGAGGGTACCCCGGAGGAGGTTATGGTGGTGGCCGCGGCGGTTATGGTGGCGGCCGAGGGGGATATGGTGGCGGCCGTGGCGGATATGGTGGCGGATATGGTGGTGGCCGCGGTGGTGGTGGTGGATATTGCCGCTATGGTTGCTGCGGCCAGGGTTATTATGGCAGGGGTTGTAGGTGCTGCTCATATCCTGGTCAGGCCGCGGATGCTGAGCCTCAGAACTAATAAAGTTAGCTTCTAGCTATGTCATGAATGCATAAACAGGCTCACTGTGATAGTATGTGCTTTGTGGTGTGTAAGTAGAAATAAGAGCCTGGTCAGTGTTTTGTAATATGCAGTCTATAGACTTGCTTGTAAGTTTAATATTTCAAGTGCTTGATCCCTTCTACGAGGGCTTCTGATGTGATGTCAAAATATTCTCATGCAATATGAAGTCCTTCAGTAATTTCCCACTAAAATAGTCAGTAACCATTATCAAACTGCTCTAAATTTTTTTTATTTGCCTGTATTATTGATTAAACAATCTACTTCAAATATTTCTGATGACAGATATGATAAACTCAACCTCCTATGCAATTCGGTTCAATGAAGTTTGACTAATAATAAAGCAAACAGAAAACAAAAGCCTTATTTGGATATCTGTTTGTCGGTAAAAAGAAATAAACATCAAAACATTTAATCTCTCTATACAAAAAAATCACGTGAAAAGCCCTAACCTATTTTCACGACCTAAACTCTCAGACACCCATAGATTGAATGTCAAAATTTTAGCTAATAATTCTGTTTGAAGATAGAATTATTAGCTATTGACAACGAGAGATTGAACATTCATCTACTGCCAAAAGCACCAAATAAGTCGAGCCAGCATGATCTTTATTTGTTTATTTATTTTGTGGGGGAGAGGTTTTTTTTTTTTTTTGACCTTTTTGGGGCGCTAGAAGAGTACATATAACTGGAGATATGAGAAGTGTTTAGGTTGCAAAATAATGGTTTTTATTAATGAAACAGTAGAATTGCAAAATCAACTTTTTCAATGAAAACATTTGAAGGTGGCCTTTAAGACTATCTAGTTTCATAAACTTTATAATAATTAATTACACTAAATAATCTCAAAGAACATGACTTTGCTCTTTGCTGGAAGTTTGTTGCACAAATATATGTATTAGATCATTCGTGTAATTTAATCATCAGCAGACTTTCACCTCTTTTGTGCTTCTTGAATTTTCATAGATATTACGAATTTTGAAAGTTTTTGAAGCAACAGTTTCTTCTACTACACACTTTTTCCATTTCCCTTTTTTTTTCTTTTGTTTTTTCCATTTCTTTCTCCTGGTGGAAAGTAGTTAGTTAAGAAATTTTACCTGAAGGAGTTCTATAGGACTGGGTACAGTTTTGGCAATTGTTGTACACAACTCCAAATCGCTCATAGGGGAGCAAAAGAGCCATTGGGCTTGATTAAAGAGAGGAATGTTTAGAAATTAGGGCAAAAACTATCTCTGCAGCATAGGATGTCATTGATAAAGTGATGAAAGAAGTAAGGATTGCTGGATAGTAGTGAAATATTTGTTGATTTTTCGATTGAGTTTTAGTTGTGCGGATGCAGGTTTTGTTATAATTGTTGGTTGTAAGAATGTTGAGGGTTGTGCTAAATACCAAGATTTTTTGTCACCATAAATTCTACTTTGCCATCATAAAATTCTAACTATGACAAGATGCGATTCTATGTGTGTTATTTCAATTAATAATCATATCTTCGACAAAGGAGATGGCAAAAAAATTAATACATAATAATATCTCACGCTGTTTGTCACACTTACTAAATCAGGAATTTTCTAATGGGTGCCCTGATGCACTTTTTAATGTACTTAAATCATATCTAAATCATCATGTCAATGCAGATATTCACAATTATTACATTCTTGGTATTTAAATATTTTCTCAAATTCACTTCACTTTAAAAAAAAAAAAAAGCCAAATCCATTAATGTATGCTGTGCTTGTTAATTTTTATTACTGTAATTACTTATGAATCATTTATTTATGCTCATTAATGCCAATCTCTTTTATTTAGCTAAACATAAATAGCAGAGAAGAAAAAAAGTATTCTAAAATTCGTCAATTGATACGATATTGGCTCAGTTTGTGCCAAAAATACTAGTGAAATGCTAATCAAATTGTTTGGTAAAGCATGCTGGGATAGAAGGGGGCTTAGCAGCATATGGCAAGGAAAACAGGGACCACATATACACGTATGTCACTCTTCTACCACGCACATTTTATATACCCATTTTACTACATGTATCATAATTTGAAGTAAAACATCATTCAAGGATTCAATGGATCGATAATTTACGTAATTTGAGTTAGAGAAGACAATTTACATATATATAATGTGTGTGGGAGAAGAAGAATATATTGAGCATACAATATTAATCAATGAATTGATTAATTTTAGAAAGCTGTCAATATTTCACTCTTTTCCGCAAAATAAAAACACTACGTGCTCTTATAACACACAGGACCTGGTAATAGGCCAACAACCATAAAGCTAGGATTTAGAGTGAGACTCATCTTAACAACTAGTACTTTTTCTTTCCTCCACAGGATTCTGATATGAGATTTCACATTCTCCTCTTTCTAAGATAGTCATAATCTAAACTATCATCTAATCATGTACGAACTGTACTGTCTATTCAAGCGTCCACGAATTCTAGGACAACTAATTCTGGACTGCAAAATAATATATCACTTGCCCATGTGATGCATTTTTGGTACTCAACTCATGCACGGAACCATGGCCGGGTCAAATGGTCCCCCAAACTTAACTTCAGCCAAGGCCGGAAGGCTTAGTAAAACAAGCAGCTCATGCTACACTTGGATGTATCCTGCAATTTGCTTGAAAATACAGCCAGTTTAACAATGCCCCGTGCACATCCAAACGCAGTAGCTAAAGTACGTGTACCAAACTGGATCATCAATTTAGTCTTTCAACAGTCACATTTTGTTAAAATAAAAAATATATAAGTCACTTTTCAAGCACTTAGAATTTGCCAGTACAAAAGTATTTGTATGTTGGCAGTTTAAGTACAATTAATTCACAAATTATGTAAATCTCCAACCAAGTTCATTTTTTTTAATATTGTTTCACATCTCTTAGGAAATGGCATCATGTGTTAGGAGATGCATTAGATCGAACTGCATATTAGTTAGTTCAGTACATAAAAAGGAGAGACTAAGTTGATAAATACTAGTAACGTTTAAATACTAAACAAAGCCTGAAACCAGCTTTTCAGATCTCTATTGCCATGAATTTCTTGGAGTTTCTCGGAATTTCAATATAGGATCAAGTTTATTACGTTTTGGATCTATCGTATCAGTTGATTTTTTTATCTATGTATATGTATCATGTTTTGATGTACTTACTATCACTAGTGCAGATATTAGAATGAAATAATCTTTTTCATCAAAATAAAAAAAAAAAAAAAAAGACTAAGTGAAGCCTGATTCAAATTTCAGAATATGAAGGGCAAATCTGGAACAAAATTGTTATTAGGTAGTAAAACTCGTGACGAACAAGTGGGTTATAAACTAATCACTCTTCTAAAATTCCAAACCCAATTGACTCCCACGCATGTCAACTAATCGTTCCAAACAGTCATTTTACTTTTCGTGATTTAGTGCTTGTCCTATGATGCAACATTCATTAGAATACTTAAGACATCTAGGCCCACTTTGCTACGATTTCAAATCGACCAGTGTCTTCTTCTTTCCAATCTGAATGCGTTGAATTTTTGGCATGTTTGAGTCAAATCCACAGTGTGAGAGTAGCCACTTGGCTTGTCGGCAGCTCTGATCATCTAACTTTTCTGCCTGTCAAATCCGATTGAGTGTGTTTGGATGGTAGTTTCTTCTAGATTTATGTGAATGATGAATCAACCCATATGCGTGATGTAATGAAAAGTTGGATACTTGCATATACCTAATGGTGAATTAGTTTAACCATACAATCCATTTAAAAATATTGGCTCTTGAAGTATATGTTTTAAAGGCTTTTCAAAAGGAAAAACATATAGAAAGTGTAGTAGAACTTTTTCTGGATACGATTTATGTGGAACGGAAGGGTTTACAAAAAACGTGCTTAAAGACCATTAAAAAAAAAATTTCAAGAAACCGGAGCTCCATTCATAGGATAATGATCACAAGCTAGTAAGCTCCATTCATTGCCATAGACATAAAATTATATCTACTATAGATATCTTGACTAAAAATGCATTAAATAAGATTCAATTTATTATTTCTTCATTTTTTTTTCAGTTAATAAGTCTAGGAGTAGAGTGATAAGGAAGACCAAAAAAAAAAAAATCAAAACTACACATGATGTGTCATGTTTTATATGTTTTTATGTTTTCCTATGACTATATTTTCTAGATAATTTATCTTTTAAAGTGCTATTTAAGTGTGTTTTATTATTTTGATAGGTTAAACAGCACTTTGAGAGAAAATGTTACAAAAAAATCTCAATTAGGAGAGGAATATTAGATTCGAGAAACTAGCAACTAATGGGCACTATGATGGGGGTTCAACTAAGAGCCAATTCGAATCAAAACTAATTTTAGTTGTATCGAAGAATTGAGCGATGATGGGTACCCATTGTGCAACTCGTCTGAAGACCTGACATTCTCTGACTGTACAAGTTTTAATGTGAAGTGACACTCGACTCCAACCTGAAAACCCTACCCTGAGAGTTCTATAAATACGTGTATTATAAGTAAGTAAAGGGGAGGCTAAAGGAGAGAAAGACCATAAGTTGCTACTTTCTATTATTCAACATTTGTAGGAGTAGATTAGACTAGAATTAGAACTAGAATTTGATTATGAACATTCTTGTTTTTCTATTGAGAGCAGTAGTTAGTTAATTCTCTATTCAATCCAAGGAGCGAAGTGCTTATTTCAACGATTGTAAAACTGGGTTTGATCTTTTCAATCTTTAATTCACTATCTGTGACTTTTTGATTTCTATTATATATTGATGTAGGTATAGTAGAGTAAGTGGGCAATTATTCTTTTTACATGTATTCTTCCTAATAAAATACTAATCTTGACCTATATTGGTATTTCTATGTAGCAAATAAGGCCAGTGATTGGTTGTCCCCTTTTGCAAACCCTTAGGGGGAGTCATGGTGCTGATTAAATAACTGTGTGCATCACGGGTAGTCGTCGTCTTTGGTTGATTAATTGGGATTGCGTCAATACCTAAATTATCTAGTAGCAAGAATACAATTTGAGTACGCCATTCTTATTGTTGATATTAGAGCATCTTGTGAATAATTGTTTCGCCAAGATAATTTAGACCAAATAGTTTATTAAAATATGAATCTTTAAGTGTTAATGATCAATCGGAATAAAGAACTTCATGTCCTTAATTGGTTCGTTGCTTATTATTTTATCTTCTGTTATTATTATTTTAATTTAATTGTAATTTTGATTATTTCAATTTATTTTTATTATTTTAATAAAAAAAATTGAAGGTTTCACTATTCCCTATGGGTTCGACCTGAACTCCTACTATTACGTATTTAGAAAATTCAGTAATTAAATTTTGGCACTGATGAAGTGATCAATACACTTTATCTAATTGCAGTTGTGGCAAGTGCTTCTTGTTGTGGCCTTGCGGGGTGCAGATGGGGGACACCGGACATGTACAGACGGTAGCCATCACTGAAGAAGGAAATCGAGACGAGAATTTTCAGCCTGTGGGCAGTAGAAGTACAAAGAATGTCATGCATGACGCAAGAATAATTGGCATTCATTAATTTAATCTTATTAAATTAAAAATTCTACAATTAAGTTGGGCTTTAGGACATGCATGTGAAATCGGGGTTCATGTCCAAGATTTGGCTAAAAAAATATAAGATTTAGATTTTATCTTGTGCATTATTTTTCATGGTTTTTTCATATCACGTGTGAGGATCACAAAATTTTATTTTATAGTTATACGTTATTGAAAGTGAATTATATTGTGTGCATAAAGAGTTATATCTTGTACATTTTACATAAAATCGATCCAAATAATTTTTCTTACAACCGTTTGGCCGGAGTCCTGTGAAATCCTGCCAACGCTCAGTAAGCCACCATGTCCTTGTACATGCCTACTTTGACTTCAACATTCTATCTCCCCACGAGGCACCTCCAAATTTGAATGAATAAGGCTTCAGCTGACAGCTCTCACCGGTGGCCCTGCGATTTGATTGAGTTCTTGAGGTCAAAAAGATATCTTTGGAAAACGTTGCTCTTTTTGTTTGCACTTGTACCCCTCATTTCCGCTGAGGCTGCAGCTTGATAATGTGTCTATTTCATTGCTTTATTTTTTGTCTTTTGTGTTCTTCCATTTTAATTCTACTCAACATGTTGGTCCCATAGGAGGTTAGCAAGGAGATGAGTGTATGATTCAAAAGCTTTACCGTGAGTTGTTCATATCATAGCAAATTACTATTGATGAACGTTAATATGTCGTTTCTTTTTTTTTTTTCCTTTTAAATTCAAGAGGAGATCCCAAATATTATAAAAAAGAAATGAAAAGGTTAGAAATTGGGAGTTGAATAAGAGTGCTCAAACTAGCATCAGTAATGTTTTTACCAGTTAAGTTAAATCTTAGAGGCTCGTACATTTACCATATACAGGTTTGCCACTTAAAATCTAGTTAATCACACAAGCTCTTTCTTGCAATGCACTGACTAAAACATAGCTAATTTCTTGAAATTTTTTTGTCATCATTATCAATAATTGTAACAAGGATATAAGATTTTACACGTGTATTCTTTCATTGGATAATTAAATACAGAAAAATTAGATGTAGAGAGCCAACGTATAGTGTGTCTCTTATTTTCATCTTTACTCGCTAATAATTTATTATGGTGAACAATCCTTTATTATGACCATTAATACTAACCTTTTTAATTTAACTAACCACATAAAATAACTAGACTCAGTGCATATTATAATTGATATATACAAAAACATAACAATTATCTACAATGTCAAATATTGAATATTCATTTCATTTATCTACTTTGCTAATTTTTAAAAGAAAATTTCTTTAATTTTTCAATACAATGTTTCTTTAATGATTAAATCATTTAAATTTGCAAATATGACAATCTCAACTTATATAATTCCGTTCAATGATTTAGCGAATATATTAAACCACTAGTGAGATAATGCATTAATTAAACATTGCGTGCTAATCCAAGTTGTTCTTAATAAACAAGTATACCTTGCTATTTGCATTTTTAATGAATTACAATTTTTCTCATTTACAAATGACTTAAGCATTGGAGGTTCAGGAGGATCAAAGCTAACGAATATCAAGAGGAATGATTACATGTCGCGATAAAACGTTCAATTTTTCAGGAGAAAAGAAAAAGAGTCTTATATTGGGATGGAGGGAGCACTAGGGGTGGCCACGGTTCCAAAACCACCGGTTCCGATTTAAAAACCAACAGTTTCGGTTCAACTGAAAGGTGGAACTTGAACTGACCCTTATAAGGACGATTACGGTTACGGTTCTTGAACCTCCGGTTCCGGTTCAATTACGGTTTTGATTTCTTCCGATTCTGGTTTTAGTTTCGATTTTGATTCTTCTAGTTACATATAAATACTTGTATTATAAAATCAATTTTAAGTAAATGTAACAACTAATGTTGAAAAAATTATGAATTTTATTGTACTATCATGTGGAAAGAAAAAATAAAGAATACAAATTTTATGAAAAAATACCTCAACTTATATTGAATGCTTTAAATAAAATAAAAAGATACATAATCTAGTGTAATATTTTGATTAGTTTAATACTTTTATATTGAATGCTTTAAATACCTCAACTTAATTATTTGAGAATTTGTCATAGTGACTAATCAAACTCAAAGTGTCATCAAATGCTAGTTTAATATTTTGATTAGTTTAACTTTAACACTCTGATTAAATTAGATTTCGACCTAAATTATTTATTTTATCTAGATTTATTAATGAATTTGGATAATAGGTTGTTGGACTAAAATTGAGATTGTTTGATATTGGATGCTGGCTATTGAAATTGAATTTTAAATTGAAAAAAAAAAGCCTAACAACTCAGGATATAAATGTATTTTAGACGGTTTGAACAGGTCTTGAACCGCCGGTTCCAATTCAAATTTTTCGTGAACTTGAACCTAAACCTTTAGTCACGGTTCTAGTTCCGATTCTGGTTTCTCAATTCCGGTTCTGGTTTAGATTCAATAAACTGCCGGTTCGGTTCCGATTCAAACCTGAACCGTGGTCACCCCTAGGGAGCACTACTATTTTTGGAAACATACTACAGGATGATAATAAATATCAAGAGAAATCAATGTAATTTCCTAAAACATTATAACAACAACAAGAATAAACAATCCGAATCGATATAAAATCAGCGTATATGAATGTGCGAGACCTGGTCCGTCTAGTTGCCTCTGCACGCAGAATCCACATGGAAGAATAAGTTCGGGTTTGAACTTTGAAATGATAAGCACAAACAGCTACATCAATACTTCAATTTGTTAAGAAAATCTTTCAATATCAATGCCTACTTAACAAAATTTTACCTAAACAAAAAGATTAAACGAATTTGTTAAGACAATCCTTCAATATCATAAAGTTTGGACATTGAACTTTTTTATTTTGGCCAAAAAGATCAATCAACTCCTTAAAACAGGTCCTTTGGGTTATTTTCTGCTAAATCAACTAGAAATGACTTACAATTCAGGACATTTTTGCCCTTAAAAACATATAATAATAGGTCAAATGTACATTTTCCTAGTTGATTTACCAGTTAAATTGGATGATATGAATGAAAAGATAGTTTTAAGGAGTTGAGTGGTCTTTTTGGCCAAAAATATATAATCAGTGACCAAACCATATTATTTTATATAGCTTAATGATCATTTTCATCATTTATCAAAATAGCACAGTTTGATCATCCATTTTTTAGGCAAAAACATTACTCAACTCTTTAAAACAAGCCTTTTGATTAGTATAGACTAAATGATTAAAGAATTTAAAATTAAATGATTAAAGAATTTAAAACTAAATGATTAAAGATTTTAAAGTTATCATATCGACTATGACTATTACTGATATATTGGTTAGTAAAATTTTATTCATTTACAAATCAAATGCTTCATAACTACTTAAATAATAACTTCTAAGTTACAATCCCGACAGGATTTTAGGCTTTGCCCTTTATTACGTTCACTTCCTTCCACTTTATGCCAGTTCGTTTTCTGTTTGTCTCTCTAAGGCACAACTAAGGCCTCGTTTGATAACCCAATTCAGCACTTAAACTTAATGGATTCAGATCTTAACACATTCAAACTGTTTGATAACTGAAAATAGAACATCTGAATTAATTAAATGGCACTGAATCTCTTAGGCAAAACTTGTTCCCAAAATTAAGTGATAAGCTATTTACTTATCACTTAATGTGATATACATTCAAATATATTAGATTTAGTACTAAACAATTCAATCAATTAATAGATTCAGATTTCAAATTTCAAATTTCAGATTTCATATTTCAATTTTATCAAACGCACCCTAATTGTGCTTTGTCGACTATCGCGTTAAACATGGGTTCAACTTCTGCATTTCCCAAATCAGGTTCTGTACCTTTTAATAGAAGTAGTAAATTCTCTTTTAATAGAAGTAAATTCTCAACTGAGTTTCTCTTTTAATAGAATTGCTTCCACAATACAATCCCAAGAGGACATTCGCCTCTTCCATTTGCTGCGTTCCCACAATCCTTGACCATGTACTCAAGGAACGTCAGCTAATGGATGATGTGGATTTAGTCTCACAAGTTGAGTTCCGTCTAATTTAAATAAGTTTGTAAAATCTTTATTATATTTAGTGTAAATTCATATAGTTTTGATATGATTATAAATTTTACACAAACTTGATTATATGAGTTGACAAATTTAAATTTACACCCAAATAATGCAAATTTACACTAAATCTAGTAAGAATTACATGAACCAATTTGAATTGAATAGAATGCAACTTGTAAAGCCTTGTTTCTGATAATATGAAATGAATCATTATGAATACAAAATGGTGTAAAATACAAACTTTTCCACAAGATTCATTGATAAACATGCCAATATATGTATATACATACATACATACATACATATACACATACATGCACACACATATATATTATATGATAACACAAAATTTCATTTGTTCATGATTTAAATCAGCCACAACGGCTGACAAAATACAATCAGGCAAATGCCCCCAAACTAAGGGAATGAATAATTTCTAGATTGCTCAGCTAAAAAATGTGCCACAGGTCCACAGCATTACATGATCTTCTCACCCATTCAAAATTTCCTTACAGAACAGTGCCCAGATAAGATGTAAAAACATCAACCAGGGGCCCTATTTCTAAAACAGTAAAACTTAACAATATAATTTGTAGTTAGCCTATTTAGACCATTCAAGTCTGACTTGACAATGCCTCTGATAACTCTTGAACATATAGAATTCTAAAAAGATCTTTAAAAAAATTTATCGACTATTTCTTTGATGTACAAAAAGTATGACTTCAAGTTTGAATGAAATTATTTGTTTATCTAAGTCTACTCACATAAAAGGAAAAAAATCTTTATACCAGGAAAGCAAAGATTTAATCCCTGAATTCAATATTTCTTCTTACGAAGTATAACCTACTGGCTTTTAACTTTTAGTTTCACCCCGAACTTGCACAACAGATTTGAAATTTTTGAACAGAAGAATTGCTCCTGGAAAAGAAAAAAAAGGAGAATTGCTCACGATATACATTAATCTTGGTAGACATAATGAAAGCTCTATGACACCAACTTAATCAAAATCAGTGGGCGTATAAAATGGAGATTGACCTTTGGACGGATGAAAACGCAAGCTTGCATAAACAAGGAGGAAATAACAATAGAAAGGAGATTGATATTTATCCAGTATCAAAGTAGAAAAATGGCCACATTATCCATGCTGCTTAATCATCATAAGCTGAAATATCAACCTTAGTAGTCAAGAAAGACTGTAACTTGTACAAGGACAATAAATACTTTATCCCTGCGTCCGGAGACTTGAGACATGGACGACTGCATTAGTCAATGATGAAATGATTCTTGGCTTGTAGAAGTAAACAGAGACAGAGTGTCACTCCGGTACAAGTAACAGGCACAGCTGCTTAGACCCTTGGGAAAATTTCATAATCCTCTCCTAAAGTTTTCAACAATTTCACCTAATACCCCTCTTATTTTCAATATTATGCTAACCACTCTAACTAGTTTTGCAACCAACTCAGTCCATATCAATAAAAGAAATGTAATAAATTGACAAGAAATTGTGTCATCACATTATGTTCCACATTTACACTTATAGGCCCTAAAATAAATATTGAAACATATTCAAATGGTAAAAGGGCAAAGAAAGGATGGAGAAGAAGTGGTTTAATTTTCATGTGGTTGGAGGTAAAAGCACAACAGAATCTTTTTTGGGTCTTTTAACGTTATCAGTCACTTATTATCTAAAATTTTCCCTCGAAATAACCAGTTCAACCTAATTTAAGATTAAAATTTCCATGTAGAAATGTTCGTGATTCAACAAAGAAACACCATAGAAACTTGTTTTGGGAGATTGTCCTACAAGATCTTTATCAACAAAGTAATCAGTCACTTAAAATAATTTACCAATCAGAAAGTCCTACTCACATATCAAAATCGATTTGGTCTACTTAATTCACCAAGCTATGTATACTTTCATCAATTTTCACATTATATATAAAATATGCACGCATGGCATTATCCATCATAAATGAATTGTTCATATAACATCAAGATGTTCACCATGTGGAATGACTCATCATGTCTACTGGCTATATTTTAAACATATCTTATGGCCAGAATGTTCATCTTATCAACTTAACGAGTTTTTTCATTGTACCATATCAATCATGAAGACCATAAACTTCCATCGGTGGTAACTCATTTTTGTTGTGAATATCTACATTGAATTAAAAAAGTTTCCATCTTTTACCTTTTATAGATGTCAAGGAATATAGATAATGACGCACTTTTGCAGCAATCTTCCCTCACCCAATGAAAGATTGTCAGTGCTTAAAGTTCAGCTCCTAAAGCACTTCTCCAAGGCTCACCAACCAACAGAGAAATTAGTTTTAGTAAAGTTGTTAAATTTTGTCACCAAGTCTTGATGGTGTGTCGGTATAATTATCAGATTATATTTTGCTTCTAAAATACTATTTGAAAAGCTATTTTAGTGAGGGCATTATGATCAATTTGTCCCTGATAATATTGACATTAGGTGTCATCAACATGAGAAGAAAGGAGGTCAATGCATTATCGGATACAAGAAGGGCGCTTGGTGAAATTGGAAACCTCAAGGGATGTTTCTGAAATTATCCACGAGATATTCCCTCCACGTAAGCAAGGCATGGTGCTCCTCTCCTAGCTCTTATAAATAGGGCTGCAACTCAATGCACTTATCACTAGATATCAACAAATTTAACACATCATTTACACTTTGGGTTAGACAGTGATCAAATGGCATCTTCAAAAAGTTTGCTTTTTCTTTTTGTTCTCCTCTTTGCACTTGTACTCCTCATCTCCTCTGATGCAACAGCTGCAGGTACCAAGTTTTTTTTTTTTTTGGCTGCACCTAAGCATTCAAATGAATAGAGATTAGGAGACTCATTAATTGGAACGTGAATTTTTATGGTTGGCTATTTGTATAGTATCAAGCAAGTTATATTAATTTGCTAATATCTTTTTCATTTTTTAACAACAGTAAAATTTGGCTGCTTGTATCAAGGATAGTGGCGCAGCTGATTTTTTCATCCTTATAGTATTACTCCTGGGACACACGTTCCATTATATCATGCTATTGTTTAATACGATACAGATTGCAAAATAGTCGAAAACTAAATTAAATAGTTCCAATTCTAATTTATTGCGTAGACTATGAGGCAAAATAATTCATATCCAAGTCGCACTGTCTTATATACATGGACTATTTTTCTTTTTCAAACCCCAGTATCCTTTTCTTTACATAGAACTTGCAAATTTCCAGCCTCGCTGGTCACCTAACATTTTGCAGCTTAATATAAAACTCGTAATATTTAGGTCTCCCTGTGCCTTGAAACAGATCAGGAGAGCGTGAAGACCACTGGTGTCAGCGATGCCAGTTCAGGTGAGGTTAAGCAGGGTTATCATTGCAGATATCGTTGCTGCCGCTGGTACCAGGGACGATGCATGAGATGCTGCGGAACTGCTGAGGAGACCCCTGAAACTAAATTAGGAGATGAAGATGCCAGTTCAGGTGAGGTTAAGCAGGGTTATAATTGCAGATATCGTTGCTGCCGCTGGTACCAGGGACGATGCATGAGATGCTGTGGAACTGCTGAGGAGACCCCTGAAGCTGAATCTGGAGATGAGGTTAAAAATTAAAGCTGTACCAACAGGGGTCTGACACAGGATCCGTGACACCTATATTATTACTATTATTAGCTTAATATGTATGTTGTGTTTGCCTTGATGGTTGATTTCCGATATGTGTAAAGGACGTGGGAAGCTTCTCTTTGGATTGGTGTGGAATAAACCGGGGAAGCATGTAATGAGTACTCAGTTCGAGTGCTCTTCTTATGTTGTTGTCATGTTGGATAAATAAATCTACTTGATCATCAACAACAGTTGATGATCTGTATATATGTAAGTTGCATCATAAACTTCTGTACCTTGGACTCGCTAGAATTTAGTGTGATTGATATAAGGCGTGCAGAATGTTCAATATTTCTTCATCGTGCCATGGCATTACAATGTAAAAAAATTCAGCATCAACGGAGTTAAACCCAATCCTGCTCCTTCTTGAGAAAGCAATCAAAGTCCTTCACTATCGACAGTGCAACTCAGTCGATAGAGACATATTTTTTAAATGATGATATGCGGAGGAACATCAATCTTACCCAAAAGAGTTGTCAAGCATGAAAATTTATGAATTGCAAGATGTCTAACTTTGACATGAGACGAAGTATAAATGTTAAGTCCTTAATTATGCATATTATTTATGGATATTTTCCCCCTAATTATGGCCTAAATATTGTGTTAATTGCTTGATTTTACTTATATTTGGTTTTCAACCTTGATTTAGGTCATTGGAGTTAAATTAGGAATTAAAAGATGCAATTGAAGGGAAATTCCAGAAGACAATCCCAGATAAGGCGCGGGCACGCTCTGTGTTGATTTGCAGGTTGCCTTTTTGAAGAAGTGAACCATTTTTCCATGAAAGACAATTGCTGGATATTTGGAAACAAGGATTTCATGTATTTTTAGAAATTGGTCAAAGACTCCTTTTAATTAGGAATATTTGTAATTGGTTTTCATATTTATTTTGTTATAGTGAGTTAGCAAGTTAGATTCCAATTAGGACTCAAACTCTTTGGAGTCCTAATTTGGAAGGGAGATTAATAGCTTTAGTTTTGGCTAGCTTTAAGTAGACAAAGGGGAGAGCTTTCTTCGTTGGTTATTATTCTTAGTTTTTAGGGTGATTAGTCACGCGGGACGGCTCCAAGGATTACTTGGCTGCCTAACCTTGGCTATTCGTTAGTTTTGAAGCTTATTTTCGTTCCTTTCTTTTCTTCCTTTTGTCATTCTTAATTGAAGCTTCCAAAAACATCTTTTGGTGGTGATTCTCAATGAAGAGTGGCTAATTTCTTCGTCTAATTGAAGGCTAATCGAGCCTTGGTTCATCAACTCTGTGAGACTTGTTTGAATTATTTTTATTTCATTAATTTACAAGTATTTGAATATTTTCTGTTGTTCATGTTTATGATTATTTCTTGCAATTAAATACCTGATCACTATTTCTTTGTGGGGATAATCTACTGTCATCTAGAACGATAAATACGTAATTGTTTGGAAGGTTTTAGTATTTGTGACAATTGACGTAATTCAGTAGTACAAGAAACTTTTGAATTATTGTCATGTGAATATTCAATCTGGCTTAAATGAACCGAGCTTATGTGTTTGTTGGTTAGAATTGGTGGCTAATCTAATTGTTAATGCTGTTGGCATGGGCTAAATCCCAAGAGCTTGTTTAGGGTTGTCTATCAAGAGAAGTGATTCTGATCTTGTGGTTATCGACACAGATAAGGATTGGCGGGTTGTCGAGCTCATTGACAACCATAACCAATTATTGTAAGTAATTGAATGCAATTTAGTGTTAGTGATCAAGTTGATGAAACCAAGGTGAGATTAGGCCCCTTGACTAGATTTTGTTATTGATTGATTTATTTTCGTATTTGATTCCTGTGATCGTTCATTTTAATTGAAATTTTGTGGTGTCGTTTATTTTTATTGGGTATATTTAATTAGGAATTATTCGTACTCCTTCCCCCCATGTATTTTATTTCATAGAAAATAATTCTTCCAGTTCCCTGAGTAGACGACCCTACTTGCCACTTACTCAAATTAATTAAATTCTCTGGTTAATTTCTGGTATATCGGATTAAGTAAACTCTTGGAATCAGGTGAAGCTAGTAACCCATTGCATCAGAGTCCTTTGCTCCTTACTAGAATGCTTCGGGAATATCTCTGTAGGCAGTTAGGTTTTATTTATTTATTTATCTTTGTACAGGCTCGACACCTGTCAATAAATGACGAATGCTCTCAAGAACGATAATTTACATGTTTTGACCTTTATTTTGATAAACGTATAACAGTGGAAGAGAACGAGTAGGGTTTCTTATTTTTTCCTTTTTTTTTTTGTAAATTTTGAGGTGGAAATGCTTCTTTTGTATTTTTGAGTAAAGGTTGGTGATTTTTTATTGTATTTATGGACTGGCCATGTGTAGGAAATTGGCTCAATTTCTTTTAAACAAGTTCCTTATTTTATGTGAAAGTAGCTAGTTTTGTAATTATTTTAGCCACTTGAGGTAGTAGTTTAGGAATTTCCTATTTGTGTCATTTTAGATTTTAGATGCTATTTTCTATTATGTATAATATTAGTAATTAATAGATATTTCTTGTTATTATTCTTGTTATTATTTGGGTGCTGGTCAAGTAATGGGATCTCTAAATAGATGGGATTCGACATACTATAATGTGGTACACAAAGTTGACATGTAGCCCAATACATGGATGAGAGAGAATTTTTGGAAGATAAGAGAAAATATAAAAGGGTTAGACTTGGGTTCAAGTTGTATTCTTATCTGAATTTATTCTCCCATAATAAAGAATGGCTGTTCTCGAAGTCAAACCATGTTAAGTCCATACGATAGAGCACGAGCAAACCATGTTAAGTCTTATATGTCATTTATTTACGTGCTCGTGGCTTGTTTAACATCAAATTATTGATTACTATTTTCTCAATAGTTATTTATTCTACATCTGGATCCCAACATCATGACCAAAGAAATATATATATATATATATTACCATAATAATTCAAAATGTTACCCACAAAAATTACAAAACGTTATAATAATAATTCAAATTCAAGTCACTTTGTCAAGTTAGTACATCATCTGCCACGGTTTTCATGCACTAAACATTTTCAACTTATAGCTGCTGCAGTTACAAACAAATCTAATACAAATACTTTCAACTACATGCGTTTATATCTTGGATATACATTTAGAAATTTAATTTTTATTAACATATCATGCAGTTTAATAAGTGCAGGTCACTCCATAGGAAAAAATAAAATAAAACTAGGTTCAGTTCGATAAGCTAGTGGTCGAGCTTTTCTGGTTTCTGGTTTTGACATAATATTCTAAAACTTCTTAACAAAACAATTTTGTTCCTAGCGTAGTTATTGGACTAGTAAAAGCTAAAGTGGACAATGCCTCTCATAACTGTTGAATACATGTAGAGTTCTAAAAAGGAAAAAAGACTATTTCTTTAATGTGCAAAAAAATATGATTCCAAACTTGAATTGAAATTTTTATCATGCATCTAAATCTACTCATGTGATTAAATCTTTGTATCAGTAACACAAGAAAATTATCCTTAAATTCAGAACTTCTTCTTACGATGTACTTATAAAGTATTCCTTCCCATCCTCGAATTTGCACAGCGTCTTTTAATAGGAAAGTTGCTCGTGATGTATAAGGATCTTGATAGAGTTAACTAAATCTCTTCTAAAATCAGTAAATTTCTGAAATAGGCCTTTAGACTGATGAAAATGAAAGCTTATTGACATCCAATCCAGCCATGGAGACGGAAAAGGAGGAGATCGATATCCTATCCAGAGATTGAAAAGTGCCCACATTATCTTATGATTCTTAATTGTCATTAGCTCGATTATCAGCTTTACAAGTCAAGAAAGACTGTGACTTGCATGAGGACTGTCAATTTCTTTATTCTTGCGTCTCCGCACCGCCACTGGAGACATGGACAGCAACATTAGTCAATAGTGACGTGTCATTCTTGTGCGAGTAGCACTCACAGCTACTCAAACTATCGGCATAATTTCACAAACTTCCCCTGAAGTTTTAGATAATTTCACCTAGTATCCCTCTTATTTTCAATATTATGCTCATCCCTCAACTCTCACAATATCTGGTGGATGTAATGAAAGTTGGTTACTTGCATGTACCTAACGACGAATTGCTTTAACCTTGCAAACCAATTTAACAATTCTTGGGTCTGTTTGGAGTGTATGCTTTAAAAGCACTTTCAAAAAGACTAAGTTGCAATATTTTTTTTCTGTGTATCACTTAGGTCGAACAGAAGGGTTGACAGAGGATGTGCTCAAAGACCATTTTTAAAAAAGATTTTCAAGACACTCCAAAGATAGGCTTTGCTCTCCATCGTTTAAGGTCTCCTAGATTTATGTTTCGTATGACTGAATATTATCTTCACCATTTATACTTGATTATGTAGGGTGATGATATATAATTAGAGTTCTTATATTCCGAACAAGAAAATCTATACAAATTATGCACAAGTGAATAAAAAAATCAAGAGTCAAAAAAACATTTGATCTTTCGATGTATTACCAAATTACCAATGATCGTGGATAGGAGTAATGGATCATAGAGACCCATTCCAATATGCATACATGACAGCATATCGACTCCCATTTCCGATCCTGAGCGCAAACGCAAGAATATAGATTTAGATTTTCTACAATTGCAGTAGTGATTGTACTGGAGAATGGAGTCATTGGCAATGGATGCGTTATTTTGAAATTTTGATGGATGGTATTGATTATGGGACACAAATTCTAATGAGTGCTAAAATTTGTTGTGTCTTTATATTCATCATTTCAGTATCTATATTTGTTGTGGAATAGTATTTAAACGTGCCCTGAATCCATAGAATGTAAAAATGCTGAATTTGCTTGTAGGCTCTATGGTTTTGAAGGTCTAATCTCTAGCACGTTCAACTTGGGATTTCATATTGTCTGAGCTGGGTTCATTTGAAGTTTGAACAAAAGAATTGCAACAGAGGATGATAATGATCACAAGCTAGTAAGCTTCATTCATTTCCATAGAGATAATCATATCTACTATAGATATCTTGACTAAAAATGTAATTAAATAAGGTTTAATTTATTCTTTCTTCTTTTTATCAATTAAATAAATCTAGAAGTTGCTAGTGGAACCGGAGACAGAAAAATCAAAACTATACTATTTATCATCACCTGAGAAAATTTAAGTGCATGCAATTATGGCGATTGCTTCATTATTCTTGCTGTGGGGGAGTAGAAGAAGAAAGAATGTCATGCATGACGCAGAAATAATTGGCATGTTCATTAATTTAATCTTATTAAATTAAAATTGTACAACTTCGGCTTTGATTACAGCTTGCATGTTGGAATACTTCCAACGCTCAATATGCAACCATGATCTCCTTCTGTATCTTAAAAATGGTCCTACGTTTTCGATCTTATCATGTACTGTTTTTTTTTTTTTTTTTGTGTGTCGGTTGTTCCAATTTAATTCCTACTCAACATGTTGGGCTCATAGGAGGTCAGCGAGGGGATGAGTGTATGACTAAAAAATATTACTGTAAGTTGACAGGAAAGATTGAGAGTCGAACTAGAGTCCTCATATTTACCAAATTAGCTTTCCTATCCTATCAATCAAGATGGATTTTAGGAACCGTTACAATATAATTTCACATGCCTTAACATTGTGACCTTACATAGGTGGTTAAATCACATACTCTGTAGTATCGATGCCTGGGACAAATGTTTTGCACAAAAGAGTTCGTTTGAATCTATTCATTAAACCCACAAAAGAATAACTATTTTAACCATTCCTTCCAGTTAAACTATATCTCTATTTCCAAATCCCCTTCTTATAATAGAATAAGATTTAAAAAAAAAAAAAAGAGAGAGAAAAAAACTTGCTTCAAGTTTTTTTTTTTTTTTTTTCCAGTTGCTCGGTTGCAACATGTACATATGTGACAGTCAAGGGCAACAACGGAATGAACGTATAAATTGCTCGGACAAGAAATATTTTACTCTGGCAATATTGCTAGGCTAACTTTATAGCTGGTATATGATATGTAAAATGATTAGCTATCAAATTAAGATAATGACTTGTTTGTTTAGCTAATTTTTACTAGAAAATTTCTCTACCTCTTCAAGATTATGTTTCTTCAACGTGATTAGATTATACAAAATCAACAAGGTAATTTACTTTTCATCAAATTTATGTTGAATAATGTAAACAAAACTATGTAAATTACACTACTATGACTATTTTATTAAACAAATATACTCTTCCTGACAATGCAGAAGTTGAAATCTAGTTAATCAAACATGCTTTTCCGTGCAATGCGCAGACTAAGACATAGTTGATGTCTTGAGATTCTTTTGTCATCATCAGCTCTAATTGTGACATGTAAGAATTTACACCTTTATTTATTGTTTGGAAAACATTAGATGCAGAAAGCCAATATATAGTCTGTTCGTTAATAATCTGTTATGTTAAATTGGATGTAGAAATTCTGACATCAACCTGAACAAGCCAGTTGCTAATTACTTAGCTCTCTTCTATGTCTTACAACAAGTCGACCTATTTTCTGTTTAGTCAAGAGTCTTGTTTTCGTAATAGACTAATAGTGATCTATCGTGGTAATTCTAAGGAATATGCATTTACATATTGGTCTAGACTATCTCACTTGTATCAGTCTAACCTTAAATAAAGTAATGATCTCATCACATATCAATATTTGAAAGAGCATAGAAGGGACAGTAGAGAAAAGTTTTGCACTGCCTCCATTTAATACCATAAGCATTCAGGAAAAGAAAATTCTGCTCCATATTAATATTAATTGCCAACTTTCCCAATCCTCAGAAAGGTCGGAAACGCAACAACTTTATCTGGTTTGTCGTCTTCATTCCATGCAGCAGTGAAAGCCTTAACCAAATCATCGGTCAAGAGTTCCACTACCTTTTCTTTTGCAGTTTGGTAAGTTGGCAATGACCTTATATATGTGAAACAGCCATCCAAATCCAACAAAGTCTCTGACTTAAATTTGAATGGTCCAGTGTGATCAAGTCCACCAACAGGCTCAAATGGGAAAACAATAGTCTCATATGTATCGTCTACCAGCTTAATTGGTGCATCCCAGTAGGATTCTGCATCACCATGGTATAGTTTCCGCATGAAAGGATCAATGAAAAACTATGTATCACTCATCCAATGAATCATTTTCAATAATTACGGGTCTCTGTAGCTTTTTCATATATAAGGGTCCAGCAATCCTCTGCTGAAGTTCTACTTTCAGAACCATGGAAGGAACTAGCTTCCTTACCTTCTTGAAGGTTTTTGTTATCTCCTAATTTAGGAGATGATTTGGAAACTTTCATGGCGAAGGTAAAATAATAAGTCAGAAAGAGACACCACTGAATATAATGCTGACAAAAGTACAGTTTTAAAGAAGATTAATACGATTAAAGCGAATGAAGGATCATAAAAAGTTGGAAGCAAATGCAGTGTGGTTTGCTCTTTTCTGCATTTAACATGAGAGTTTTCCTTGAATACGAATTCTGCCAATGTCCCTCATATTTAGCATATATGCGATAAGAACGTTTAAATGTTATATGTTTGTGTCAAATTTCATTACTAATCATTATACTAATTATAATCTGCATGATTATTCTTTAATCTTTAGTCTTTGTAATTTTAAAAAAGTCTATATATATTTCGTGCATCACACGTGCTATAGCTCTTCAAAAGGAAAAATGATGACTTCACTAAATTGAGTATTTAAGACCGACAAAAAAAAAATCATAATAAAGAATTAACCATGTAAATTTATAATCTACACTGAATTGGTTATAGGCTATAAGTTTTTATAAATGCAGCATATACTCATCTATGGATGCATTTAATACACTAATCAATATTCTTATGTTGAAGAAAATGGGAGCAACGGAAGTAGTTAAAGAGATATTGGATAAAGCAAAAGCTGTGACCATGAGATTTGTGCACAGCCAGGAGACGGACTGAAACTTATTAGAGATCTGTTTATGTAAAACCTGTTTTATGACTAATGAAAAATCTTTTTACGTGACTAATGCTATGCCATGAGTAGAAACCCAACAAACCACGGCAAACTTCGATGATCATTTACATAAAACTTAAAAGGCTTGATGTCATCCCGCAAACTAACGATCACAGTTGTGAAACTCATTTCCAGGGCACTGGTATGATCTTTGTGAGCTTTGATTATCGGAGCTAGTGTCTTTCCCCTATTTCTTTAGAATATCCTCAATGTGAGGCACAAAGTTTGAAGCTTCACCTCCTTTACATCATTAAATTCCAAACTGACATCCGTGTTTGTGCAATACAACCTACAATTCCAAAGTTTCAATCGTATGGAGGTTGTACCTTGTAAGTGTTGGAAAGACAGAAAGTTTAGAGAGAGGTTGGAGAGAATTTTCACTTGTATTATCTTGTTAGTAAAACAACGATACAAATGCCTATTTATAGGCTTACAGGAATTAATGTCCTACACCTATTACTCATTGATTGATATCAATCTTTAATTGATATCAACCACTAACAGATAACACTCATCCACCTATCAACCACTAATGGATACACATCCAAATCCTAAACTGATATTTACACTCTCACCTACCAACTACAACTCAATCTAACACTCCCCCTCAAGTTGGTGCATAGATGTCATGCATGCCTAACTTGCCAAGTGAGTTGTAGAAATCTTTAGTCGGCACAGCTTTTGTGAGTATGTCGGCTAGCTGGTTTTCAGATCTCACGAACGGAAACCGTATCACTTTTTCTTCAAGATTCTGCTTTATAAAGTGCCGATCGACTTCAATATGCTTAGTACGATCATGTTGAACCGGGTTATGGCTGATATCGATGGCAGCTTTATTGTCACAGAATAAGTTCATCTCAGACTTAGGAGGGTAACCGATATCGGCCATGAGTCGCCTGAGCCACAGAAGCTCACACACACCTTTAGTTATGCCTCTAAACTCAGCCTCTGCGCTTGATAATGCTACTACCTTTTGTCTTTTGCTTCTCCAAGTAACCAGATTGCCACCGACGAAGGTAAAATAGCCTGAAGTTGACTTCCGATTGGTGGCATCTCCTGCCCAATCGACATCAGTATAGCCATCAATATTAAGATGGCCGTTCTTTGAGAACAAAAGACCCTTCCCAGGAGAACCCTTTAAATATCTGAGAATCCTAATCACAGCTTCCATGTGTTGATTACTGGGTGAATGCATGAATTGGCTAACCATACTGACAGCATAGGCAATATCAGGTCGAGTATGTGATAGGTAGATCAACTTACCGACCAACCTCTGATACCTCTCTTTATCAGTCAGCTTTTGATTTGGGTAATCTCCCAATGTTCTGCACAATCGGCGTCTCCGCAGGTTTACAGTCCAAGAGTCCAACTTCTGTCAAAAGATCAAGTACATACTTCCTTTGTGATAGGAAGATGCCTTGTGCTGATCTTCCCACTTCAATTCTCAAGAAATATTTGAGATTCCCTAAGTCCTTCATTTCAAATTCAGCTGCCAACTGATCTTGTAACCTAGAAATCTCCTCTTCATCATTACCTGTAATAACCATGTCATCGACATAGATTATTAGAGCAGTTACTTTTCCCTGCCGATGCTTCAAGAAAACGGTGTGGTCGGCATTACTCTGTTAAAAATCATATTTTTCATAGCAAGAGTAAACCGGCCGAACCAAGTACGTGGTGACTGTTTTAGTCCATACAATGTTTTCTGTAATCGGCACACCATATTTGTCTTTGGTGCTGTAGAAAATCCTGGTGGAATATCCATGTAGACTTATTCCTCCAGATCTCCATGTAAAAAGGCATTTTTCACATCAAACTGATGTAATGGCCAATCCAAATTTGCTGCAAGAGATAGTAGTACTCTGACTATGTCCAATTTAGCCACCAGTGAGAACATTTCCTGGCAATCGATGCCATATGTTTGAGTGTATCCCTTGGCCACGAGCCGAGCTTTATATCTGTCAATTGATCCATCAGCTTTGTACTTAATTGTGAAGACCCATTTGCATCCCACCGTCTTCTTTTCATCTAGTATTGAGACCAAAGCCCAAGTATTATTCTTCTGCAATGCTAACATTTCATCCTTAATTGCTTGAGTCCAATTCGGGTCTTCCAACGCAACGTGCACATCGGTTGGGATCTCAGCTGATGACACATTATTCACAAAGGTTTCACGAGATTCAGATAGCCTGTGAGTAGATATATAATTGGCAATAGGGTACTTTGACTGTTTTGCACAAGTTCCTGGAGAGTATCGAGTCGGTGATTTGCCACGATTGGATCTGTCAGGTAATACATATTGTGCAAGAATATCTAGAATAATAATAGGATCGGTAGGAGTACTTACCTTAGGAATATTCTCAGGATATGTATGGTCAGGTACCGAGAAGGAAGGGATCATATCAGCAAATGGTAGATCATCAATACCACTAGTATCAGCACGTTCATCATGTTCATCGATGCCTCTATCAGCATTGACAGCATCATCAGGATCAGCACGTTCATCATGCTCATCAGTGCTTCTATCAGCATTGGTAGCATTATTACCAACTGAATCAGTAGTCCAAGATGGCCACGCTAATCCTGACCAATTCTTTTCTTCCATATCCCTCATTTCCCCCTGAAGGGAAGAATTGGATACTGATGAGAAATAAGTTTCTGACTCCAAGAATGTAACATCTATTGTCTCATACATCCTGTTGGTGTTTGGGTCATAGCACCGATAGCCCTTTTTGTGCATTGCATACCCCATGAAGACACACCGAACAGCACAAGGATCAAGTTTACTCCGTTGATTCTTATGCAGATGAACGAATACCACACAGCCAAACACTCGTACTGGGAGCATCAGGACCGATGGTAGAGTGAAATGTTGAGACAGTGCTTCCAATGGGGTCTGAAAGTTGATAGATTTGGAAGGTAATCGATTCAGCAAGTGAACTGCCGTTGTAACTGCATCGGGCCAATATCGGCGCGGAACATTTGCACCAATCAGTAATGCTCTTGCTGTTTCGAGTATATGCCGATTTTTCCTTTCAACTACTCCATTTTACTGTGGGTTTGGGTACAAGATGTTTCATGTATAAGACCATTGGCATTAAAGAACTCTTGTAGTGGTCGATTATCGTACTCCCCACCATTATCAGATCGAAGGATCTTGACTGTAGTTGAAAATTGTGTGTGAATCATGGAACAAAAGGATTTGAAAATATCAAGAATTTCATTCTTATGTTTCAATAGGTACAACCAAGTCATTCGAGTACAGTCATCTACGAAAGTGACAAACCAACGGACCCCAGTAGATGAAATAATCGGGGATGATCCCCAAACATCAGAATGTACTAAAGCAAAAGGAGTATCAATTTTATGCAAACTAGTAGGGTACGGTACCCTATGACTCTTAGCTAATACACACGTTTCACATTTGAAATCGGCAGTACTGAAATTCGAGAAGAGGTCTGGAAATAGATGCTTCATGTACCCAAAGGAAGGATGCCCTAGTTGCTGATGCCACAGTCAGATTTCTCGCTTCTTGATATTATCAGCACTTCTTGTCTGATTGACTCTACCGAGACTGAAATCATCAATGTAATATAGATCCCCCCTCCTAGTACCACGACCAATTATCTCCTTCGTGAGAATTTTCTGAAGAAGGCAAAAGGTTGGATACATTAGTGCTACACAATTAAGATCACCAGTTATTTGACTTACTGATAGTAGCTTATTTGACAATGAGGGAATCAACAAGGTGATAAGTCAATATTTTGCATGTTTTTAATAGAATTAATTATGTAGTTTTTGTGTATTTTTGGTATTTTTGTAGCTAATAAACTAGGGTTTCTAGTTAATTTTGCATTTGATGGTTTCAATAATGAAAATTGAATTTCTATGGATTAATGTGGTGAAATTTTCATGTTTTTATAGGATTGCTTGTTCAATTATCAAATGAGATGAAAATGTGGATATTTGCCAAGAAGTTTGGAAGAAAAATTGAAAAATGCAAATTGCAATTCAATCAACGAAGAAATCAAAAGGATAAAAGTCGGAGCAATTAACGCACCAATTTCACGACAAAAAGCTCGGAATTTACAAGTTTCAAGGAGATTCGCTAGTCGAAATGCGAAGCAACAAGCTAAAAAAAATGATTAGCTCGCGAATCCCTCTCACAGAAGACAGGGGAGCAGATCCGCGATATGATCCGCGAGCCTCTGCCTCGCGGATCCACGTCGCGGATTATCAGAAAATGACAGTTGCAAGTGCAGCCGAATTCCAGTTTTTCAGCTCGCTTCCAGCTGCGTGAAAAATATTGGAAGATTTTCAGAAGAATTTCAATGAAAGTTGCGTGAAGAATATTGGAAGATTAAAGAAACAACTCATTGCTAATTCAAAACACAATTTGCTTCAACATTACAACTCATTTGAGATTGAAATTCAAAGGATTCAATGCATGAAGACAGAGATTTAAGAAGCCATTTTCCTTGACTTTTGAAGGCCAATTTGTCTTGTATTCACATGACATAATTTTGGATGCATATGGTTGTAATCTTCTATAAATAGGGCCTTTTGTAGACAATTAGAGGCATTCCATTCAATTCCAAAAAAAAGGAGAAAAAAAGACTAGAGAATAGCTCTAGTTCATTAGTTTAGTTCTAGTTCTTAGTTTGTAGTTTCTAAAGAGAGTAAAAGTGAAAGGTGTGAGGAATCTTGCACTTTGCATTTGGGAGATCAACTTGTGAAGAAGTTTATGGATTCAACTTCAAGAAATTGAATAAGATTCCTTCTTCCTTACTTATCTCTTGTGCTTAAATTTCATGGCTTTGTGCAAGTTTGTTCTATGCTTAAATGTTCTTAATATGATGTCTAGCTAAGCATTTTTAATCCTAGAGTTAGGATGAACTTGTTTTAGTTGTGATTATGAAGTAGTTGAGTGATTTATGTCCTCCATGATTTTGCTAGTTTAAGACTTGTGCTTATACTTTATGGTTGATTAGCTACCAACTATAATTGATTTGATGTTGATGAGTAATGAAAAACTTGCCTTCAACAAGATCTAAGTTCTTAAACATTAACTTATATTCTCACGAAAGTAGTGAATATAGTTGGTTGGTTTTGATTTTATACTATAACTTCATTGAGCTTATTTAACTTGTTTCTCTCTTTTCTCTATGAAAATAGGTCAAGGAAGATTCCAAGGAATTAAGGAATTAGCAAAAGCAATTTCGAGTGACTAGCTCATCGTAAATGAGAGCTTGCACTACACATGACCATTGACGAAAGTGATAGCATACAAAAGGGAGTTATACCTTAGCGAATCATTGGAGAAAGGACATAATAAACTTGACTAACTTCTAATCTTAACTTAACAAGGGATTCTAAAGCTCTAGGATTCCTCCAACTTGATCTTAAAACTCTCTCTAACTTAACTCTCTAATTTCTTTACATGCTTTCTTGTTATTTTCTTGTCTACCACCAATTGGATGTCTTTGACACCTAACGGTTGGTTTTAATTGCTTTATCCCTCTTCCTTAGGTCGATTTACCGCCTTCTCCCTTTTATCTAGCTTTCCTTACTTTACATGCCTTCCTTTAGTTGTTTTCTAGATAATAAAGCAAGCGATTAAACCTTAGTGTTTGCAAAACCATAGTTCCTCGTGGGATCGACACCTTATTTCCCTATATTCAATAAACGATCCGTATACTTGCGGTAATATAGGGTTATTAAGGTTATTTAAAATTTGAGAAGTAAAGAAAATCCCTATCACAAGGTATTTGGTAGAGATAGAGATGGAGATAAAGTAACAGTTCCAGCTCCTATAACTGGATACTGAACACCATTGGCATTAGAAATCCTTGACCGTCTTGGCTGAGTGACTGATGTGAAATCGTTAGGATCATACGTCATATGATCAGTGGCTCCTGAATCGACAATCCAACTACTATCACGTTGATTTGGATAACTCGTACCTTGATGCTGATTGCCAGAAGACCTGGTAGGCACCTGGGCAATGTTAAGAACGGTAGCTATTGTTGTATCAACAGCTGCCACAGCCACCTTTCCGGAATTCCCACTCTGATCAGCAACATTCAATCGGTTAGCCCGTCAATTTCGCCCTTTACGTTCTTTCCACCATGCTGGATACCCATGCAGTTTGAAACACGTATCTTGTGTATGTCCTTTCTTACCGCAATGAGTACAGCTGTCTCCTTCCATCAGTGGCTCACCTCGGGGCATTATGATCAGCTCATTCTTCTTCCCTTTGGATGCCATGACGGTGCCGATTAGATTATCTCTTCCTGTCAGCATCACTGACTGTCTACTGTCCTCTCGTCGGACATAGGCGTATGTCTCTTCTACTGATAGAAATGGTTTCATCCGCAGAACATCACTGCGAATCTGGGTCGGTCATCTAACCCATCAAGAAAGGTGTACACCCTCTCTTCCTGTATGAGAGAGTTATATCTGCCGATATCGGCAACACATTCCATTGGGTTCGGCCGACGAAAGTCAATTTCCCTTCACAAACCCTGTAGGTCGTTGTAATACTTCTCAATCGGCCCACTGGCTTGTTTTAGTTTAGTCACCTTTCGCCTCAGATCATATAGTTGGGATGTATCGGCCCCATCAAAGTATGTGGTAGCAGCAGCATCCCATACCGCTTTTGCTGTTGGGTAGCGAATGAAGGTACCGATCAAGGATGGGTCCATGTTATTTATTAACCATCCCTTCACGATAGAATCTTCAGTCCGCCACTGTCGGTATGCCGGATCTGCTGGTGAAGGTTGAGGAAGCTCACCGTTGATGTATTCCAATCTATCCTTAGCCGAGATGTACATCTCGACCATCTGAGATCACAAGGCATAGTTAGAATTATCTAACTTAATGCCAATCTGAGTGGCTGAGGAATCACTGCTCGGTGTGGACTTCTGACACCTATTCAGGACTTCCACCATTCTCGTGGCTAAGTCTTCCAGAACTGTGTCATTCGGTCTTTTCCCACTTTCCGTTAGTGCAGATGATTCGGCCATGGTTCTTGTCTATAACTAGATCAGAGTAGCCATTCGAGCAGAGATCCTAGAATCCCTGCTCTGATACCATGTTGGAAAGACAGAAAGTTTAGAGAGAGGTTGGAGAGAATTTTCACTTGTATTATCTTGTTAGTAAAACAACGATACAAATGCCTATTTATAGGCTTATAGGAATTAATGTCCAACACCTATTACTCATTGATTGATATCAATCTTTAATTGATATCAACCACTAACAAATAACACTCATCCACCTATCAACCACTAATGGATACACATCCAAATCCTAAACCGATATTTACACTCTCACCTACCAACTACAACTCAATCTAACAGTAAGCAATTCTCTGAATATTTAAGAAGTATTTGATTTGCAAAAGAGCAAAATTTACATGCTAATAACACTCTGCATGATTATTATTAATTCTTCAATCTTTAGCTTTAAAAATTCCATAAAAGTTTCGTGCATCAAGCGTGCTACATGCTGTTGAAAAGGGAAAAAATTTGGGCTTCATAAATTGAATATTTTAAGATGAAGAAAAAATCATGAGAATAAACAGCTCCTCGTTCTGGGTTACATTAAGAAGTGGGAGACTGGTTAATTTAGGTCTTTGTTGTCGAAATGGAACATATAGATTCTTTGCATGTAGAAAAAATTAGCATGGTTTAGTAGTTAGAGTTAACGTTAGGGTTTTGCTCTCCTTCCGTTGGGGTTAAATGTAGTGGCAGGTCCATTATTTCATGTGAATCTCAACAGCTCAAATTTAATTTTTTTTCTTTGACCGATTTGGAGGTGTATATGGTAAAGGCACAATACCATACTAATAATCATTCAATTGGTGGCCAGCTGAAATATTTGTCACATACATAAACTTGTTACTTCATATGCAGAAGCTGATTATTAATCAGAATCATTGCTAGTCTTAAATGTAAACAATTCATTGATAAAGTTTTGTCACCAGGCAAAAGTAAATTTAAAGGATGATAATCATACATGTTTTTGTCAAATATCTCTATTCCCTTCAATAATAATTCTTTTTTCTAGAGGTTTCCACTTTCCAGTCAGATTTTCTTTTTCTTTTTTCTTTTTTTGAAACTTGATGCCTGCTTAAGAATGCACATTGCAAGGATGAACAACTTGTGATCTTTTTTTTTATTCAGTTGTCATAAAACAGAGGAAAACGAATGAAAAACTATGTGCCACCCATCCAATGAAACATTTTCAATCTTTGCCTGTCTCTGCAGCTTTTTCATAAATAAGAGTCGTGCAATCCTCTGCTGAAGTTTTTACTCTTAAGTACAGGAGATAAAATGGAAACTTTCATGGCGAAAGGAAAAGAATAAGTCAGAATGACACACCACTGAAGATAATGCTGACAAAAGTAAAGTCTTAAAGAAGATTAATTAGATTAAAACGAATGAATGATCACAAAAATTTGGAAGCAAATGTGGTTTGGGTTGCTCTTTTCTGCATATAACATGAGAGTTTTCTATGAACATGAATTCTGGCAATTTACCTCATGTTCAACATATATGCAGTCAGTCAGAACGTTTAATTGTTATATGTTTGTGTGAAATTTCATTGCTAATCAATATACTAATAATTACCTGTATGATTATCTTTTAAGTTTTAATCTTTGTAATTTTAAAAAGTCTATACATATTTCGTGCATCACGCATGCTATACCTCTTAAAAAAGGAAAAGGACGACTTCAATAAATTGATTATTTTAAGACCCAAAAAATTCGTAACAATGAATTAACCATTTAAGTTTATAATCTATACTGAATTGTTCATCGGCTATAAGTTTCTATACATGTACCATATACTTATCTTTGGATGCATTTACTACACTAATCAACATTCTTGTGTTGAAGAAAATGGGAGCTGTGGAAGTAGTTAAAGAGACACTGGATAAAGTAAAAGCTGTGATCATGAGACGTGCGTCTGTTTTGAAACTTCTTGGAGATCACATTTCTATCCATTACCTGCTAGACCATCCAAGTTCAAGTTGATAGAGCATTTCTAACTCTTGAGAATTTGGCCTTTGAAAAAGAGAACTTGCAAAAAATATTTCTTTCAACTATTTCGAAAAGCTCAAGATATGCTTCCTCAAAGGAGGGAAATAGTGTGCCTGAATCGTTCTTTTTGGACTAGAACGGAAACGGCTGTTGAGGCTATAATACCATCGGTGCTTGTAATTAAATCCACAAGTAAGAATGATGAGCCACAAAGTGATTATATATGAGAAGTTGGATCAGGCCAAAGAAACAATGTAGAAGAACTTAAGGGCGAGAAATCTATACACATCCCATTCTGGGAGGTAATCAATGACATCTGACATGGGTATTTGCATAGCCATCTTTACAGGTTTTTTATTTTTTGTTTTTAACTTTTTACTAATGATCCTACAATGATCCAGAAGTTTATAGCAGCCTTCTATGCTATACTCTTCATTCTGTTGAAGATCCTGGTCTTCAAAGTGTATCAAGTTCACAAATCGAGAACTATCATTCCCATAGGGTACTTTTTGGATTGCTGATTTGCAATCTTCTCCAGAAAGTTGATGGTTAGATTATGGGAGTGGATGCCCTCAGCTCCAATGGTTTGCTGTTCAAGTTATAAGCCAGACATGTACTTGTACTACAAAATACGAACTGAAGAGGAACTTAGTTGAGAATTTACTTACTGAAGGAAGGAATCTGATAGATTAAGAGAGGCTGGCTACACTGATGTTTATGTACTACAATCAATGGCAGGGGGCTAAAATTCTGCTGGGATTGTACGTTAGAATTAATTCTCTAAATGGGTTAAGAAATATTTGATCTGTAAACGAATAACATTGCTAATCAATATATCAATATTAATCTTTATGACAACTTTTAATTCTTTGATAATTTAGTTATTAAAAGACTAAATTCTTTTTTTTGCAAGCCAAATTTCTACGAAACCGGAGGAAAAAACCAGGGGAGACAAGGCCAGTTTCAAGCCTGGTTTTGTTTCACAAATCTTCACATTCTTCATATACCAATCTGCCTGGAAACCGAGGAAAAACTATTTCAGCCAAGGCCAATTTCCGACAACTATGCCGTTGGTGGGTGTGGAAATCAAAAAACAAATAAAATACCTACTCTAAAGATATAAATTTAAGTGTAATGGTGAATAGCGTCATTTTCTCAAGGACTGCGATTTATTTCTTTGTAAATTGATAATAAATAAAATGGGAGGATTAGAGAAATTACCTAGATAACTCAATTTAATAAGTACAATAACATAAAATTTTAAATAAAACCAAACCAAATTAATAAAAGACAAATATCTAGTCAAAAGGCTAATCTCCACTTTTGTTCAATTAACTAATCATTGATGCAATGTTAAAAGTCACTTATCTATAGATAAAGTGATTATGGTTGTTAACAATCTCTGACAACCAATCTCTCATTATTGTATCGATAACCACAACAAATTCTGTGACTATTTCTTTTGCCAATTAAACAATCCTCTTAGAATTTAACCTATTGACAGCATTAAATTAATAACTAGAAAAGTTATCAATTTTAACTAACAACCATATAAGTTTGATTCATTTAAATTAGATTATATATTCACGTGAAGCTGAAAGTTTCAGCTACAGTCAAATTATGCCACTCGCCACAAACACTAAAATTATCAAATAATTATGGATTTGGCATTTTTAATTACAGTAGATTATTCACACAATTAAATAGTGGTCAGTTATTGAATCACATAAAATAATTATAATCATGAATAAATAGGGAATATAAAAATATTTATAAATAAATAAAACAAAATAAATCAATTAAATCTCATAGTATTGATGAATCAAAGTTTCGATTAGCCTCTGACTAGAATAATAGGAAATTAACCATTCCTTATGGTGGATTCGCGACCACAAGAGAAACTAGAGTTTAGTGTTAAAGAGAAAAGAAAGAAAAGAAAAATTGACGTACCAAGGAGAGGAGCTCGTCTGTCTCCTCTTTTATTCCTACCTAATCCTAAAGGAACTACTGGTCTATATCTATGCTTGCGGCTTTAGTCGAATTACGTAAAGGAAATGACTTCTTATTCTAAGCCTCTACTTAAAAAATATTAAACTATTGTATAAGACAATGGACCATCCTACTTCCCAATGAAATACTTCCATTTGGGACCAGTTCTGATCTCCAAATGTAACTCAACGATGGTAGCTGCATCTAAATTCTGAAAAGGAAATAGACTTCTTATTCTAACCTTCTACCTAAAAATATTAAACTATTGTATACGTCGGTGGACCATCCTATTTCCCAAAGAGATACTTCCATTCGAGGCCAATTCTGGTTTCTGGTTTCCAAATATAACTCAACGTTGGTAGATGCATCCGAGTGTTCTGGCCTTGCAAATTCTACAGGGCACGCCCATGCCATACTGATAGTAGTCTTCTGGAAATTTTCATTTTTAATCACCTTTAACTCTCTTTTAACTTCAAATTCCTAGAATTAACACCAAAAATCAAATATGAATAGAATATTATAATTAACACCATATTTTGGTAAAATAACAATGGAACTATTCATAAATTAAATGCACAATTAAGCCTCTAATAGGCCTGACCAATTTTCAACACTTCTTGCTTCATAGTTTGTCTTGGTGGCAACATATAGCATATTGCTTATCCCTTTTTCTACAAAACAACCACACAAAATAAATAAAAATGGACAGTGGTAGTAATATCAATCCATCAATACTCAAGCATTATTTGTTTAAGAAGAACGCCATTTCAACTTTTGATTCCAATAAAAAAAGACTTAAGACCAACTAAAAGAACCACGAAACATAGTGCATAATTACCATTTTTCACCACTGTCAACGTGAGGGCTTTTGGAGTTTTTAATGGCTAATTGAATATATCATGAAAGATACTAATTTAGTTAGTTTCAAGATGGACAAATGGTACAATCTCAAGAAATGTATGATTGTAATATTTTATTTATATATTTAAAGTGAAGGAATAAGTCTAACAGGCTGATACTGAATGACAATTTTCAACCTACCCTGAGTTTTAGATTTGAATTCGTTTAGTCAAAGATACTATGGAAAATGTGCAAAGGACTGCATCTAGGATTTGAAAACAGACCTTCAATTGAAATCTAGAGAGCAAACTTTCCCAACTAATTGATCCATAGAGTGAGAACACGTGGAACTTGCGTGCCCTTTTTTATAGTAGTGGACTATATATTAACCCACCAGGTGTATACCTATCTAGATGTGCATTTCATGTAGCAATCAATGCACTTATGCTGAATATATTGAGAAAAACATGAGAACATAAAGTAATTAAAGAGACACTGAATAAACGAGACAAGTGTCGCAAGATTTGTGCACAGCCATGCAACTGTTTGAAATTTCTTAATGGTAAAATACAGAAAAGACCCCTGTAGTTAGGCTAATATATAAAACAAACCCCCATAGTTTCAAATTACACATTTCGGTACCTTATAATTTGAACTAATGTGAAAATTAACGAAATTGTTAAAACCAACACTTTTGAGCTGGAAAATAGTTTTTTAACACAAATTTTGATCTAATATGCCTATTTTGCCCATTAGATATTCATAAAACTCCAAATTGGCCCCAAATTTGTAGGAAATAAATTAGATAAAAATTAAAAAATATCAAAAGAAATCAACAAAGTGTGCAATTGCAGTATTTTCTTAGAGGTTCTATTGTAAAAATTTAAAGTAAAAAAATTGGAAATATAGTAATACCTTTATATGGTGAAGAAAAATTACGAAAATAGTTGATATCTTTAAATTTGAAATTTACAATTATAATATTTTCTTAGTGCGTATTGTAAGGATTTAATAAAAATTTTCAATTACAATTTTTTCTTAGATTGTGTATTATAAGGATTTAAAATGAAATTCTCAACACATTTTCTATCTATATAGTGAAGAAAAATTAGGAAAATATTTGATAGCTTTAAATTTGAAATTTCCAATTGTAATATTTCCTTAGAGTATGTACTGTAAGAATTTAAAATAAAAATTACAACACTTTTGTTATGTATATAGCGAAGAATAAATTGGAAAATAGTTAATAATATATTTATGAGGGTCTTTTAACGATTTCTATCCAGTTTTTATATTAATTCAAACTATAAGGTATCAAAAGATATGATTTGAAATCATAGGAGGCTCTTTTACATATTAGTCTAATCACAGGAGACTTTTCTATCATTTACAGATTTCTTAAAGATCATAATTCAGTCCATTACCTGGCCAGACCATCAAACCATCAATGTTCATCGTTTTCTTCCATTGAGGACAGACCTTTAAATTCAGGTTGACGACGCCTTTCAGAATTCAGTCAAAAGTAGTGGCTGTAACTGTCAGTTGATCACTCTTACGTGTACTTCAGTCCATCGGCAGCTCAAACCATCAAAGCTCAAGCTGATAACAAAGCCTTTCAGAGTTCGGTCAATAGAAGTGGCTGTAAATTCAGTCAAAGAAGTGGCTGTAACTGTTGATCACTATTTATGGACTGGAGTGGAAGTGGCTTCCAAGGGTACCCACCGTTGGCGTGTGTTATATGCAAAATCGACGGGTAAGACTGGGTTTTCTACAAGTCGATGGATCAGGCCAGAAGAAACCCTCAGGGTGGAATTCAAGGACAAGAAATCTGTATACACGTCATTTTGGGAGGGATTTGATGACATCTGGAGTGGATACTTGTATAGCCTTCTCTATTTATATATTTTATACTAATAATTTCTACACAAATTCAGAAGTTTCTGGCTGCATTTTGTACTGCATTGTCCAATAAGTTAAAGATCCCGGTCCGCAATATGTATTATCATCGCAAATTAAGGAATATCGCGCGATAAAGGGTACTTTTGGTCTAGGAATCGCTCATTCGCCGTCTTCTCCCGAATATTCGTGGTTAGGTTATGGAATCGGATGTCCTGATCTCTAACAATTCGCTATTCAAATTGTAAGCTAGACATATAATGGTAATGCAGAATAGGATCCGACGAGGAGCTTGGTCTAAGAATTCATTTAAAGAAGGAAGGAATCCAATAGAACAAGAAAGCCTGGCTGCCCTGATGGCTGTGCTCTCCAACGTGCGAGTCTGAAATTTCAATCAAGAATAAAAAACACATCACCTAATTTGAGAAGTAATGACAAAGCACAACCCGTTACGTCTCGGCTTGTCTTTGTTGTGAATATCTACACTCAATTAGAAAGGTATTCATCTTTTATCCTTTACAGCTGTCAAGTGTGTCGGACCGAGACAGTCGGCTAATCAACCCGTGACAAGGAATATGGCTAATAACCCACTTTTTGCAGCAATCTTCCTTCACCCAATGAAAGATTTTTGGAGCTTAAAATTCAACTCCTAAAGCTCTTATCCAGGTCTCACCAACCAGTACAGAAATTAATTTTAGTAAAGTTGTTAAATTTTGGCACCAATTTTTGATGGTATGTGGGTAAATTCATAGATGATATTTTACTTCTAAAATACTGTTAATAAGCTATTTCACTGAGGGTATTACGGTGAATTTGTCCTTGATGATATTGACATTAGGTCCATTAACATCAAATACGAGGGCAGAGGTTGGAAACAAGAAGGGATAGCTTAAATTATCAGAGACCTGAGGTTTTTTAAATTATCCCTAAGACATTTCCTCCAGACAGGGCAGAGTGTACCCCCTCCAAGTTCTTATAAATTGGGCTTCCGCCAAATGCACTTGTCACTAGATATTAATAAAATTAGAACATCATTTATATTTTGAGTGAGATTGTGATCAAATGGCGTCTTCAAAAAATTTGCTCCTTCTTTTTGGTGCTCTCTTTGCACTTGCACTCCTCATTTCCTCTGATGTAACAACTGCAGGTACCTAATCTCTCTTTTCTTTTCTTTTCTTTTTCCTTTTCGTTTCCATTTTCTTGGCTGCACCTGAATAATCAAATGAATGGAGCTTAGAGGCTTATTACTGGGACGTGAATTTTTATGATAGGGCATTTGTATAGTAGCAAGTAAGTTAGATTAATGTGCTAATATCTTTTTCATTTTTTGACAAAAGTAAATTTCGGTTGCCTACATCAGTGGTTAGTGGCACATCTGATTTTTTATCTTCCTAGTAAATGTCACAGTATTATTGTTTAGCACGTTAAAGATTAAACTAATGTTGAAAACCAAATTAAATGCCTCTAATTCTAATTTGTTGAGTAGACTATAAGGCAAAATAATCCCATCCAAGTCGCAACATCTTATATGCCTTGACTCTTCTGTTTAATCCATCCATAGTATTCTTTTCTTTGCACTTGTCTTTCAAATTTTCAGCGTGCCAGTCACCTAACGTATTGGAGCTTAAGATAAAAGCTCCTAATAGTTATGTGTCCTTGCGTCGTGAAACAGATCAGGAGAGCATGAAGACCACTGGTGTTAGTTCAGGTGAGTTTCAGCAGAGTGCCGTAAGATTTGTTCATTGCCGTGGTCGATGCTGCGCCCGTGTACGGGATGGATGCGTGCTATGCTGTCCACCTACTGAGAAGACCCCTGAAGCTGAATCTGGAGATGAGATTAAAAATTAAAGCTAAATCATTAAGGGTGTCAGATCCGTGACACTGACACCTATATTATTTACCTTAATATGCTGTGTTGCTCTTTTGACTTGGTGTAGAAGCAATTAGGGAAGCATGTAATCAGTACTCGGCTCGAGTGCTCTTCTTATGTTGTTGTGACGTTGAATAAATAAATCCCACTCGATCATCTACGACACTTGATGATCTCTATCTCATAACCTGTTTGAGATTGAAGTTTTTTGAATGTTTGTATAAACTCTAATGTAACTTAGTGTAGAGGTGTAGAAAAATTTTGAAGCAAGGTTTTTTATGTGATTCTGGGGGTGTTATATTAATAACTTTGGAAGGTTTTTGAGGATTCTTGAAGATAATGTAGGAAACAAATAAGTTTTTTACAAACTTACTAAAAATTTGCATTAAAACTTTGAAATTTTTAAAGAATTCCTATAGCTAAAGTAGAAAATAAATAAATGTTATATAAATTTGTAAAAAACTTGAGGTATACATACATACATACATACATATAAATATGTGTGTGTACATATATACATACATACACACTCACACACGTGTGTGTATTGACCGAGTTGAACCCAATCCTGTTCCTTTCTGAGAAAGGAGCCAAAGCCCTTCAAATGGATATTTTGGATGCTATCAAGAGTTTGAATGGATTGTCAGCGCTGGTCTTTTCTCTTTATCTTTGTTCAAGATTTTATTGGTGGAAATGCATCATTTGTACGAATTTTCCTAGTTAGTAAATACTTTTATTATACTTGTACAATACATGTTTATGTGGATAATACAAAAAAGCTTCTGCAGTTTGTGTATTTCAAAAATATTCATACTTTTTAACTAACTAATAAAAATATGTAATAAATTCTTGATGCATTGTACTTGAAATTTCAAAAGAAAAATTAATTCTAACACTTGTCAATGACTCTAAATATTTAACCTAAAGACAAATGCCTTACATTTCAATGACCCCTTAAAAATCAAAAACTCGTTTTTTTCATAAACACTATTTCTCTCCTTTCTTTTTTTCTTCTAAAAAATGGGGCGTGACATGAATATATTTGTCATGAAAGATGCCTAAAAATTTTGTTTTCTAGGCAAGAGTTTGTTTTGAAAGATTAGTTAGTTTCAACATGGACAAATGGTACAAACTCAAGAAATGTTTGATTTTAATCTTTTATTTATATATTTAAAGTGAAGGAATGGGTTTAACAGGCTGATACTGAATGACAATTTTCAAACCTACGCGAGTTTTAGATTTGAATTCATTTAGTCAAAGATGCTATGCAAAATGTGCAAAGGACTGCATCTAGGATTTGAAAACAGACCTTCAATTGAAATCAAGACAGCAAACTTTACCGACTACTAATAAAACTGATTGACCCGTAGAGTAAGAACACGTGCAGCTTGCGTACCCTTTTTTATAGTGGACTATATACTAAACCACCAAGTGTATACTTATCTCGATGTGCATTTAATGTAGTAATCAATACACTTATGCTGCATAAGTAATTAAGGAGACACTGAATAAACGAAACAAGTGTCGCCAGATTTGTGCACAGCCATGCAACTGTTTGAAATTTCTTAAAGATCATAATTCAGTCCATTACCTGGCCAGACCATCAATGTTTTTCCTTTTCTTTTAGGGATAATTTCAGAAACCACCTTGAGGTTTCTGACAATTTCACTCACCGCCTCCTAAGCTTTACAAAATTGCACAAACCTCCCGTAAGGTTAAGATTTTGTAATAACGTTAGTTCAAATCAAAAAAATAACATTAAAAAACTACTTTGAGGAGAGAGATGAAACTTTATTTCACAAATGCCCTTTATGCTTATTAAAATTTGTATTGTAAATGAATGAATTAATAAAATAGGAAAGGTGAATGCAAATAGTAAAAAATAAAAAATAAGTAGCAACTGACTTTTTTATAAATTTATATCAATGACTAGTGCACTAAATTAGCAATGGATATTTTTTCAGATCTTTGTCATTTTCCATACAAAGGCAACAAAATACATTAAGATGGATCTTATTTTCACTTGAAGCAACAAAATTTAATGCAGCAAAATAGTGATTTTGTGTTGATTTCGCAAGTTAAATGTGCAATGTAGGTGCAAAAACTATTGCCTTGTCAAGATATTGGGCAAAATCATGAAATTCACGAATATCCTTTAACATCAATAATAAATATTGCAAAGTATAATCGCAAGGAAAATATTTGGTAATATTTTTAGAGAAAAATTCAAACAAATTGCTATTTGCTGTATCGATTTCTAAGAGAGAACAAATGTTTGGTATATCAATTAATACTATTTTATAATTGCAAATAATTGTTCATCATTAAAGAAATCATCAACAATTATTTTCTAATTAATTATTAATAATTAATTATCGTCCTAAGTACTTAATTACCTATATTAGTTTTCAATAGGGCTAATTTTAGAAACCTCCCCTTAGATACTCTAACCACTATTTTCCCACCTTAAATTTTATTGTTTCAAGTGAAAATGATAAATTAACGTTTCTTGTTGCCTTTATATGCAAAATAGTAAAAATCTAAAAAAAAAGTCATTATAATTTAGTACTAGTTATTGATCTAGTTTTATAGAAAAAATCAATTGCTACTTATTTTTTGGTTCTTTACTATTTGCGCTTATTTTTTCTCACTTTTATTAATATATTTTTCATTCCATTACAATATAATTTTTGAACAAGTTCATCTCTCTCCTCAAAGTATTTTTTTAATGTTACTTTTTTTATTTGAACTAACTTTATTACAAAATCTTAATCATAGGGGAGGTTTGTGTAATTTTATAAAGATCAAGGGAGGTGAGTGAAATTGTTAGGAACCTCAAGGGAGGTTTCTGAAATTATCCCTTTCTTTTATTGACGACAGACCTTCAAAGTTCAAGTTGCCGACGCCTTTCAGAATTCAGTCGAAAGAAGTGGCTGTAATTGTCAGTTGATCACTCTTACGTGTACTTCAGTCCATCGCCAGGTTAAACCGTCAAAGCTATGGTTGATAACAAAGCCTTTCAAAATTCGGTCAATCGAAGTGGCTGTAAATTCAGTCAAAAGAAGTGGCTGTAAGTTGGCAAAATGGATATGTGGATCATAATTGGTTTTATATTAATGGCTCATGAATTATATGATCCAATCTATTTAAGTCCATATAATAAATGGTTGTATGTGGATTAGATGTAAATGGATGATGGATATCAATTTATCCATGTAAAAACCATTTAATTATGTGTGTCCAGTTTAGTAATAAAAGCAAGCACTCTCAGAACAGAGGTTAAAATAAATTTATAAAGAAATTTTGGGATTGAAATGGATTGAAATGGAATTTTTATCAACTTTTTCTCTTTCTCAGGCTAAGCAGCAAGAGTAGAGGTAGATCTTTTCCTCTCCATGGCCCTGCAAATTCCAGCCACCATTCACAAAATCCATTGAAACATTCCCACCAACTCTGTCCACTTTTAATGCAGCTAATTACTATGAGAATAATTTATCCAAACCCGTTAAAGCTTACTAAAACAGCCAAAATCATTTTTATTTTTTTCACCAATTTCAACATTAGAAGGCCAACAACTTCGTCGGTTCAGCCCAAACCTGCATTTTAATTTTTAAAACCAGCCAAGAAATTTCAGTAAAGGTGATTGTGGTCTCGGTGAATCCATGACAACAGTTGTGTGTTTTTCTTTTCTTTAAGCTCTCATTGAGTTTGAACGGCCAAGACTACTGAGGCAAAGAAAACTGAGTTTTGGAATTTTTTTTAAGACTAATTAATTATAAGAATCAACTTTCAAGATCAATTTTGTTTGATGAGAATAAGGGTCTGGTGATAGGTCTGATGATTAGCAAGCTTCTTCTTCGTTGGGAGGAGGTAGATATGGGAGCTGCCGGCTGGGGAGAGAGTGGGAGAGAGACAGGTCAGATTATATTATTTTTTTGTCCTTGTATTCTGGTAATTGGATAAATATGGATAATATGGTTTATCCATTTAAATCCACCAACTTAAATGGTTTTAAATCGATATCCATTTAAAGCCATTAGATTTATTTTAGTCATCCAAATCCATATAATAGTGGTTTACATGGATGGATGAGTGGATTTCAATCCAGTTTGCCGCCTCTAGCTATAACTGTTGATCACTATTTATGGACTGGAGTGGAAATGGGTTTTAAGGCTACCCACCGTTGGCGTGTGTTATATATAATATTAAGACTAATGAGCCACAAATAATGGGTTCTGTATAAGACGATGGATCAGGCCGAAGAAACAATCAGGGTGGAATTCAAGGACGAGAAATCCGTATACACGTCATTTCGGGAGGGAATTGATGACATCTGGAGTGGATATTTGTACAGCCTTCTCTATTTATATTTTATACTAATAATTTCTACACAAATTAATTCAAAAGTTTCTGGCTGCATTTTGTACTGCAATAAGTTAAAGATCCCGGTCTGCAATATTTATTGTCATCGCAAATTAAGGAATATCGCACGATAAAGGGTACTTTTGGTCTAGGAATCGCTCAGTCGGTGTCTTCTCCAGAATATTGGTGGTTAGGTTATGGAATCGGATGTCCTGATCTCTAACAATTCGCTATTCAAATTGTAAGCTAGACATAGAATGGTAATGCAGAATAGGATCCGACGAGGAGCTTGGTCTAAGAATTCATTTAAAGAAGGAAGGAATCCATTAGAACAAGAAAGCCTGGCTGCCCTGATGGCTGTGCTCTCCAACCTGCGAGTTTGAAATTTCAATCAAGAATTCAAGACATAGCACCAAATTTGAGATGTAATGACACTGACCCATGGACGAACTAGGTGTTTGACAAAGCACAACCAGTTGCGTCTCGGCTTGTCATTGTTGTGAATGTCTATCCTCAATTAGAAAAGCATTCATCCTTTAACTTTTATAGCTGTCAAAGAATATGGCTAACAACCCACTTTTTGCAGCAATCTTCCTTCACCCAATGAAAGATCTCTGGAGCTTAAAATTCAGCTCCTAAAGCTCTTCTCCAGGTCTCACCAACCAGTAGAGAAATTAAATTTAGTAAAGTTGTTAAATTTTGGCACCAATTTTTGATGGTATGTGAATAAATTCATAGATGATATTGTACTTCTAAAATACTGTTAAATAAGCTATTTCAGTGAGGGTATTACGGTGAATTGGTCCTTGATGATATTGACATTAGGTTCATTAACATCAAATACGAGGGCAGGCTTTGGAAACAAGAAGGGTGCTAGCTTAAAGTATCAGAGACCTGAGGTTTTTTAAATTATGCCTAAGACATTTCCTCCACAGAGGGCACAGTGTACCCCTCCAAGTTCTTATAAATAGGGCTTCAGCTCAGTGCACTTGTCACTAGATAACAATAAATTTAGCACAACATTTATATTTTGAGTGAGATTGTGATCAGATGGCGTCTTCAAAAAATTTGCTCTTTCTTTTTGGTGTCTCTTTGCACTTGTACTCCTCATTTCCTCGGATGTAACAACTGCAGGTACCTAATCTCTCTCTCTCTCTTTTTTTCATTTTCTTGGCTGCACCTGAGTAATCAAATGAATGGAGCTCAGGAGACTTATTATTGGGACGTGAATTTTTATGATAGGGCACTTGTATAGTATCAAGCAAGTTAGATTAATGTGCTAATATCTTTTTCATTTTTTAACAAAAGTAAATTTCGGTTGCCCATATCAGTGGTTAGTGGCACATCTAATTTTTCATTTTCATATTATTACCGTAAGGATATGCGTTCCATAGTGTCACATTATTTTTTTAACACGGTAAAGATTAAACTAATGTCGAAAACCAAATTAAATACTTCTGATTCTAATTTGTTGAGTAGACTATAAGGCAAAATAATTCCTATCCGAGTCGCATCATCCTATAAGCCCGAACGGTTCTGTTTAATCCATCCATAGTATTATTTTCTTTGCATATATATCTTGCAACTTTTCAGCGTGGCCAGTCACCTAACATTTTGCAGCTTAACATAAAGCTCCTAACAGTTATGTCTCCTTGTGTACTGAAACAGATCAGGAGAGCATGAAGACCACTGGTGTCCAAGGTGTTAGTTCAGGTGAGTTTCAGCAGAGTGCCATAAAATTTGTTCATTGCCCTGGTCAATGCTGCGCCTTTGTACGGGATGCATGCGTGCTATGCTGTACGACCCCTGAAGCTGAATCTGAAGATGAGGTTAAAAATTAAAGCTAAATCATTAAGGATGCGAGATCCGTGACAAGGACACCTATATTGTTACCTTAATATGTTGTGTTTCTCTTGATTGTTGATTTCCGCTCTGTGTAAAAGATCTGTGGGGCTTATCTTTGACCTGGTAGAGAAGCAATAGGGGAAGCATGTAATCAGTACTCAGCTCGAGTGCTCTTCTTATGTTGTTGTAATGTTGAATAAATAAATCCACTCGATCATCTACGACACTTCTTGATGTTCTCTATCTCAGCTACGTCACAAACTTCTATACCTTGGACTCGCTAGAATTTAGTGCGATCGAGGTATACATACACACATATACATAAATATGTGTGCGTGTGTGTATACACATACATACATACACACTCACACACACGTGTGTGTATTGACGGAGTTGAACCCAATCCTGTTCCTTTCTGAGAAAGGAACCAAAGCCCTTCAAATGGATATTTTGGATGCTATCAAGAGTTTGAATGGATTGCCATTCAGAGATCTCAATGCTGGTCTTTTCTCTTTATCTTTGTTCAAGATTTTATTGGTGGAAATGCATCGTTTGTACAAATTTTCCTAGTTAGTAAATACTTTTATTACATATGTACAATATATGTTTATATGGATGATACAAAAAAAGCTTCTTCAGTTTGTGTATTTCAAAAATATTCATACTTTTTTAACTAACCTATAAAAATATGTAATAAATTCTTGATGCATTGTACTTGAAATTTCAAAAGAAAAATTAATTCTAACACTTATCAATGACTCCACATATTTAACCTAAAGACAAATGCCTTACATTTCAATGACCCCTTACCATTATAATCTAGATTATGAACTCCTATCCTTTCGGGTACGTACATTCGTCAAAATTGGAATGATTCTGAACTCCTTAAATGATAAGTTCTCTACTATGAACCTTCAGAATTAAGTCAAGTTCATCAATTGTTACTTTCAACACTTGATTCATTCTCATCCTTCGTTGCTTTTCTATGAATTAGTCTAGCCTAGTATTTCCGGTTCCAGAAAAACTATCACGACACATATCCCACACATAAATATGCCTGGCTTCTTATAAACAACTACTTCTAATACTTTTTTCCCCTAATCTTGAAAATTTTATCCCAAAACCCAAAAAAAGTATCAAACTTATACACTTAAAAGTGTAAATCCAAAAATATGATGATTCACAATCAATATTTGTTGTGTTAATATCTACAACGGTTAGGGGTAGTGTCTATATTATACAATGTAGTTGGATTTGATTGTTAAATATGCACCGAATCCATTTGGATTTCATATTGATTCTGAGCTGGACTAATTTGAAGTGTGAAAAAGAGAATTGCAGCGGAGGATAATGATCACGTGCCAGTAAGCTTCATTCATTTCGATAGAGATAATTATGTCTACTATAGATATCCTGACTAAGAATTTAATTAAATATAATTTATTTTGTTCTTTCTTCTTTTTTTCCAGTTAATAAATCTAGAAGTAGAATGGAACCAGAGATGAAAAAATCAAAACTATACAAATTATCAGTAGGTGAGAAAATTTAAATGCAGTTATGGCAATTGATTCATTATTCTTGTCAGGGGGAATATGTACAAACGTAACGTAGCCATCACATGAAGAGGAAATTGAGATGAGAATTTCCAGCTTGGGAGGGTAGAGGTAGAAAGAATGTCATGCATGACGCATGAAATATTGGCATCTTCCTTAAAATTCAATCTGCGTCTCTGTCATTAAAATTATGCAAGTTGGCTTTACAGCTTGCAAGCTAAGCAGCCATCCCCGTCTATATATGTCCCGCTTTTGGCTTGGCGTTCTGTTCGCACTTGTGCTCCTCATTTCCTCTGAGGTTCCAAGCTTGGTTAAGTGTCCATTTCGCTGGTGTAATTTTGTCTTCTGGTTTAGCAAGGGGATGACTGTTCTATTCAAGAATTTAGTGTAAATTATTTGCATCATGTACAACAAATTACTATCGATAAATGTTACAATATCATTTCTTTTATATACAAAAACTTATAAGAGGGAATATTGAGAATTGGATCAGGATTTTCATATTCACCCAATTAGCTTTTCTGTCAATTAAGTTAAATTTTAAGAACCATTACGAAATAATTTCATATCTTTAATACTATGACCTGATATTGGTAGTGGATCACACACACTATAATAGCGATGCGTAGGACAAATTTTATGTACAAAAGAATTCGTGTCAATCTATTTGTTAAACCCACAAAAGTACACTATTTTAACCATTGCTTCCAGTTGCTCTTTTGCATCACTTGGGCGATGGCTCTATATATTAAGGCGTAAACTACATGAAGAATATTTGTATATTTTGAAATGTTAAGGGGAACATATAATATCATGCAAAAGCCGAAGGGAATTATGAATAATCTATCCAAAAAATGTTGGATATATGTAAAGACTAAATGAATTTTGAGCTAGCTAATTTGAATTATTGACATGAATAAAACACTCCATCGTAGTAAACGATTTAAAGTGGGGTAAACAATAGAAAAACCCCCATGTGGTAAGACTAATATACAAAAAAATCTCTCTTTAGTTTCAAATCATACATTTTGGTATCTCATGATTTGAATTAAGGTGAAAATTGGATGGAAACCATTAAAACTAACGATTTTGAATAAAATGACAAATTTACTGATAGGCTGTATTTTAGTTGTTAATTTTGTTAATATTTCCTAACTGTTTGGCTAAATATTGTATTTCTTGGTGGATTCAATTTAGTTTTTGTGTTTGATACTAATTGCAAAAAGTGGTAACGAAAGGTGCTGAAAAGCAGTTTTTCAGAAGGCTTTCTGGCAATTAGGCATGAGTGCCTAAGTCACGATTTGAAGTCTGGACAGTCAGGATCTCATGCATACATGGGCAGTTTCCAAAGAATTACAGAATCCTAAATCCGAGGCTGTGCTAGAATGAATATTCTCTTTTGCTATTTAGTAGTTTATTATTATTAGGAAACTCTCTTAATGTTTGTTGTTAGGACATCTTTTTGGATTAGGAAAGTGGTAGTTTTTGATTTCTATTAGGAATTCCTAATAGATTAGTTTTGAAAAAGGAATCTAGTATTATTAGTCTTTCGTTGGTCTTGGGCGAAAAAGGAGGACTTGGGTCCCGTGATGCATAGCTATTAGGGTGATTGGTAGTCGTAGTTTTTCATTCGCTGAGACTTCGGAAACGAAGGGACGAAGAGGCGATAGCCTCCTTTCTTTCTTGAGCTAGTTTTTATTCAAGGAAAAACGAAGAGATGGCCTGTCATCTTTCCTTTGCAATCTTTTGCGGAATTTTTTTGATGCATGGCTAATTCCGTAGTCTAATAAAATCTACTCGACGATGCAGTCCTGATTATCTGTGAAATCTAACTAATTTATTCTTTGCTCGTTTAATTCTTTAGTATTTGCGCGTTCTTTGTTTTATGTTTTTAAGATTATCTTGTTAGTTGAATGTCAAGAGCGCCCGATATTTAGATTAACCTAATAATCTACTGCCAATTAATGTTAAATCTACAATTGTTTGGTTGATTAATACTAGTAGTAACTAACGTTAACACACGTTAATGGAACGTGCAATCTAACTCAAACAAACCCTGGTAGTGTGTTTGTTGGTTGGGGTTTAGACTATTCTAGTTGTTAGTGCAATTGGGAAATTAAATCCTACGGGCATACCTAGGATTATAGGGGTAGTTAACGAGCGTACCTTAACTATCTATAATCTAAGGAAAAGTTGGTGGTTAGAGAGTTTATCCAATGCTTATAACCAACCTATTAATGAATTAAATGAATTAACTTTGCATCGATGATCGGATATATGGAATGTGTCTAAAAGTTGGATCTTTGATTCGAGTTTCCCTTTCGTTAATTTAATCATTCTTAATTCAGTGAACTATTTGATATTTAGTTGAATAGTTATTTTCTTAATTTTCCACAAATTTCCCCTCATACTTCTTACTTGAGAAGAAACAAATTTCTCCAATCCATGTGGAGATGATCCTACTTGCCACGATGCACCAATTAGTAATTTCTAAGTCTGTAATTCTGGTATATTGAATTAAGCAAACTCTTAGGAACCAAGGTGAATTAAGTAACCTATTGCACATCCAAAATCCCTAATCCAGTACCTGGAATTGAATTTTGGCTACTCTTATTGGCAGTGAGGTTTATTTTTATTGCACAGGCTCGATATCTGTCAATTTTTGGCACCGTTGTCGGAAATTGGTGCTTGAATTATTTGTTACTTTTTTAGTGCATTTATTTTATTTTATTTTATTTTACTTCGTTTTTGCTTGCTATTGTTTTTGAGTTTTTTTTTCTAATTTATGCCTCATTATTCTCATACCGATAATTTGATATATATTCTCATTATAGAGAACGCCGCACGTGAATTGAGAAAGGAGACCCGAGAACAAAAAGAGCAACAATCGCTAGTTACATCTCCAGAGAATTCTTCAAGTGATTTTTCAAGCAACTCTGAAGAGGAAAAGATTACCATGACAGGGAATCGGACATTGAGGGAGTTGGCCGTTCCTGACTTAACTCAATATCCATTTTGCATTACTTTTCCTAATTTAAATGAGAATACTCCTTTTGACCTAAAATCTGGATTAATTCACCTCTTACCCTCTTTCCATGGTCTTTCATGTAAGAAACTCCACAAGCACTTACAAGATTTCAAGGTGGAATGTTCAAGTATGAACCCTCCCGGGGTAACAGAGGAGCAAATCAAATTATGAGTCTTTCCCTTTTCTCTCAAGGATTCAGCGAAAGATTGGTTATATTACTTGCCAGCAGGTAAGATCACTACTTGGGTGCAATTGAAGAAAAGTTCTTGGAGAAATACTTTCCCGCCTCCCGAGTTCCAAGTTTAAGAAAAGAAATATGTGGTATTAAGTAGCAATCGGGGGAGAACTTATACGGTTATTGGAAAAGATTCAAAAAACTCTGCACCGAAGCCATTAACATCAAATAAGTGAGCAATTATTAATTTAATATTTTTACGAGTGTCTTTACTTGTTTGATAGGAGAATAATTGACGCTACAAGTGGTGGAGCACTGGTGAATACAATCCCTGAAGAGGCATGGGAGCTAATTGAGAGAATGGTGGAGAACTCATAGCAATTGAGCTCTAAGGACAATTTCACCACTGATCGAGTAAATGAGGTAGATACTTCGTCTATTCAACAACAATTATCCAAACTATTCTCTTTTGTCCGACAGTTGGTTGTAGGAAATGTGCAACAAGACAAAGTATGTGGAATCTATAGCAATATCGGACATACTATTGACATGTGCCCGATGCTGCAAGAGGAGAGTTCTGAACAAGTTAACATGACTGGCAATCTTCTGCTGAAGTTTTACTTTCAAAACTGACAGGTGCCGAACCTGTGCAATAATAAATGTTTAAAATCCTAATTACCATCACAATTAATTATAAAATATTTCTGAGATCGGAGCGGGGACTGATGTGCAATGGGTTACTTGCTTCCACTCGATTCCAAGTATGCTAAACCGATATACCGAATTATTTCTAAGAAATATTAACTTGTAGTAGCAGTGGTCGTCTCCTCAGGGAAAGGTAGGAAATTGTTTCTTTCCAGGTCACAGTAAAATGGGGGGTTTGGATGTGGTAGAACTAAAAATAAAATAAATAAACTAAGTAAATGAGAAATGAAAATACCAACTAAATAAATCACCAAAGAACAACTAGAGAATAATTTAATAGAAATGCAGGTAATGAAATTCTACCCAAAGGAACAACTTCTGCACGGTCAATCACTTGATCATTGATGCAAGAATAATTCAATCATTTGTCACTAGGTTAGTTATAGTTATCAACAAGCTCGACAACCGTTTTTCCTTTTTTCACGACCATTGATTGCTTCCCAACCAGATAACAACCCTAGGTATACCATAGAATTTAATTATCCAATTGCATTAAAAGCTAGAAAACCCAACCCCAACCAATGAACACGCAAGAGGGTCCATTTAAGCTAGATCATACGTTTCCCCAACATAAACCAATTATGGTGGTAGTCACTTGTTATTAACTAAATGAGCGATTTATTCAATTAGTTAATTTGACGGAGGCTATTAGGTTAATTTAAATACCGGCCGTTGATATTCAATTAACAAAATAACCCTCAATCAATTAATCCAAAACGAATAATAACAAATTAAAGAAAGGTTAGAGATTCGATTAGATCTCACAAATTTCCGGATGAGTTGCCCTTTGAGTAAATTAGATTCTAGCCTCCTCATGGAGAGTTTCATCCAAGACTCGCTTGAGAAGTTCTCAACCATGGGAGTAACGAAAAGAAATAAAAACGAATCAAATTGCCAAGCTTCAATTCAACAAAGAAACGAAGTCACCACCAAATCCACTCTTCTTGTGTCACAATCGGTGACTAATCAAAGGGAAAAGACAAACGAAAGAAAGGAAATAAAACCGCAGAGGAATCTTTGCCTAATTAAAATAAGTGATCAATCAAAAGATCATGCAATAGGAAGAGCACGGTGGAGTTTTGTTTCTTGAGCTTATCCGCTGGTAGTCCCCCCTTGCGGCTTGGATCATCACCAATTAAATAGAAACCTAAGCTTTCCAAATCACTTAGGAAACCTAGTCCTAATTGGAGTCTATTTTCCTAAAAAGCATTGATAAAGTAAATAAAGAAACCAATTACTAAAAATCCCTAATTAAAAGGGTCTTCAACCAATTACTGAAAATAAAAAAAAAGTCTTCCACAAATGGTAGGAATTGTCAGGCGCAGGATTTTTTCCACAGAAATTCTTCTTCACAACCCAATGTAGCGCGCCTACGGCCTATCCTTGAAGGTCTTCTGGAATTTTCACCAAAAATAAAGCTTTTAATCTTCAATTAATTCCAAGAACCTAAAATCAATACCAAAACCAAATATGAGTAGAATAAGGCAATTAAAATCATATCTAGGCCATAACTGAGGGAAAATGTCCACAAATAAAGCATGTAATTTAAGACTTAACAAAAACCATGGAAGCAACTTGCTTCCTCACCTTCTTGAAGGTTTCCATTATCTCCTAATTTAGGAGATGATTTGGAAAGTTTCATGGTGAAGGTAAAATAATAAGTCAGAAAGAGACACCACTGAATATAATGCTGACAAAAGTACAGTTTTAAAGAAGTTTAATAAGATTAAAGAGAATGAAGGATCACAAAAAATTGGAAGCAAATGTAGTGTGGTTTGCTCTTTTCTGCATATAAAATGAGAGTTTTCCTTGAATATGGATTCCGCCAATGTCAAATATTTCTATTCGCTTCAATAATAATTCTTTTTTCTGGAGGTTTCCAATTTCCAGTCAGATATTCTTTTTCTTTTTACTTTTTTAGAAACTTGATGCCTGCTTAAGAATGCACATTGCAAGGATGAACAACTTGTGATCAATTTTTTTTTAGTTGTCATAAGACAGAGGAAAGAGAATGAAAAACTGTGTCACTCGTCCAGTGAAACATTTTCAATCTTCCGCATATATAAGGGTCCAGCAATCCTCTACTGAAGGTTTTAATTTCAGAACCATGGAAGCAACTAGCTACTAGCTTGCTTAGCTTCTTGAAGGTTTCCCACAACTCTTAAGTACAGGAGATAAATTGAAAACTTTCATGGCGCAAGGAAAAGAATAAGTCAGAAAGAGACACCACTGAAGATAATGCTGACAAAAGTAAAGTCTTGAAGAAGATTAATTAGATTAAAATGAATGAATGATCACAAAAAGTAGGAAGCAAATGTGGTTTTGATTGCTCTTTTCTGCATATAACATGAGAGTTTTCTATGAACATGAACTCTGCCAATTTACCTCATGTTCAACATATATGCAGTCAGAACATTTAATTGTTAGATGTTTGTGTGAAATTTCATTGCTAGTCAATATACTAGTACTTACCTATATGATTATCTTTTAAGCTTTAATCTTTGTAATTTTAAAAAGTCTATACCTATTTCGTGCATCATGCTTGTTGTGTGAAATTTCATTGCTAATCAATATACTAATAATTAACTGTAAGATTATCTTTTAAGCTTTAATCTTTGTAATTTTAAAAAGTTTATACATATTCCGTGCATCACGTGTGCTATACCTCTTCAAAAGGGAAAGGATGACTTCAATAAATTGATTATTTTAAGACCCAAAAAATTCGTAACAATGAATTAACCATTTAAGTTTATAATCTATACTGAATTGCTCATCGGCCAAAAGTTTCTATACATGTACCATATACTTATCTTTGGATGCATTTAATACACTAATCAACATTCTTGTGTTGAGAAAATGGGAGCTATGGAAGTAGTTAAAGAGAGACTGGATAATGTAAAAGCTGTGATAATGAGACTTGTGCCTGTTTTCAAAATTCTTGGAGATCAAATTTCTGTCCATTATTACCTGCTAGAGCATCCAAGTTGAAGTTGATAGAGCATTTCTAACTCTTGAGAATTTGGCCTTTGAAAAAGAGAAATTGCAAAAAATATTTCTTTCAACTATTTCGAAAAGCTCAAGATATGCTTCCTCAATGGAGGGAAATAGTGTGCCTGAATCGTTCTTTTTGGACTAGAACGGAAATGGCTGCTGAGGCTATCATATCATCAGTGCTTGCAATCAAATCCATAAGTAAGAACGATGAGCCACAAAGTGGCTATGTATGAGAAGTTGGATCAGGCCAAACAAACAATGTAGAAGAATTTAAGGGCAAGAAATCTATACACATCCCATTCTGGGAGGTAATCAATGACATCTGAAATGGATATTTGCATAGCCATCTTCAAAGTTTTTTTTTTTTTTTAACTTTTTACTAATGATCCTACAAAGATCCAGAAGTTTACAGCAGCCTTCTATGCTATATTCTTCATTCTGTTGAAGATCCTGGTCTTCAAAGTGTATCAAGTTCACAAATCGAAAACTATCATTCCCAAAGGGTACTTTTTGGTCTAGGAATTCCTGATTTGCAATCTTCTCCAGAAAGTTGATGGTTAGATTATGGAAGTGGATGTCCTCAGCTCCATTTGCTGTTCAAGTTACAAGCCAGACATGTTATACAAAATGCAAACTGAAGAGGAACTTAGTTGAGAATTTACATACTGAAGGAAGGAATCTGATAGAGTAAGAGAGACTGACTGATGTTTATGTACTACAATCAATGGCAGGGGGCTAAAATTTTGCTGGGATTGTACCTTAGAATTAATTCTCTAAATGGTTAAGAAATATTTGATTTGTAAACGAATAAAATTACTAATCAATATATCAATATTAATCTTTATGAAAAAAGTTTGTTTGGATTGATCTTATTTGGCCAAAAATTTCTACTTGCATCATCGACAATTTTCAACCATCTTTTTATCTCAGATATATCATATCAAAAAATGTTACAGTATATTTTTTTTTTTACAAAATCATCTCAAATAATCTACTATCCAAACACACTATTTAATTCTTTGATAATTTAGTTATTAGAAGACTAAATTCTTTGTTTGCAAGCCAAAATTCGACTAGAGAAACGGAGGAAAAACCAGGGGAGACAATGCCAGTTTCAAGCCTGGTTTTGTTTCACAAATCTCCACATTCTTCATAAACCAATCTGCCAGGAAACCGAGGAAAAACCATTTCAGCCAAGGCCAGTTTCTACCTACTATGCCGTTGATGGGTGTCAAAACCACAAAAAATAAAATATCTACTCTAAAGATATAAATATAAGTGTCATGATGGGTAGGGTCGTATTCTTAAGGATTGCATGATTTATTTATTTGTAAATTGACAATAAGTAAAATGGGAGGATTAGAGAAATTACCTAGATAGCTCAATTTAATAAATACAATAGCACAAAAATTTAAATAAAACCAAACCAAATCAATAAAAGACAAATATCTAGTCAAAGAGTGATAGGGTGCAATTTTAGTTATTTATTGTGTTAATATTTCTTAATTATTTAAACTAAAAATTGCATTCTTGGGTGGATTCTACTAAATTTATTTAATTGGTGGATTATTGCAGAAGTTGCTGAATTTGTGCTGAAAAGGGTGTAATTCCAGAAGCGTTTCTAATAGTTAGGAGTGCCTAAACCAGATGTCCAGATCCGAGTTTTCAAGATTGTGATAGCCCCACCTCACTCTAAGGCGTACCAAAGGGTTTAGCAGGCCGTCAGCCTAACTCTCGTGAAGACTCACTCACTAGAATAACCAATAATACTCCAAAAGAGAAACATAAACAACCATTCCAATCCAAATCACAAATATTACATAACGAAATTCAACTTACAACTCTCATTCCCAAATTACAGTTCAAAGTACTTAGAGTACAACCACAATACCATCTCACAGGTCCAAATACAATAAAAGTCCATCCATCCATGATTACAAAGGGATACAGGAAATAACCCAACCAATAGCACTAAGAAGGATCACGACACACGCTATCCATCATCTCGAGCCCTGTGGGGGAAAAATAAAACATTTTGGGGTGAGTTAGAAGCTCAATGAATGTCCAGTAAAAACAAGAAATTCATGGACCTTTGAGTAAAATATCATTTTGTAAAACATTTGAGTCTTTAAAAAATCATTCTAGAAACACTTATTTAGCAAACACCATACAGTAAGCAATAATTCAATAAACATGTAGTTCAAGTAATTAAAGGATACCGTGTCCTCCAATGGCAGTCACAGTCCGTCTTGTCAGTCAACCACCCTCCTACTCCTCCTTATAACTCCTAGTGGTAATACTCGAGTATACCGTACAGTGCCCTAAGTACCAACCTATCCGACCGAAGTCCGCTCGGTAGGTCGATAACGGGGAAAATGCCTTGTTAATGTGATAAAGTACACATGGCCTACATCATGCAAATAATATACAAACAAAGAAGTAAAGCGGTTGAGCGGTGTATTGTTAGGTCGTGAGATAAAGTACACACTCGCCTAGAACCAAGTATTTAACACTTATGAAATCAGGTAACATCAAGCATTAATCACATAAGCATGTAATTCACATAACATACAAGAAATACTCACAGACTCGTTTCTTTATAAATATGAGTTGAGTAAATCATTTCACAAGTCATTTTCACGTAGTAGTAAAACTTTTGACCTAAAACGGATTTGAACATTCATAAACTCTTCATAAATTGTGTCACTTGTAAAAGCATATTACTTGGAAATGGTGGTAAATCACTTCATTAGAATTACTAACAGATCATTTCAATAAAGCATTCATTTGCAACCAATAGTAAAGTCTTTCATTTTAAAAGGGTTGGGACACTCACCTCGATCCACTTAAATGAGTGAGCAAAGGAGAAGGCTAAACTTCGTTAGTTGGTTCACCCTCAACAAGGTCTTGACCACCTGAGCCAAAGTTCAGCTATCAGATACTAGCCAAAATATCTAAAACTCAAAACTTAACTTAACTACTCAGAATCACCAAACCCTCACTACTACAGTTTCTTGTTCGCACCATGTCTAAGATTACTCTCGTTGAAATGGAGCAAGGCTTATGGGTACGGATGCTAGACTCGGAGAACTACAATTCACTAGAAAACTTCGTTTTCAAATTCATTTGGTAATATAGGTCAAATCAAATTACAAGACTCAAGAGTAGTTAAAGTACAAGATTACAGCTTCAAAAAACAAGCCAATGAAATCTTACGGGAAAAATGCCAAATTTTGTACACTTATTCTTCTATACATATAGGTTAGGTTTATACCAAAATTCAGTCAAAAACTCATACAGGAAGTCAAAGTTCTAGACGATTAAAATCGCTCCCTATTTTTTCAAAATTACATGTTTACCCAAAATTAGTGAAAACACAACTTTTTACCATTAAAATTTCATAACTTCACTCCATTAAATCACGTACTCATAATTAAACATAATACACATTTATTTAGGCAAAATCTCTTCAAGAAAAATTACAAAGTTTCGAAATCAAACATTAAAAATCACCAAGCATGGGTTTGGCCATCTCATACACTTTTCTTCCAAAATTTCCAACAACAAAATCCTACTTTCCAACCATATCAAGACTATTTCACGAATATAACACAAATCCACAATCAGGTCCTCAAGTCCGCTACCTAGAGGCCACCTCAAGACCGCTACCTAGGTTGGGATTTCAAGAGCCCAACGTCATCTTTTCAGATGAGATCATTATACCAATATCAACCATAGATCTAAGCTATTTAACTCTAATAAAGCTATATCTAGAAGATTTAGAGCTTATACCTTCAGATCTGACTAGATCTAACAAGATCCGACAAGATCCACCGAGGCTTGCTTTGTGATATCTTCTCAAAATTGACTCCTTCCAAGCTCAACAACCACGAAAGTTTCGATCTTAGCTTCCGATCTACAAGCTTTGTTGAGGATTTCCGTCACCAAGCTCAAACCCAAGCTCAAGACAACCACCCCAAGCTGTTCTTTCCTTTCTTTTTCTTCCAAAATTTCGGACCTCACTCCCAATCTCTCTCCTTGGTCTGCCATGAGGGAAGAATTCAAGCCAACAAAACCTTCACAAACTCAAGGTTCTAATTTGAAGAAGAAATGGAAGATTTCAACCACAAAGCTTACCTTTCTTTCTTCCCCAAACCGGTCCAGCCCTTCACTCTCTCCTCTCTCTTCGGCTGCAAGAAGTGGTGGGGAGGATGGGCTTCAATGGTGGTTGAAGTTTGAAGGAAGCTAGGATGAAGAAGGAGAAGAAGATGAAGTGCAAATTCTCTCTCTCTCTCTCCCTTAGCTCTCGGCTGCCTCTCTCTCTCTTCACTCCAAGTTGGCTGCTGAAAAGTGAGCAAAGGAAGCAAAAAACAAGGCTTTAAGAGGGCAAAAGGAGTGGCTCTCCTTAAATTATGGAAAAATTGTCTCATGACCACTTTATGTCGCGCCAAGTGCGGTATTCTAACTTACACTGTTTTCCTCCATTCCAACACTGTCCAATCTTATTAATATTTCTAAAATATCACTACATATGCCTAATTTCAACTTAAAGTCACTAATCACGCTCCGGAGAAAATTAACGCGATTTGACCAAACAATCTGGTAAATAATTCAGATAAAATTCTCTAAATTAGAAATTAATAATTCAAAGCATAAATTCACTTATATTTGAGTGAAAGTACATAATAATATTATTATTATCATTATCATTCATTTTCTAATAAAAATAAAATTTCCGATCTCTCACAAAGATTTCAAGGGACGGATGGACAATTTCCAAGAGTTCGTGAAGTCCAAATTCTGAAGGAGTGTGGAAATACTTATGATGTTTTGTTATTTAGTAATTGATTTCTATTAGGGAAATAATTTGGTATTTATTATTAGGAAACCTTTTAGAATAGGAAATTCTTAATAGAATAGGATTTTATGTTATTAGTAGTTTTTGGTTTCTTGAGGGCAAAAAGGAAAAGGAGCAAAACGTGGAGCTTAACCCGGAAAAGGTAGCAATTGGAAGTTGAGTCGTGGGAGACTACTAGTACCTTGGTGACTAGTAGATCAATCTATCTTTTGGACGCATCATCATCTGTTGGCTTCGGAAATGGAAGACAACGGACGTAGAAGCAACAAAAAGATCGAGCCATAGCTTTTCGTTTCTCCCTTCTTTTCCTTCGCTATTTTTCGTCCTTTAATTAGTAATTGACTTTGCTATTTTTCTCAAAAACACTTTGGTGAATTTTATACATGATGTGTGGCTAAATTCATCCTTCTAGTCAAGGAGCATTTGAAGATTTGATTCATCTATTTCTGTGAGATCTAATTTATTTTAATTGTTCCCTCTATTCATTAATATTTGTATTTTTTTTCCTTTATTGATTATAGTGACCGTGTGTGATTGAATAGGTGTACAATATTTAATTATTCACGTGATCTATTTGCTAATTAGAATAGTTGAATCCGTAATTGTTTGATTACTCTAATCCTGGTAGCAACTGGCATAATTGGGTTTATGTCGGGAAAACATACAATCCAATTTAAATGGGCCCTCATAGCGTGTCTGTTAATTAGAACAAAGTTTCTCTAATTTTTAATACAATTAGGAATTAAATCCTATGGTCGTACCTAGGGTTATTCTTGGATTAGAGAAATAGTCAATGGTCGTATATTGGCTATCGAAAAGGTAAGGAGAGATTGCTGTCAGATCGTATCGGCAGTGAAAAACCTATTTATCAATGAATGTTGGAATTATATTTGCATCAATGATCAGTTATATTAACCATTTCTGAAGTGTATAGTGTACCCTTGGCTAGAATTTTTCCCATTAATTCTCTCTCTTTTAATTATTTGTCATAGTTGGTTAATTAGTTAATATTTTGTTAGCATTCAATTCTCAAAATTCCCCCCAATTCTTGTCACTTGAAAAAGGAGTTAATTTTTCCCAATCCCTGTGGAGACGACCCTATTTGCCACTATACACAAATTAACTAATTCTGGTATATCAGATCAAGTATACTCCTTGGAATCAGGGTGAAGCCAGTAACCCATTGCACATCCGGAGTTCCTACTCCAGTACCTGGAATTAGCTTTTGGTTATTTTCATTAGCAATAGGTCTATTATTTATTATTGTACAGGCTCGACACCTGTCAATTTTTGGCACCGTTGCCGGGGACTGGTGCTTGAATTATTTGCTTCTTTTTTAGTTCATTTATTTTATTTTATTTTATTTAGTTTTGCTTTGTTTCTGTTTCTTTGGTGCCTTTTTTATTTTTTTCAATTTTTTTATTTCTCCTCTATTTTTCTTACTAGTTGATGGCTGCTAATTTTCATTATTTTGATGATAGACTGGATTTTGTTCCTAATTGGGTTAATGAGACCTCTTCTATTAGTGATCCTCATTTAGATGATTTGGCCTCTCTTGTACAAAAGTTGCATGATAGACAAAAGCAACAAGTTGACACTTGTGGAATATGTCAGTTAAATCATCTAACTGACATGTGCCCGCTACTCCAAGATGATATGAATGCCCAAGTTTTTGATGTTGGAATATTCCAAAACCCATCTCCACCAATGTTTAATCCTTATTCAAATATGTATAGTCAAGGACGGTGGGACTACTCCAACTATAGTTATGCAGCGAGGCCACCACATTTTCAACGGCAATATCATCAACAACAACCATCATCAATGCCAGGTACGTCTCTTGAAGAGATTGTTGAATCACTAGCTACTAACATACATCAATATCAACAGGAGACGAGCAAGAGGATTCGAAACCTAGAGGATCAAGTGTCTCTAATGGCATATAAGATGGTACGAATTGTGACGACCCACCTCTCCCTAGGGCGTACCCTAAGGTATCAGCGGCCGCCTGCCCAACTCTCGCCAGGACTCACTCACTTAAACAATCATGTGCTTATCAAACTAAAATTTCGAATACAATATACAAGAACAATGCCTTACAAATTTATAACTTCAAATTACAAACCAAAGTACATAAACTATTCATCCATATGATTGAGTTTCATAATACAAAAGCTCTCACTACTTGCAATTCAAATATCTCAAAACATCATTACAAAAGTAAACCCCAAGCCTAAGGTTGGCACCATCACTGGGTATCTCATTTCCTGTTGAAAAGGGTGAGCTGAAAAGCCCGTGAGTTCCAAAAAAAACATGCAAGTCACTTAGCACATATATAAATTCACTTCACAAGTACACTTGGAATTTAAACAGATAGGAAAGTGATTAACAATACAATGTTGGATACGGGGGCCCTCAGGGGCCAAATTCCACGAAGCTTGTCCACGAACCAAGTAGTTGACACTCCGTCAACTTTCACAATTGACCATGTAGACCATCACTTAACCCTTACTCCTCCATAACCCCCACCGGGCCCGCACTACAAGCACTTATCACTTCACTTTGGTTGTGTACATTGTATTCATTTCTGAGACAAGTCCGATGCCAAGTCTAGAGTACACATCATTTCACTTCACTTCACTTATATATATATATATCACTGGTTTGTTGCTCTTATCAGAGACAAGTCCATAAGCCAAATCTCGAGCACACTTCATTTCATTGGGCATCACTGGTTTATTGCTCTTTTGGAGACAGGTTCAAGAACCAAATCTCGAGCATATATCACTGGGCTTTGTGATATTCAATTGACCCTATGGCTCGACCCTTTCTTCTCGACCTAGGCCTAGCCCCCGGTTAGAGTCGAAGAGCTCACTGATAGGTCTTAGAGATTTCCTGACCTTTCACATACACATACAAGTCACTGTATAACACTTTTACAATCATTCATTACACTTCACTTTCATGATCATTTTCACTCTAATGGGTAGGTGCGATAAAGTACACACCACCCCATTAGAGGGTTCAAAAATCATTTTTCACTTACAATCATTTCACTTTACACACTTGCAAGTACTTTCACGTAAACACATAACAAGCATGGAAACTCACCGAAATAGTAGGGTTCAGCTTCCACGTAAGGATCAAAGTCACTGCCTTGTACACTCCCTAAAACAATTTAAAATAATAGTTGAGATTCACTTCATCTCTCATTCACTAAAACAATTCACTTTCACTTTTTAGTTTCAATCAACATTTTTCCCAAAATTCCCTTAAGGAAAAGCTTTCACTTCACATGATACAGTATTCCAAATAAATCCTTTTGGAAAATCACGTTATCATTTCAAAATAACACCCCACCGATATATTCGTTGGGCACTACAATCACATTCTCTTTAACAAGACATTTAAATGAGGTCTCACACCTCAAAATCACTCTTTGCACAACAATTCGGCATTTACTCTTAGTCAAAACTTTAACAGTAATATAGAACAATTCATACCAAGCCATTATATTCAAAATCCATAGAATTTGACCAAAATATATTAAAACCCTCAAATTCAACCAAATGACACTTTTCATTCAAAATTCATGAAAAACTTCACTTTTCACCTTTTAAATTTCAAACATTCCCTTACACACACACACACTCACAAATGAACAATACACATGTTTTTCTCAGAAGAAAACTCTTCAAGAACAATCACAACATTTCAAAATCAAACATTAAAATTACCAAGCATGGTTTTGGCCATCACATACATTTTTCCTTCAAACTTTTCAATAACCAAAACCCTAATTTCTAACCATCTCATGACAAATTCACAAATATCATTCAAAGCCACATTCAGGTCCTCAAGTCCGCTACCTAGAGGCCACCTCAAATCCGCTACCTAGGTTGGGATTTCAAGAGCCCAACTTCATCTTTTCAGATGAGATCATTATACCAATATCAACCATAGATCTAAACTATTTAACACTAATAAAGCTATATCTACTAGATTTAGAGCTTATACCTCCGGATCCAACATGATCCAACAAAATCAAGGAAGATCTTGTGAGTTCCACTTCCCAAAGTTGCTTCCAAGCCTAGCAACACAAGCTTCGATCTTAACCCTTGATCTACAAGCTTTGTTGGTGTTTTCCCACAAAATTTCAAGATCAAGTTCAAGATTCACCACAAGCTCACTTTTTCTTCTTTTCCTTTCTCAAATTTTCAGATTTCTCTCCTCCTTCTCTCACTCACTCACGGCTGCCAAGGAAGAGATGATCAAACCCAAAATTCTTCAATCAAATCTCACACTTCAAGTTGATGGATGATCAAGAAGATGAAAGCTCAAACCTCAAGCTTTTTCCTCCCTTTTTTCCCAAGAAAAATCAGACCAGCTCCTCTTTCTCTTCCTCTCACTCGGCTGCAAGAAATGATGGAGAAGATGATGGTGTTTAATGGTGCTTGAAGCTTCAAGAAGAATTGGTGGAAGAAAGGAAGAAAAATGAAGACAATTCCTCTCTCTCTCTTCCTTGTTGCTCTCGGCCACCCTTTCTCTCTTCACTCCAAAATTCAGCTGAAAAATGAAGCTCAAGGTTGCAAGAAAGTCAAAGCTTCAAGGGACAACAACTGCTCTTTTCCATGTTTTAAGGAAAAATACTTTTTGGGCGCTTTATGTCGCGTCACACGCGACAGTCTAGTTTACACTGTTTTACTCCATTCCAACACTGTCCAACCTTAATAATATTTCCATAATATCACTACATATACTCGATTTCAATTCCGAATCACTATTCACGCGTCGGAACAATTTTTAACGCTAATTTTGGCCAAAACCACACACCGGTAAATAATTCGTATAAAATTCTCTAAATTGGAAAATAATCACTTTAAACATATATTCACTCATATTTCAATGTTTAAACACAATATAAATAATATTATGTATTTTTAGAATAAAATTCAAATTTTTGAGACCCTCACACGAATGACGTCTCAAATATCTGAAAAATTGCCCTCTCAAACCATTATTAACTGTGAAGAAAATGGGAGTGCAATTATCTCGAGAAGTGGCAAGGAACTACAAGAGTCTCAGAAGAAAGGATCTATGGATGTAGTTGAAGAGGAAGTTGAAAATGAAGGATCTCAACCTCAAATCTCTCCAGTGGAAGAGTCCAGTGAGCAACCTCCAATTATGGTGATATCTTCTTCATCCTCTAACCAGCATATTGCTGACTCTTATTCTAAATCTCCTGTTAATGAAATTAACTTTATTATACCAGAAGAAATTGAGTTTCAGGGGAGGAATAATTTAGGATTCATGATGATTATTAAATTGTTAATTAGTCATGATGGAGAAGTGAGTGAAGATTTGAAATTATTATTTGATTACTTAGCACCACCCACTAGTCAATGGAAGAAAAGAGTTCGTGTGTATAGAGATTACTCTACTTATGAAGGGTATGAAAATTATGTAGAGAAAAAAAGTAATGAAACGAGCTACGAGATTTTTTCCTCCTTGTGCAAAGACAGTTATGTCTAGCCAAAGACATTAAAGAAAGGCGCTGCTTGGGAGGCAACCCAAGAATTTATGATTTATTTTATTTTAGTATTTTAGTATTTTTGTGTCTTATTGAGTAAGTAGATTCAGTTGAAATGCTAAATTTTTCATGTTAGCTAGTGCCCATGCTAATTGGTCACTAAGGATTGTAATTTCCCTCTGGGTCGAGCGTTGGTACAAGTTAGGCGTGCCACGCCAGGATCACCAAAAAAAATTCTTTTTTTCTTTCCTTTCCTTTTCCACTCGAGGTTCTTATTTCAAAAAAAAAAAAAAAAACCCCCGAACCCTAATTTCTTTCCTTTCTTTCTTTCTTTCTTTCTTTTTTTCTTCTTCTTTCTTCTTTCTTTCTTCCTTATTTCTTTTTCTCCAAAGCTCCGCAACAAGATGGTTCAGAACTTGGTGCAATACTTCCACCTTGTGGGTTTCTGCCCACCTTTTCCCCCCGAGCCATAGATGGTTGTTGCCCTCCTGGAGTTCAGTTGTCCTTTTACTTCTTTTCCATGTTCTTTATTTGCTACATTGGGGACAATGTAGGATTTAGGTGTGGGGGAGGGTTAGCTATGGTTTAGTCCTTTGTTTTGCATTTTCTTTTCCTTGGTTGCTCTTTTATTTTAAAAAACAATGATGAATACAATCGAGATGTGGGTCTAAGTAGTAAGTTCATGCCATAAAGTTTCCTATTTTTCTTGATGATGGATTTAATTGATGAATATGTTGGATTTGGCACCAATTCTTTACCACTTGTGAGAATTTTTGGGCTTGATTGTGAGCAATTTTTGAATTTGCTCTATTCGTCATTTATGAGTGGTATTCCACATGGTTTGGTCATTCTAGAACTTGCTCTGTTATGCACGTCAAGACCACATGTAAATGAATTTGGTGTATTAAAATGATAAGGGTATCTAGGATTAGCCACTTTTGACTTTTGAGAAAAAATCCTACATTTATTTTATTTCCCTTAGTGAACCAATTTGGGCCGTTAACCCCTTCTTTGTTTGATAACCACATTTGTTAGCCTAAGACCTCTTTTTAGACTTTCTTTTTGAACCCATATGTTGAAGAAATACTTTAATTTCATTGCATGAGAATTTGATGTATTATTTGCAAGGCAATGAGTGAGAAAAGCAAGAGTAACAAGTTAAGGTGCTTTATGAGTTGTTTGTTTCCTTTTTCTTCAAAAAAATAAAAATAAAAAAGTATTGAAAAAAAAAGCAAAAAAAAAAAAGAAGCAGGAAAAAAAAAGTGTTCCCATATGTTCTCATATAAAGTTCTTGTGCAATGATTGTGACTAGCACCGGTACTTGTTTACATTTGTTGGGTTGATGAAATACTATTTTGCCTTGGAAATGCAAAATTTGTAAAGGAATTGTGCATTGGAATGTTGGCATTTTCTTTGACATATTTACACCTAAATTAACCCTTTTATCCTACCTTCACCCAAACCCTATTACAACCTTGTGAAAGTCCCTTTGATTTTTGTACTAAATTCATGATTGAGTGGTGGAGATGTGATTTATGAGCAAACTTATGGTAACGTCATTCCATGGTGTTGAATTGAGTGATATGCCATATCCTTTATATCTTGGAGTGAATGAGTGTATTTTCTAAATTTCTTTGTGAGGTTTGTCAAACTTGACATATTCTGATTTTAATGAAGTTGTTGGGAAGTGTGGAATGTCCTGATTGGTATGACTTGCTATGATTGCTCTGCATCTTGGTTGTTTTTCTGAGTTGAGATATGCTTGAGGACAAGCATTATTTAGGTGTGGGGGAGTTTGATAGGGTGCAATTTTAGTTATTTATTGTGTTAATATTTCTTAATTATTTAAACTAAAAATTGCATTCTTGGGTGGATTCTACTAAATTTATTTAATTGGTGGATTATTGCAGAAGTTGGTGAATTTGTGCTGAAAAGGGCGTAATTCCAGAAGCGTTCCTGATAGTTAGGTGCGGGTGCGCCTAAACCAGATGTCCAGATCCGGGTTTTCAAGATTTTGAGGGGCGCATGGGCAATTTCCAAGAGTTCGTGAAGTCCAAATTCTGAAGGAGTGTGGAATTAATTATGATGTTTTGTTATTTAGTAATTGATTTCTATTAGGGAACTAATTTGGTATTTATTATTAGGAAACCTTTTAGAATAGGAAATTCTTAATAGAATAGGATTTTATGTTATTAGTAGTTTTTGGTTTCTTGAGGGCAAAAAGGAAAAGGAGCAAAACGTGGAGCTTAACCCGGAAAAGGTAGCAATTGGAAGTTGAGTCGTGGGAGACTACTAGTACCTTGGTGACTAGTAGATCAATCTATCTTTCGGACGCATCATCATCTGTTGGCTTCGGAAACGGAAGACGACGGACGTAGAAGCAACAAAAAGATCGAGCCATAGCTTTCCGTTTCTCCCTTTTTTTTCCTTCGCTATTTTTCGTCCTTTAATTAGTAATTGACTTTGCTATTTTTCTCAAAAACACTTTGGTGAATTTTATACATGATGTGCGGCTAAATTCATCCTTCTAGTCAAGGAGCACTTGAAGATTTGGTTCATCTATTTCTGTGAGATCTAATTTATTTTAATTGTTCCCTCTATTCATTGATATTTGTATGTTTTCTGCCTTTATTAATTATAGTGACCGTGTGTGATTGAATAGGTGTACAATATTTAATTATTCACGTGATCTATTTGCTAATTAGAATAGTTGAATCCGTAATTGTTTGATTACTCTAATCCTGGTAGCAACTGGCATAATTGGGTTTATGTCGGAAAAACATACAATCTAATTTAAATGGACCCTCATAGCGTGTCTGTTAATTAGAATAGGGTTTCTCTAATTATTAATGCAATTAGGAATTAAATCCTATGGTCGTACCTAGGGTTATTCTTAGATTAGGGAAATAGTCAATGGTCGTACATTGGCTATCGAAACGGTAATGAGAGACTGCTGTCAGATCGTATCGGCAGTGAAAAACCTGTTTATCAATGAATGTTGGAATTGTATTTGCATCAATGATCAGTTATATGAACCATTTCTGAAGTGTATCCTTGGCTAGAGTTTTTTCCATTAATTCTCTCTTTTTTAATTATTTGTCATAGTTGGTTAATTAGTTAATATTTTGTTAGCATTCAATTCTCAAAATTCCCCCCAACTCTTGTCACTTGAAAAAGGAGTTAATTTTTCCCAGTCCCTGTAGAGACGACCCTATTTGCCACTATACACAAATTAACTAATTCTGGTATATCGGATCAAGTATACTCCTTGGAATCAGGGTGAAGCCAATAACCCATTGCACATCCGGAGTCCCTACTCCAGTACCTGGAATTAGCTTTTGGTTATTTTCATTAGCAGTAGGTCTATTATTTATTATTGTACAGGCTCGACACCTGTCAAAGGGCTAATCTCCACTTTTGTTCAATTAATTGATCATTGATGTAATGTTAAAAGTCTCGTTATTATGTCATTACAAACTCTGTGACTATTTTTTTTTTTTTTGCCAATTAAACAATCCTAAACAAACTCATAGAATTTAACCTATTGACAGCATTAAATTAATAACTAGAAAAGTTATCAATTTTAACTAACAAACATATAAGTTCAATTCATTTAAATTAGATTACATATTCACATGAATCTGAATGTTTCAACTATAGTCAAATTATGCCACTCGCTACAAACACTAAAACCATCAAACAATTGCAAATTTGGTATTTTAAATTACAGTAGATTATTCATACAATTAAATAGTGGCCAGTTATTGAATCACATAAAATAATTTTAATCATGAATGAATAGAGAATATACAAATATTTATAAGTAAATAAAATAAAATAAATCAATTAAATCTCATAGCATTGATGAATCAAAGTTTCGATTAGTCTCTGACTAGAATAATGGGAAACAAACCACTCCTTATGGTGGGTTCGCGACCAAAAGAGAAACTAGAGTTTAGTGTTAAAGAGAAAAGAAAAGAAAAGAAAATTTACGTACCAAGGAGAGGGGCTCGTCCGTCTCCTCTATCATTCCTACCTAATCCTAAAGGAACTAATGGTCTATATCTATGCTTGCGGCTTTAGTCGAATTCCGTAAAGGAAATGACTTCTTATTCTAAGCCTCTACTTAAAAATTATTACTATTGTATAAGACAATGGACCATCCCACTACCCAATGAAATACTTCCATTTGAGACCAGTTCTGATCTACAAATGTAACTCAACGATGGTAGCTGCATCTAAATTCTGAAAAGGAAATAGACTTCTTATTCTAACCTTCTACTTAAAAATATTAAACTATTGTATAAGTCGGTGACCATCCTATTTCCCAATGAGATACTTCCATTCGAGACCAATTCTGGTTTCTGGTTTCCAAATATAACTCAACTTTGGTAGGTGCATCCGAGTGTTGTGGCCTTGTAAATTCTACAGAGCACGCCCATGCCATACTGATAGTAGTCTTCTGGAAATTTTCATTTTTAATCATCTTTAACTCTATTTTAACTCCAAATTCCTAGTCTATTTTAACTCCAAATTCCTAGAATTAACAACAAAAATCAAATATGAATAGAATATTACAATTAACACCATATTTTGGTAAAATAACAGAGGAAATATTCATAAATTAAATGCACAATTAACCCTCTAATGGGCCTGACCAATTTTCAACACTTCTTGCTTCATAGTTTGTCTTGGTGGCAACATATATCATATTGCTTATCCCTTTTTCTACAAAACAACCACACAAAATAAATAAAAATGGACAAAGGTAGTAATATCAATCCATCAATACTCAAGCATTATTTGTTTAAGAAGAACGCCATTTCAACTTTTGATTCCAATAAAAAATGACTTAAGACCAACTAAAAGAACCACGAAACATAGTGCATAATTAGCATTTTTCACCACTGTCAACCTCAGGGCTTTTGGAGTTTTTAATGGCTAATTGAATATATCATGAAAGATATTAATTTAGTTAGTTTCAAGATGGACAAATGGTGCAATCTCAAGAAATGTATGATTGTAATCTTTTATTTATATATTTAAAGTGAAGGAACAAGTCCAACAGGCTGACACTGAATGTCAATTTTCAAATCTACCCTGAGTTTAGATTTGAATTCATTTAGTCAAAGATGCTATGGAAAATATGCAAAAGAGTGCATCTAGGATTTGAAACAGACCTTCAATTGAAATCAAGAGAGCAAACTTTACCAACTCATAAAACTAATTGATCACAGAGTGAGAACACGTGCAACTTACATGCCTTTTTTTATAGTGGACTATAAATTTGTCCCACCAAGAGTATACTTATCTAGATGTGATTAATGTAGTAATCAATACACTTATGCTGAATATATTGAGAAAAACATAAGAACATAAGTAATTAAAGAGACACTGAATAAACGAAACAAGCGTCGCAAGATTTGTGCACAGCCATGCAACTGTTTGAAATTTCTTAAAGATCATAATTCAGTCCACTACTTGGCTAGACCATCAATGTTCATCCTTTTCTTATATTGAGGACAGACGTTCAAAGTTCAGGTTGACCACGCCTTTTAGAATTCAAGGCTTGTTTGACAGTTGAGTTTTTTGGAAGTTTGAACTTGTTGTAGAATTTGATGAAAAACTTTTATAGTGAGTTTTAAAGACTTTTTTTTCCTTTTTTCTTTTCCTTTTCTCTTTCTTTTTCCTTTTCTTTTTCTTTCCTTTCCTTTCCTTTTCTTCTTCTTCCTACTTCCTTCTTCCTTCTTCCTTTCCAAGGTCGGTACCCAGTTGCTGGCCACTGGATCCTGCCGTCGCCGACAGTCGCCCTCCCTCTTTTTTTTTTTTTTTTTTCTCTTGTTGCCTCTCTCCTCTCATCTCCATCCCTCCCCTCCCTCCTCCCCTTCTCTTTTCCCTCTGGTCAATGACCCACAACAATCTGGTCATCACGACCAGATCTGGTCACGAATCACGATGGTCACGACCAGCTCTTATCTGAGATCTGGAAGAGAGGAGGGGTGGGTCTTGGGGGGGAGAGAGGGAGGGAGAGAGGAAGAAGGGGAAGGAAGAGAGGAGGACAAGAAGGGAGGGAGACGGGGGAGAGAGAAAGGGGAAAAAAAAAAAGGTTGGTCAGCATCGGCGCCGGGAAGGAAGAAGTAGGAGGGAATTTTTTTTTTTTTTTTTATGTGCTGTGGGATGTGTTTTTGAGTTTTCGAGATATGTATATTAAAAATTTTGGAAGTTTTTTAAGATTTTTGTAGCAAAAATAGGTAAAAAATAGTAGCATACAAACTTGGCAAAAAACTCAACTGCCAAACAAGCCCTCAGTCAGAAGTAGTGGCTGTAGCTGTCAGTTGATCACTCTTACGTGTACTTCAGTCAATCGCCAGGTCAAAACCATCAAAGCTCAAGCTAATAACAAAGCCTTTCAGAGTTCGGTCAATAGAAGTGGCTGTAAATTCAGTCAGAAGAAGTGGCTGTAACTCTTGATCAGTATTTATGGCCTGGAGTGGAAATGGCTTTTAAGGCTACCCACCGTTGGCGTGTGTTATATATGAAATTGATGGGTAAGACTAATGAGCCACAAATGGGTTTTCTATAAGACGATGGATCAGGCCTAAGAAACCATCAGGGTGGAATTCAAGGACGAGAAATCAGGGAATTGATGACATCTGGAGTGGATATTTGTATAGCCTTCTCTATTTATAGTTTTATACTAATAATTTCTAGACAAATTCAGAAGTTTCTGGCTGCATTTTGTACTGCATTGTCCAATAAGTTAAAGATCCTGGTCTGCAATATGTATTATCATCGCAAATTAAGGAATATCGCACGATAAAGGGTACTTTTGGTCTAGGAGTCGCTCATTCGCTGTCTTCTCCAGAATATTGGTGGTTAGGTTGTGGAATCGGATGTCCCGATCTCTGACAATTCGCTATTCAAATTGTAAGCTAGACATATAATGGTAATGCAGAATAGGATCCGACGAGGAGCTTGGTCTAAGAATTCATTTAAAGGAGGAAGGAATCCAATAGAACAAGAAAGCCTGGCTGCCCTGATGGCTGTGCTCTCCAACGTGCGAGTCTGAAATTTCAATCAAGAATAAAAAACACATCACCTAATTTGAGAAGTAATGACAAAGCACAACCTGTTACGTCTCGGCTTGTCTTTGTTGTGAATATCTACACTCAATTAGAAAGGTATTCATCTTTTATCCTTTATAGCTGTCAAGTGTGTCGGACGAGACGGTCGACTAATCAACCCGTGACAAGGAATATGGCTAATAACCCACTTTTTGCAGCAATCTTCCTTCACCCAATGAAAGATTTTTGGAGCTTAAAATTCAGCTCCTAAAGCTCTTATCCAGGTCTCACCAACCAGTAGAGAAATAAATTTTTGTAAAGTTGTTAAATTTTGGCACCAATTTTTGATGGTATGTGGGTAAATTCATAGATGATATTTTACTTCTAAAATACTGTTAAATAAGCTATTTCACTGAGGGTATTACGGTGAATTTGTCCTTGATGATATTGACATTAGGTCCATTAACATCAAATACGAGGGCAGAGGTTGGAAACAAGAAGGGATAGCTTAAATTATCAGAGACCTGAGGTTTTTTAAATGGGATAATTTCAGAAACCTCCCCTGAAGTTTCTCATAATATCACTTAGCTCCCTTGAGGTTTTGAAAATCTCACTTACTTCCCTTGGATTGACATATTTTGTAACATTTTAGCCCTTTTGAAGAAAATGCAAGAAAGATAAAACTTTTATTCCAATACTACCCTTATATTATCCTATTTATGCAATTTACAATAACAATGAAAAATAAATTAAGGTTAAATTTTTACAAGGTGTAAAGTCCTTGATTTAAAATATTTATTTTAGTTGTACTGAAACAAGAAAAAAATTACACTTTGAAAAAATTATACCGTCAAAAATTTACACATATGAAGAGATCATTTAATTTTCAATAAAAAATATATCATGTATTAAAACATATTTTTCAAAAAATTTATTGAATTTCTTAATTATAACTGTACATGAAAATTTTCAAAATATTAATTACTCACCAAAATCCTCCCAAATGATTGACTTTTACTAGATTTAAATTATTAATGTCTTTTGCTATCTCAGTATGACCTCGATAGAGACAAATATAAACTATTATTAGATAGTAATTATTTTTCTTAATATACATTTTTTAGTTTAAAATTTTTATTTGGGTTTGAATTTTTGGTTAAGTAGTTATTAAGAGTAATAGTATCTTGTCAATTTGTGACCTTGAATAGGAATATTTAGTCTTGTCAAACCGATAAGGGGAGGTAAGTGAGATTTTCAAAACCTCAAGGGAGCTAAGTGATATTATGAGAAACCTCGGGAGGTTTCAAATTATCCCTTTTAAATTATCCCTAAGACATTTCCTCAGGGCAGGTAGAGTGCATCGGTAGCCCGAGCTCACGAAGTTCGAGCTGCGATAATGTTATCGAGCTCGATCGCGTTATCGAGTTAAAAATTGAGCTCGACTCGGCTCGTTAAGGCTCGTGAGGCTCGTTAAGACTCGACTCGTTAAGGCTCGACTCGGCTCGGTTAAGGCTCTACTCGTTAAGACTCGACTCGGCTCGGCTCGGTTAAGGCTCGGCTCGTTAAGCTCGAGCTCGAACTCGATTCGATTAACAAAATGAACTCTAAATTAAACTCGACTCAATTTAAATTCTATAACGATTCTCCAGTTAAATGAACTCTATAACAATTCTCCAATTAAATTTAGTTGCTATGGCACTATATTCCATGTATTAAGTTAGCCAATGATTCATATATTCTTCATTAGTCCATAAGGTTCTAACCAATTCTCAGTCACTTTAATGTTCAACAACTTGTAACTGTAAAATTGTTTACTTGACAACAAACGAAACCTAAGAATGTTCAATTATTAATGACTTGAAACTAGAGTTAAATGAAATTCACAGTTTGGAATGAACAATATATGCAATTGATCATTGGATACGAACAATATATGCAATTATCATTGGAATGAACTGGTGTTAGTGACGTGTTTCGAAAATAAATGGAATCAATTATACCCCCACTAGATGAAAAGGGATTCACTAATACTAGCTTGACTTTATATTAGGTTGAAAAATCATTGTTAGATTCTCTTTTTACAATTAAAGACTAAAATAACAAATTGAGCCTATCCGAGCACTTGTCGACGAGCTTATCGAACCACCATCGAGCCCCTCAAAGTCGAGCCTATCGAGGCCACTATCGCGTAGCTCGGCTCGACTGATAATGATCTGGTATTTTTGAGCTCGAACTCGACGTTTACTCAAATAAGAGCTTCGAGCTTAACAGCCTTAACGAGCTCACAGTGTCAATAAGACTCTCCAGACAGGGGCAGAGTGTACACCCTCCAAGTTCTTATAAATTGGGCTTCCGCCCAATGCACTTGTCACTAGATATCAATAAATTTATTTGAGTGAGATTGTGATCAAATGGCGTCTTCAAAAAATTTGCTCTTTCTTTTCGGTGTTCTCTTTGCACTTGCACTCCTCATTTCCTCTGATGTAACAACTGCAGGTACCTAATCTCTCTTTTTTTGCCTTTTTTTTTTTTCATTTTCTTGGCTGCGCCTGAAAAATCAAATGAATGGAGGTTAGGAGACTATTGGGACGTGAATTTTTATGATAGGGCATTTTTATAGTATTAAGCAAGTAAGATTAATGTGCCAATATCTTTTTCATTTTTTAACAAAAGTAAATTTCGGTTGCCTATATCAGTGGTTAGTGGCACATCTGATTTTTCATTTTTCATATTATTACTGTAAGGATATGCGTTCCATAATGTCACATTATTTTTTTAACACTGTAAAGATTAAACTAATGTCGAGAACCAAATTAAATACTTCTAATTCTTATTTGTTGAGTAGACTATAAGGCAAAATAATTCCTATCCAAGTCGCAGCATCTCATATGCCTAAACAGTTCTGTTTAATCCATTTATAGTATTATTTTCTTTGCATATATCTTGCAACTTTTCAGCGTGGCCAGTCACCTAACATTTTGCAGCTTAAGATAAAGCTGCTAACAGTTATGCCTCCTTGTGTACTGAAACAGATCAGGAGAGCATGAAGACCACTGGTGTCCAAGGTGTTAGTCCAGGTGAGGTTCAGCAGAGTGCCGTAACATTTGTTCATTGCCCTGGTAGATGCTGCGCCCGTGTACGGGATGGATGCGTGCTATGCTGTCCACCCACTGAGAAGACCCCGGAAGCTGAATCTGGAGATGAGGTTAAAAATTAAAGCTAAATCATTAAGGATGCGAGATCCGTGACAAGGACACCTGTATTATTACCTTAATATGTTGTGTTTCTCTTGATTGTTGATTTCCGCTATGTGTAAAATATCTGTGGGCTTATCTTTGACTTGGTGTAGAAGCAATAGGGGAAGCATGTAATCAGTACTCAGCTCGTGCTCTTCTTATGTTGTTGTGATGTTAAATAAATAAATCCACTGGATCATCTATGACACTTGATGATCTCTTCAGGTACATCATAAACTTCTGTACCTTGGACTCTCTAGAATTTAGTGCGATCGAGGTATACATACATACATATACATACATGCATGCATGTATAGATACATACATACAAACGTATGTACATACATACATACATACATACATAGATATATATATATATATATATACACACACACACACATATACAAACGTATATCATGCATAGATACATACATGCAAACGTACATATATATATATATATATTTGGACTCGTTAGAATTTAGTGCGATCGAGGTATACATACATACATATACATACATATATACATACATGCATGCATAGATACATACATACAAACGTGCATACATATATATACACACACATACATACAAATGTATATACATATATATACACATACATACAAACGTAAATACCTATATATATACATACATACAAACATATATCATGCATAGATACATACATACAAACGTACATACATACACACACATATATATATGTATACACACACATACATACAAACGTACATACATATATTTATGTGTATATATGTATGTGTATTTATATATAAGAATAAATAAATCCACACTTTATATGTGTATCTGTGTGTGAGTGTATGTAAGAATAATACGGATAATTTTCCTATTAATGATATACTTTATATGTGTATGTGTGTGTATGTGTATATAAGAAAATATATCAGTACTAATTAAAATAGGAATAAACCAAAATCACCAAGTAATCATAGAAAAATAAACGGCACAAGACATCAAGATTTTTACGCGAAAACCGAAATCGGGAAAAATCAAGCAACCTAACCCAGTAAAAAATCTCCACTATACAATAATAATGGGCATATGTCTATTCGGAACATCCAAATGATAGAAACATCGCTGTCAATATCAACCAAGTAAATCTAAAATAATTTTATTTTTCAAAAACTACAACTGTCAAGAAATGAAGTAAGTGAGTTTGGAAGGATGTTATTACACGAAGAGAAAATCCAAAATCAACACCGGTAGATGAGTAGAGTTTGGTGAGAGGATCGCATAGGTAAAATTTCATACCAATCAGAATTCAAATTGCCATCCAACAATGCCAAGAAGTATCAAAAACTCTTTCTCTCTCCAAGTTCTTTTCCCCAACTTTTCTCTCTTCGTTTTTCCTCCTCAAGAAAAACTGGCGGCTGAAGCGTTTTTTAATGATTGTTTTCCTGCGACTTCCTTGATTGATCACCGGAGTAATCTTCTTATTCTCTCCAATCCGGCGCTACTACTAGTCAAACATCTCTCAATCAACTTGACTTGGAGGCTATGGGCTTTTTTTTATTTAATTGATGGGCCCACCAAATGGGCTGGTCAAAGAAGCCCAACAGGTCCCATTAACATCAAATACAATTCAATGTGGCGTTGGAAACCCGAAGGGTGCTTGCTTAAATTATTCAGGTTTTTGAAATTATCCGTAAGATATTTCCTTCACACAAGGCAGTGTGTACCCCTTCTAGTTCTTATAAATAGGGCTGAACCTCAATGCACTTGTCACTAGATATCATTTGTATTTTGAATGAGATTGTGATCAAATGGCGTCTTCAAAAAATTTGCTCTCTCTTTTTGGTGCTCTCTTTGCACTTGTACTCATTTCCTCTGATGTAACAGCTGCAGGTACCTAATCTCTTTTTTTTTTTTTTTACTCCTATCATTTTTCCCTTTCTTGGCTGCACCTGGTGCTCAAATGAATGGAGCTAGCCTAGGAGGCTTACTATTTGGACGTGAATTTTTATGATAGGCCATTTTGTATGGTATCAAGCAAGTTAGATTAATGTGCTAATATCTTTTTCATTTTTTAACAAAAGTAAATTTAAGTTGCCTACATCAGTGGTTAGTGGCACATCTGATTTTTCATCTTCATAGTAACTGTCACATTATTGTTTAGCACGGTAAATATTAAACTAATGTTGAAAAACCAAATTAAATGCCTCTAATTCTAATTTATGCCTTGACTCTTCTGTTTAATCCATCCATGCATGGTATTCTTTTCTTTGCACATGTCTTTCAAATTTTCAGGGTGGCCAGTCACCTAACGTTTTGCAGCTTAAGATAAAAGCTCCTAATAGTTATGTCTCCTTGTGCGCCCTGAAACAGATCAGGAGAGCATGAAGACCACTGGTGTCCAAGGTGTCAGTTCAGGTGAGTTTACCTTAAGATATGTTCATTGCCGTGGTCGTCGATGCTGCGCCCGTGCACTGAAAGGATGCCTGCTATGCTGTCCACACGCTGAGAAGACCTCTGAAGCTGGACTAGCTAGAATTTAGTGCGATCGGGGCATACATATATACATACGTCCTCACACACTTTTTAACTAACCTATAAAAATATGTAATAAATTCTTGATGCATTGTACTTGTAATTCAAAAAATAATAATAATAATAATACTAACGCTTATCAATGACTCCACATATTTAACCTAAGACAAATGCCTTACATTTCAATGACCCCTTACCATTATATATCTAGATTATGAACTCCTATCCTTTCCGGTACGTACATTCGTCAAAATTGGAATGATTCTGAACTCCTTAAATGATAAGTTCTCTACCATGAACCTTCAGAATTAAGTCAAGTTCATACAATTGTTACGTTCAACACTTGATTCATTCTCATCATTCGTTGCTTTTTTATAAATTAGTCTAGCTTAGTATTTCCGGTTCCAGAAGAACTATCACGGCACATATCCCACACATAAATATGCCTAGCTTCTTATAAGCAACTACTTCTAATACTTTTTTCCCCTAATCTTGAAAATTTTATCCCAAAACCCAAAAAAAAAGTATCAAACTTATACACTTAAATTGTAAATCCAAAAATATGGTGATTCACAATCAATATTTGTTGTGTTAATATCTACAACGGTTAGGGGTAGTGTCTATATTATACAATGTAGCTGGATTTGATTGTTAAATATGCACCGAATCCATTTGGATCTCATATTGATTCTGAGCTGGCCTAATTTGAAGTGTGAAAAGAGAATTGCAGCAGAGGATAATGATCACGTGCCAGTAAGCTTCATTCATTTCGATAGAGATAATTATGTCTTCTATAGATATCCTGACTAAGAATTTAATTAAATAAGATTTAATTTGTTTCTCTCTTCTTCTTTTTCCAGTTAATAAATCTAGAAGTAGACTGGAGCCAGAGATGTAAAAAAATCAAAACTATACAAAGTATCAATAGGTGAGAAAATTTAAACGCAGTTATGGCAATTGATTCATTATTCTTGTCACGGGGAACATGTACAAACGTAGCCATCATATGAGGCGGAAATTGAGATGAGCATTTTCAGCTTGTAGAGAGTTGAAGTAGAAAAAATGTCATGCATGCCGGATGAAATATTGGCATTTTCATTAAAACTAAATCTTCGTCTCTGTCATTAAAATTAGGGATAATTTTAGAAACCTCCCAGTATAATAATATCATTTGGTATCCCTCAACTTTGAGAAATCTCTTCTATCTCCCTTATTTTCAACTTTTTGTGACATTATTAGCCCATTTCAAAAAATATTATTAAGAAACTCATATCTAGAGAGAGCAAATATTTTTTGATGCTAAAATTGCATTTTGTTATCCTACTATTTTTCCAAGAGTAAAGATACATTTCTAGAAGCCTAAAACTAAAGACAAATAACGACAAAGCATAGCTTTAAGAGAAAAAATTATATTAGTAGCTATTTTTAAAATACAAAAGATTATTATTTAAAGGTATATTTAAGATGTTTCAGGTTGGAAAAAGTATTTCATTCACTATAAAATGTTTTCATTAATTTGAGTTAAAAATTAAGAATTTTAAACTGTCTAAATTTTTTTAATAGACTGATGACTTGAATATTAGAAAAAAAAAACTACAATGTCTAAATTATGTTTATGAACTCATTTGAGGTGTTTTCAAAAACATAAAAGTAATTTTCTTTATTACAAAATATTTTTGGGTGAACTTAGAAGTTTGTAAATTGTTTAGAATTTTTTTAATATCCTAACTTTCTATCCAAATTGATGGCTTCAAAAAAGATAAAGATAAATTATTAACAATGCATTTAGAAACCTATTTGAGGTATTTCCAAAGCATAAAATGTTCTAATCGTAACAATTTTTTTTCTTGTCTAAACTGATGACTTCAAAACTTATAAAACGCCTTTCAGCCTAATTTCGATGCTGTAATTCTTAAATATTTAACTTGGTTTGTTTTGAAAATTAAAGGTTCGCAAGAAAGGATAATTTTAGAAAGAGAAATATTTCATCTCATCCAAAATAAGTTTTTAAATGATATCTCTTGAAATGGATTGATAAAATTACAAAAAGTTGAAAATAAGGGAGGTAGGTGAGATTTCTCAAAATATAAGGGCACCAAGTGATATTACAACAAACCTCAAGGGAGGTTTCAGAAATTATCCCTTAAAATTATGCAAGTTGGCTTTACAACTTGCAAGTTAGGCAGCCATCTCCCGTCCCTGTCCTGCTTTTGGCTTCGCGTTCTGTTCGCACTTGTGCTCCTCATTTCCTCTGAGGGTCCAGCTTGGTTAAGTGTCCATTTCACTGGTCTATTTTTTGTCTTTTGGGATGTTCCATTTTAATTCTACTCAAACCGGTAAGAGGTTAGTAAGGGGGTGGCTGTACTATTCAAGAATTTAGGGTCAGTTATTTGTATCATATACAACAAATTACTATCGGTAAATGTTACAATATGATTCCTTTTTTTTTAATACAAATACTTATAAGAGGGAAGATTGAGAATTGAATCAGGATTTTCATATTCACCTAGTTAGCATTCTGTCAATTAAGTTATATTTTAAGAACCATTACAAAATAATTTCATATCTTTAACATTATGACCTGACATAGGTAGTGGATCACATACACTATAATAACGATGCCTAGGACAAATTTTATGTACAAAAGAATTCGTGTCAATCTAGTTATTATACCCACAAAAGTATACTATTTTAACCATTGCTTCCAATTGCTCTTTTGCATCACATACGCGACGGCAGTATATATTAACGCGTAAACTACATTAAGAATATTCGGATATTTTGAAATGTTAAGGGACATATAATATCATGCAAAAGCCAAAGGAAATTATGAATAATTTACCCAAAAAATGTTGGATATACGCAAAGACGAAATGAATTTTGAGCTAGCTAATTCGAATTATTGACATGAATAAAAGATTCCATCGCAGTTAACAATTTAAAATGATTGCAAGCTTGAATCATCAATATAAGCAACTGAAATCCATTTAGTGTGGAATTTTGTGTATATTCAAACAGAAAGTGCAAAAATTCCACTACTTTCAATGAGTACCCCTTTCAAGGCTAGGGATATTCTCAATTAGTAATTTGTTGTATCGAAAACCTTTTGGCATCTATAATGTGCAAAAACCCAGTGCTTCCGGCTGTAGCTGAAATGGAATGCATGTGTCTTTTAAAATATAAACAGAACAATGCAACCAAATTTTGATTTGATGATAAGAAACATCTTACACAAAGAATACCCAAACCTAAAAATTTACCCAATTAAAGGACGTCTAACTTAACTGTAGGACATGTAAAATTATGTAAAAAAGATTTCAGAAAATTTTTGACTAAACAGGATCGCATGAAGGTGGAAAGAAGAAGAATATTATGGCAACAATACCACATGAAAATTTGACCACATCTTACTAGAATATCAAGATATGATGAAATTTGAGAGGATTTTGTTTTATTTTGATATGATTTCATTAGAATAAATGTTTGACATAATTAGAATAATTGATTGGCATGATTGATTGTGTTGATTAGCAAGACAAGGTTTGATTAGTTGTCTTGACTAGCAAGACATTTCTTTTAACTCTCTTATATTCAAGTCAATAAAAATAGACTCTTGTAGTAGACTTTGAACTATCACTCCAGTTATTAATAAAATCCTCTTTTTTCTCTTTACCAAGTTCTTTATGAATTTTCTCAAGATCTTCTAATTTTCTTTGAATGTTATTTGTGAAACAACCCTTGGTTATTTCGCTGAATGGTTCGTGTAACAATACGGCCTATTTTTGCTTTTGTGCCCCTCCCTCATTTTGGCAACTCTCAAGACATGATAAACCGAACCCTTATTTTGATAAATGTATGGGATGGAGTGATATTGTAACTACTCCAATGTAGAAGATGAAGGAAGTTGTTGATCAACAAGATTTTGTGATAGAATTGGATAGATTAAAATAAAAATGCAAAAATCTCATAAAAAATATAATGGTGATGCAGAATACGATCCAACGAGGAGCTTGGCTAAGAGTTCACTCACAGAAGGAAGGAATCCAATAGAACAAGAGAGCCTGGCTGCCCAGATGTCTGTGCACTACAGTCTGCGACTCTTAAATTTCAATCAAGACGTAGCACCTAATTTGAGAAGTAATGACATTGACCCGTGGCGGACTAGGTATTTGACAAAGCACAACCAGTTGCGTCTCGGCTTATTTTTGTTGTGAATATCCACATTCAATTACAAAAGTTTGCATCTTTTACCTTTTATAGTTGTCGAGGAATATGGCTAATAAACTACTTTTTGCAGCAATCTTCCTTCGCCCAATGAAAGATCTTGGGGGCTTAAAGCTCAGCTCCTAAGGCTCTCTTCTCCATGTCTCACCAAGCAGTAGAGAAATTAATTTTAGTAAAGTTGTTAAATATTGGCACCAATTTTTGATGATAAGTGGGTAAATTGATAGATGATATTTTACTTGTAAAATACTGTTTAAAAAGCTATTTCAGTGAGGGTATAACGGTGAATTTGTCCTTGATGATATTATTGACATTAGGTCCCATTAACATCAAATGCGAGGTCAATGTGACGTTGGAAACCAGAAGGGTGCTAGCTTAAATTATTCAGGATTTTGGAATTATCCCTAAGATATTTCCTCCACACAAGGCCGAGTGTACCCCTCCTAGTTCTTATAAATAGGGCTGAACCTCAATGCACTTGTCACTAGATATCAATAAATTTAGCACATCATTTGTATTTTGAATGACATTGTTATCAAATGGCGTCTTCAAAGAATTTGCTCTCTCTTTTTGGTGTTCTCTTTGCACTTGTACTCCTCATTTCCTCTGATATAACAACTGCAGGTACCTAATCTTTTTTTTCCTCCTATCATTTTTCCTCTTTTTTGGCTGCACCTGAGTACTCAAATGAATGGAGCTAGCCTAGGAGACTTACTACTGGGACTTGAATTTGTATGATAGGTCATTTTGTATTGTATCAGGCAAGTTAGATTAATGTGCTAATATCTTTTTCAACTTTTAACAAAAGTAAATTTTGGTTGCCTATATAAGTGGTCACTGGCACATCTGATTTTTCATCTTCATAGTATTACTGTAAGGATACACACGTTCCATAATGTCACATTATTGTTTAACACCGCAAAGATTAAGCTAAAGTCAAAAAACCAAATTAAACGCCTCGAATTCTAATTTATTGAGTAGACTATAAGGAAAAATAATTCCTATCCAAGTCACAACATCTTATACGCCTAGACTGTTCTGTTTAATCCATCCGTAGTACTCTTTTCTTTGCATATATCTTGCAAATTTTCAGCGTGGTCAGTCATCGAAAGTTTTGCAGCTTAAGATAAAGGTCCTAATACTTATGTCTCCTTGTGTCTTGAAACAGATCAGGAGAGCATGAAGATCACTGGTGTCCACGATGTTAGCTCAGGGGAGGTTCATCGGAGTACCATAAAATATGTTCCTTGCCCTGGTCTTTGCTGCGCCTTTGAAGCGGGAGAGTGCGTACGATGCTGTCCACCTGCTAAGGAGACCCCTAATGCTGAATTTGGAGATAAGGCTAACAGTTAAGGCTAAATCAATAAGGGTGTGACATCCGTGACACCGACACCTATATTATTACCTTAATATGTTGTGTTTGCCTTGGTGGTTGATTTCCGCTGTGTGTAAAGGACTTGTGGAGCTTCTCTTCGGGCAGGGGAAGCATGTATAATGAGTACTCAGCTCGAGTGCTCTTCTTATGTTGTTGTCATGTTGAATAAATAAATCCACTTGATCATCTACGACACGAAATGATCTCTATCTCAGTTGCATCATTAACTTCTGTACCTTGGACTCTCTAGAATTTAGTGTGATTGATACACATACACACACTTCCTCACTCACTCACATATATGTATGTTTGTATGTATGTATGTATGTATGTATGTATGTATATTAATAGAGTTAAACCCAATCCCGTTCCTGAGAAAGCAACCGAAGTCCTTCAAATGGATATTTTGGATGCTATCAAGAGTTTGAATGGATTGCCATTCAGAGATCTCAAGTTGCTCTTTTCTCTTTATCTTTGTTCAAGATTTTATTGGTGGAAATGCATCATTTGTACGAATTTTCCTAGTTAGTAACTACTTTTATTATACTTGTACAATACATGTTCATATAAATAACAAAAAAAGATTCCATATTTTGTATATTTCAAAAATATTCATACTTTCTAACTAACCTATAAAAATACGTAATAAATTCTTGATGCATTATGCTTGAAATTTTAAAATTTTTTAGTACTAACACTTATCAATGACTCTGCGTGTTAATTTGTCTTCCAACTCAATATATTACATTAGTTAATTCTCAAAGCTAGCCGACACCAAAATTCGCTCACTTTGTTCATCTCCTAATGGATTTATACTAATTACAATGCATTTAGTACCTAAGCATGAGTTTTGCAATCCTACACATTAAATCTCAATTATTGATTTTAGCGGTTATAAAGGCCTCTAACTTTTCTCAGTTTGTTTTATAGTCTCCTAATAGGTGCTGTAGAATTTGAGAAGTAATAACATTGACCCATGGACGAATTAGGTATCTGTTGCGTCTCGGCTTATTTTTGTTATGAATATCTACATTCAATTAGAAAAGTTTTCATCTTTTACCTTTTATAGTTGTCACGCAATATGGCTAATAACCCACTTTTTGCAGCAATCATCCTTCACCCATTTGGAGCTTAAAGCTCAGCTCCTAAAGCTCTTCTCCAGGGCTCATCACCAACCAACAGAGAAATTAGTTTTAGCAAAGTTGTTAAATTTTGGCATCAAGTATTGATGGTACATGGTTAAATTTGTAGATGATATTTTGCTTCTAAAATAGTGTTTAAACTATTATTTCAGTGAGGGTATTACAGTGAATTTGTCCTCGACGACATTGACATTAGGTCCCATCAACATCAAAAACGAGATCAACGTGATGTTGGAAACAAGAAGAGTACAAGCTAAATTATCAGAGACCACAGAAGAGGTTTTTGAAATTATCCCTAAAAAATGTCCTCCACACAAGAAAGATAAGAGTGTTCCCATCCTAGTTCTTGTAAACAGGGCTAAACCTCAATGCACTTGTCACCAGATATCAACAAATTTAGCACAACATTTATATTTTGAGTGAGATTGTAATCAAATGGCGTCTTCAAAAAATTTGCTCTTTATTGTTGGTGTTCTCTTTGCACTTGTACTCCTCATTTCCTCTGATGCAACAACTGCAGGTACCTAATATTTTTTTCTTTTTCCCTTCTTCATTTTTTTGTTGTCTGCACCTCAATACTCAAATGAATGGAGCTTAGGAGATTCATTATTGGGATGCGAATTCTTATGATAGGCTATTTGTATAATATCAAGCAAGCTATATTAATGTGCTAATATCTTTTTAATTTTTAACAAAAGTAAATTTTGGTTGCATGTACCAATGGTTAGTGGCACAGCTGATTTCTCATCAATGGTTAGTAAATTTTGGTTCCATTTATATCACACTATTGTTTAACACGATAGACATTAAAATAAAGTCGAAAACCAAATTAAACAGTTCAAATTCTAATTTATTGAGTAGACTATAAGGAAAATAATTCATATCCAAGTCGAACCGTCTTATATACCCAGGCAGTTATTTCAGTCCGCAGTATTCTTTTCTCTGCGTATATCTTGCAAATTTTCAGCCTAGCCAGTCACCAGACGTTTTGCAGCTTAAGATAAAGCTCCTAATGGTTTTGTCTCCTTGTTTCTTGAAACAGATCAGGAGAACGTGAAGACCATTAGTGTCCACGATGCCAGTTCAGGTGAGGTTCATCAGGATATCGCTACCGTAGGTCAGCCTTGCATGTATGGTTGCTGCAAATTTCGCTTTGGAGTATGCTTTGAATGCTGTCCACCTCCTGAGGATACCCCAATATAATGCCGAATTTGAAGATGAGGTTAAGAATTAAAGCTAAATCAATAAGGATGAAAGATCCGTGACACATATATTATTACCCTAATATGTTGTGTTGTGTTTGTCTATTTCTTTTCTTCTTTTTTTTTCAAGTGTAAGTGGGAGGTTTTGAATCCAGAACCTCTCACCTAAACTCTCGCTCCCATATCAGCCAACCAATTCCTCTATCATTGTCTTGATGGTTGATTTCCTTTGTGTGTAAAAGACTTGTGGAGCTTCTTTTTGACTTGGTGTAGAATCAACAGGGGAAGCATGTAATCAGTACTCAGCTCGAGTGCTCTTCTTATGGTGTTGTCATGTTGAATAAATGAATCCATTTGATGATCTCTATCTCAGTTACATCATAAACTTCTGTTCGTTGGACTTTCTATATATATATATATAGCTTGCCATGTGATTATAAGGACAGTTAAAATTTGAGGTTTCACAGTCTATATTTGTTGTGTTAATGTTTACATTGAGTTGGAATTGATAGTCAAATATGCCCTGAATCCGTTGAATGTAAAAATGCTGAATTTGCCTCTATGGTTTCGATGTTCTAACCCCTTGCACTTTCAACTTTGGATTTCATACGGAGTCTGAGTTGCGTTAATTTGATGTTTGAACAAGAGAATTGCAAGAGAGGATAATGATCACAAGCCAGTAAGCTTCATTCGTTCCGATAGATATAATTGTGTCTACTATAGATATCCTGACTAAGAATTTAATGAAACAGAATTTAGTTTATTCTTTCTTCTCTTTTTCAGTCAGTAAATCTAGACGTAGACTGAAACCGCAGACAGAAAAAATCAAAACTATACAATTTATCAGTAGCTGAGAAAATTTAAATGTAATTATGGTAATTGGTCCATTATTCTTGTCGTGGGGGAGCATGTACAGACATGTGGCCATCACATGAGGAGGAAATTGAGAAGAGAATTTACAGCTTGGGTAGAGTAGAAGCAGAAAGAATAATGTCATTTACAACGCAAGAATAATTGGCATTTTCGTTAAAATGTCATTAAAATACTTCCTACGATCAATAGGCAACCATGTCCGTCTATGTCCTTCTTTGATTTCTACCTCCCAACGAAACTCTTCAGATTTCATGCACAAGGCTTTAGCCGACAGCTATTAGCTAGCAATGGTCATGTGTTCTCAAAAGACTTTGTCCTTTGTTTGTGTTTTGTTCGCACTTCTGCTCCTCATTTCCTATGAGGTTCCAGCTTGGTTAAGTGTCCATTTCACTGTTTTATTTTTTGTCTTTGGGATGTTCCATTTTATTTCTGCTCAACATGTTGGGCCCGTAGGAGGTAGGTAAGAAGATGAGTGTACTATCCAAGAATTTAGTGTAAGTTGTTTGTATCATATATAACGAATTACTATTGATAAATGTTACAATATCAAATCTATTTTTAGTTCAAAGGGAGAGTCTAAACCTTATAAGAGGGAAGATTGAGAATCAAATCAAGAATCTCATATTCACCTAATTAGTGTTTCTATCAATTAAGTTGGATTTTTAAGAACCTGTTACAAAATAATCTCATGTCTTTAACATTATGATCTTACATGTGTAATTGGATCATTTGATCACATACTCTGTAATAACCATGCCTAGACAAATGTTTAGCACAAAAGAGGTGGTCTCAATCTATTCATTCAACCCACAAAATTATACTAACCAAAGCTTCCTGTTGCACTTTTGCAACACATTTTTTTTTTTTGGTACAAATAACAAATGTTCGTATCCGTTTTACGATATGCGACTAATCCTACTCAAGTCGCATCGGTCCCTTTACACACACACACATATATGTATAAACCATAGGTGTCCGTATCCGTTTTACTATTTGTGTCTAATCATGGTCGAGTCGCGCCAGCCTCTTATATTACGATTTGTGACTAATCCTATTCAAGTCCTATTTGGGTCGCGTCAGGCCCTTTGTGGGTGGAAACACTCCCAACAATATTTTTTCCATTCTCATAATTTCAAACCCGAGACCTCATGATTAAAGAATGCAAACTCCTTCCACTTGCACCAACATCCATTGATTTTGCAACACATCTGTGACGGTGGTATATATTGTCATGGGTTAGCTAATTACCTAACACTTAAATGCCCACAACATTACCTATAGGAGTAGTGCATGTCTGGTGAAAATCGTGGAATGGACATGTGCGGTCCGTGTCAATATTAATGCATAAACTAAAAACGGAGGAGGAGCTTTGCAGAGGAATGACTCGCAAAAAGAAGGAATCCCATAGACAAAAATGATATCTCGTTTTTTTGTGTTTGCACCCCTATAATTCTCATCTCCTCAAATTTGATGTGGGTGTAAGAATTGACCTTCAAAGAGGTAACACCGCTGTCCCATGGATATCTGAAGAACTTGACACAAACAGTGAAAGGTAAAAGAATGGCTGAACTTGTGGCTAATCACTCTTTATGGACTTGAGCGGAAATGTTGCAAAGAGTATTTTTCGGCAAATTTTTACTTTACATAAAACCATATTCGGATATTTTAAAATCTTAGGGGGTATACGTAGTATCATGCAAAAGCATAAGGGAATTATGAATAATTTACCCAAAAAATGTTCCATATGCACAAAGCTAAATTTTTTTTTTTTTTTTTTTTTTACATAGGAGGGCCAAGGCCCGGTTACAAGGTCACTAGCCGTGGGATAGCAACCCCTGTTATATCATTACTTAAGCTTGATTTCAAGAAATCTGGCAGCTCATGTAGAATTGCATCTCCAACCTCTTGCTGAAGACTCAATTTTGCTAGTTGGTCCACACACACGTTGCCTTCCCTCCAAGTATGCTTTATTTCGCATTCCCAATTTCTCTTGATCTCTTGTCTGATCTTGAGGATTATGTTGTAATGTGGACTCTGCTCTTCCTCATCTATTAACAAATTCAATCCTATTAATGAGTCAGATTCCAAAATCACTCCTGTAACCTTCCTCCCATGCCAGTTCAAGTCCATGTAGTATACCCCATAATTCAGCAGCCACAGTTGTTGTCTTCCCTAAATTTACACAAAAGCCTCCCTTCCAAACTCCTTTATCATCTCTCAGAAGTCCCCTGCTCCAGCAATCCCTGAACTGCTCTGCAACAATCCATCAACATTGATTTTGGTCCATCCCACGGGGGGTTTATCCCAGCTAATGCACTTTAATTCCATCCTCCAAGTGTTACAGTCCCTTTTAGAATATTTTGCACATTCATTACCTGCTGAGTAATCCAGCTGATGTTCCGGTATCCCTGCAAATTCTCTTCTCCTGCATTAATCTTATTCCTTGTTTGGCAGGCAAGATGGACTACCACTTGAACTGTTAGCTGCCAGCACAGCTCTTTGTTTTTTCCTGCCTTCATTGTCTTCAAATTCCAGTCTATCCACTCCTTGAGACTCATGCTCTTGAAATCATGCCAATCACTTTCCCTCACTAATGCTCTCCAGATTTTGTCGATCCACTCACAATCTCGGATTGCGTGCAAAGTAGTGTCAACATACTTGTGACAAATTGGGCAGATTCCATATGAATGTATGTGTCTTCTAAACTTTTCCTCATTCGTAAGGAGTCTTTCCTGTCTGATACGGCTAAATGAATTTTGAGCTAGCTAATTTGAATTATTGACATGAATAAAAGACTCCATCGCAGTAAATGATTTAAAATGATTGCAAGCTCGAATGATCAATTTAAGCAAATGAGGTTCATATAAGTATGGAATTCTTTTGTATATTCAAACGGAAAGCGCAAAAATTATCACTATAAGTTTATATGGAATAATCAATATAAGCTTGATTATCCCAAATTATTAACAACTGTTGGACCTTAGCTTATATTTCAATATCTTTTCTTCCCAAATTGAAGTGGGAATTTCAGGGAATCACAAAAGGCATATCACTGTTAATAAATTTGAATAATTGTAGTTTGAAATATAAATTTGGGCAACTAACAATTTGATGCAATCTTCGGACCGTTGAGACTCCCATAACTTGTGCAGCTACACTATTTCAGCATTTCAAGAGATGGAAGCTGAGATATAAGTATTTGTAGGTTATCAATATCAGGTTTTACCATCCTTGAGTTTTCATTATGCATATGCTAGATCATGAATGGGTAACTACATCTAATTTTTTAAAACAAAAAAGGAAAATTCCAATTGTGTTTAAATTTTCATTTTTAGAATGGAATATTTTCGAAATTTCCACGAATACAATCAACATCTATATCATATATGCTCAGTGCATACTTTAATACTTTTTAGCAAAATCACATGTAGCGCAAGTGCTTTGTTTTTTTAAGTAGAATATGAACATGTTTTAGTAGATTATAAATGCACCATCAGCATACAAAAAGAAAATAGGGAGCTTTGTGAGGATCAAGTTGATCCAACATGAGGAAAAAAAAAAATCCACAAACTGTAGTCACCGCCTTAAGTTCTAAGGGAAAGCACAAATGTAAATGAAGAAGAGAAACGGCTGTTTAAAATTCCATTCCCATCACCTACTCTACCTGTTCAGAATTTCATCAGATATTCTGCGAGTTGTCATTATCCTTATATTTCATCATAACCTTTTTCCCCTTCCCATTTGAGTTTTATTAGCAAGTGTCACCATATTCTCACATCAATATATTGATTTTAAAAGATTGCCTCCATTTGAATCTTTTTTTGTATGCAAGATTTTAGATTATGTGATGATCTCTCATATCCTAGTTTGCGGGAGTGAATTCGAAGTGGCTCTCTCGTACTTAAAAGAAACTATACATTATAATGCATAAACTGCAAATATGCAGGCCTTTGCAGTTATCAATTGTACTCTTTATTAAGCCCTTTTTTTTTTTTTTTCCGTTACCTGAACCAGTCCCAAAGAAAGTTAATACCTGGTGAGAATGGCATCAAATTCAACATGGACTTATTAACAACATAAATTGTTAGAGAATGCATTAGCCACGTATTGCAAGGATCCTTCTGAACTGTTTTTTCAAAATGTGACTAAAACTGTGCATGACAAGACATCCGTTATTTCTGTTTATTTGCTTTCCATTGAATTTTTAGACTCCACTATAGTTTTATAAAGGTTTCCTGGTATATTTTCTACGCTATAGTTTACTCAATTTAGGAGATGAATAGTGATGTTTGAAATTCATAGTGAGTCTTGGCCCTGGATTTTGTGTACTTATCCTATGCGTAAAGGCAAGGAATAAAGAAAAGCTTTTATTTAAAAAAAAGTATTCTCTATTTGTTATGCAACTTTTTTGCACAAAATTACTAACTTTTTTTGTTCTTTATGTTGTGCCTGGATTTTGTACTAGCACAAAAGTAGTAATTTTTTTGTTCTTTTATGTTGTGCGTTTAGCTGGATATCTTGGTTTTAGAAATGTGAACCTTATGAATGTTAACTAGTATCGAAATTTGAAGGGCTTCGGTTTGGAAAACGCACGTCTGCAATCATTTTGGAATATGGCAACCAGTTTCTTCAATTGCAACACAGAACTCGAATTCCAAGCTTAATATATGGTTGTTTGCTTCAAAAAAAAAAAAAAAAAAACATATTGGCAGAGAAGTTACTTTAAAAAAAATTACCATTGAGAGGTGGTTGCTAACTCATTTAACGTTTGTGAACTAAAATGCAGCGCTAGATGTGCAATGCATGTGTGGTAATTAATCTTCAAAAGCAATGAAATTAACCCTCAAAAAGTTCAATGCGTTAAAATGCAACCTTTAATTTGAGTGATCTTTCTAATTTTTGTTTACTTTTGTGAAAGTCAAGAACCATCCTTACAATTTAAAACTATCTATAAAATCCCCTTGTGCTATTCACTAATTTGAAATCTCGGTGGAAATCATCCAAGCTAACAACCAGTGAATTGTACTCGTTTCACATGTGAGTGCAAGTGATAAATAATTACTTTTTGGCATAAAAATTATACTTTTCTTACAAAAGTACCCTCATTCTATCAACCAAATCCTTTTTTTCCCCCTTCCCCTTTGCTTATATTTTATTTCCTTTTATCTTGTTTCCTTTTTTCCCTTTAAGTTACTTTTTTCCTGTCTTTTTTTCTTTAAGTTTCTTTTTATCTTTTCCGTTTATTTCCTTTTTCTTTTTCTTTTTCTTCAAATGACCACCATTTTGCGCCATCACCAAAACCACCAATAAACATTGACTTAAATGCAACAAGTATCCTCCTATATTGTTAAGTTTGTGCACTCCTCTAACCACTAACTAGCTTGCCTCAACTCATAAGGAGCTACTTATTGAAGATATGATTACATCTGCTGATCTTGACATGTTTTACCCTCTATTTAGTTCCCAACATGACATGCCAAATTCTCGAGGACACACAACCAAGCAAGTGTTTAGGACTACTAAATTAAAGGAGCATACATGCTCAAATTTTAAGAATCCTCATCACGAGGTCACCCTGATTTTTGGTGTCCAAGCCCCTCCGACTGCTAGCCAACAACCTGCAACCTATTCCTCCATATGTTGAAGTTCCAGTATTATTTCCCTCTACTAGGTCATTCATGTTTGGAATGGATTCTCTAGATTATGTAGCTTTTCTTTTCAATGACCCTGATTATGTGGCTACCCTGACTCACTTGATGCCTCTATTAGACCAGAACTGATTGAGTCGTTTGGGAAGAGGAGGCAAGAAATTGACGCTAATGTCTGGATGAAGGAAAAAAATCTTATATTCATCACAAAAATTTATCTCCTTTTACTTATCTCTCCTAATAACTGATAGACTTTGTAGTTTTGCTTCTAGTATGAGTAAATATAACCTGTATGATAGTGATTTTTGCTAGTTACTTCCATTATTATCTCTAGTTTCCTTTGTTAATCTGACAATTGTTGTTTTCACTATACTATATGGCACAAATTGATTCAGCCAAAAAATGTTCCCTTGAATATAATTAGCTTCTTCTTCCTGTCACCATGGTGTGCTACAAATTCTAGACTTGAATTAGTTTAAAGTTTATAAGAATTATAAAATTTTAACGTAATAATTCATATTAAGATCACTTTGTCAAGTTAGTACATGTCTTGCACGCTTCATGCACTCAACATTTTCAATTACAAATAAATCTAGTAAAAGTTGTTTCAATTATACAAGTTTTATATCTAAACCTACTGGGGTAAAACAACTTTTACACAATAAAGAAAGAAAAATTAAACCCAAATTCAATACTTCGTCTTAAGAAGTATAAACTTTTCTTTTTAAATTTAAGTTCCATCCTTGAATTTGTCACACAGATTTGAAAATTTTTTCACAGGAAAGCTGCTCATGACGCCATGATGTATAAAAATCTTCATAGAGATAAAATAAAAGCTCTATCACACCAACTTAAAAACGGAAAATTTCTAAAACGAGCAGGGGCCTTCAGGCTTTTAGACCCACGAAATGAAAGTTTACCAAACAAGCAGACGAAAGAAGAAAAAGACAATGAACTTGATATGTTATCCAGACATGAAGAAAGTTTATCTGAACAATCAAACGAGAAAGGAATGAAAATTGATACTCTATCCAGAGGTGGAGAAATAGGGAAGTGGTCCTATAATTCTTTACTTTATCAGTCAAGAATGGCGGTATCTTATATAAGGACAACAAATTATTTATTCCTGCGTGCAGAGACTGGAGACTTGGACAGCTACATCAGTCAATGAACTGTGGATTTCGAAATAAAATTCTCAGCCTATTGAAGAAAATGGAGAAAGAGAATATCCCTTAAACAAGTAAACAATACTGTTGCTAGCTACTTTACATACTTCCTCCTGCAAGGCACTGTGTTCCCCTCCTAATTCCTATAAATAGGGCTGCAGCTAAATGCTCTTTTTATTAGATATCTTTAAGTTTAACACGCCATTCTGATCTTGAGTGAGATTGTGACCAAATGGCATCTTCAAGAAATTTGGCCTTTCTCTTTCGTGCTCTCTTTGCACTTGTACTCCTCATTTCCTCTGATGTAACAGCTGCAGGTGCCTAGTTTTTTTTCTTTTTGCTTGGTTGAACATAAATACTCAAATGACTAATGGAACTCTAGGAGACTCATTGTTGACATGCCAATTTTTATCATATACTATTTGTATAGTATCAAGCAAGATATATTAATCTGCTGATATATTTTCGCTTTTTAGAAGAAGTGAATTATGGTTGCTTATATCAGTGGTTAGTGACACATATGACATTTCATCCTTGTAATATTACTATAAGGATACACGCTTCATAATATCACAGTACTATTGTTTAACACAACAAAGATCAAAATAACTTCGATAAGATAACGAAATCAAAATTAGTTTTATCTCTAACTTATTGCGTAGACTATAAGGCAAATTAATTCACATCCTAATTCAAGTCCACCATCTTATATACATAGACATTTGCTTTATACATAGTATTCTTTTCTTTGCATGTGTCTTGCAATTTTCCAGCTTAGCCAGTTGTTAGTGTATATGCCCTAAAGTCAATCAACTTCTAGGGTTTATTATACACTTTAACTATTTATGTAATAATAAATGACATCTTTATCATATTGATTGCTTATATTTTCATATAAGTATGATAAAACCCTTAGAATAAACCTAATCGATGAAATCATAAGAGTTATGATGGTGAGGTTCATTCGATTATAAATAAGGTTTATTCTTAAATATCTCTAGTCATAGTATTAACAAGAAAGGTATTGTTAATACAGACTAGCATATACTATGCCACTCTATATGAGAAGTAGTAGGTCTCATCTACTATGGTGTAAGACACCCAAGCAAGTATATGGGTGCTTGATGGTATGATCAAGTTCACTAGATTGATCCACATAGAGACATCCTTTAAGTGCCAAAGGATTAATCTCTAAGTAACATTTATGTAAATGATTCTTAGACTTAAGGTTATCATGGTATCTTGAATATGGATAGTTATACTTTCTTTGTTATATGATTGCTCCTGTAAAAGGGAATGCTCACATCATTAGCAAATGGGTGTATCTTTGAAGTATGGAAAGATGGTGAATAACCTATAAGGATTTACCTTTATGTGAGAGGAGTTATCTTGTGTTTCACTTGTAGAAGTATAACCGTAAATCTTAGCTAAGTGGGAAAGTCTTAGAAAGTGTTTCTAAGAACTTCTTCATTGAGTTATATTTTGGTACAAGAGAAAAGAGCATTAATCACACAATGGAATAGGCACAACTTATTCCAAGATTAATGTGAAATAAGTGTGGTAAAAGGATATTAGTTACATTATAAACGTTCGAAAGGTAAAGTCATCCACTTGACTTTTCTCATTACTTGGGTGGTCATGATGTATTGCTAGATACCAATCTTGATCTATAAGTATGAGTTGATTGATTAGTGGAATCAGTGATAAATTAAAAAGAGTTTTAATTTATCTAGTTCTTATTTATTAAGAATGTATAGCTCATACTTATTGCCAACGTATATGAGAACCTAATGGATCATCACACAATATGTCTTGTGAGATTTTTGAGAAAAATCTTGAGAGAAAAAAATGCCCAAAATTCGTCCAAGAAAATAAAGGAAAAATTGCATCTCTTATTTCTTATCTTGGGATGAATTTTTCATGGTGAAAAATTGGAATTATCTCAATAGACTTGTGTGTGGTTGTCTTGGCAATAGCTAGCACTAATCTAGTTTAAGCTAATTCAACCTTGGAGGTTCTAACTAAGGAGGTTCGTGTGGATCACCATTAGAGGACGTATGTATGCTATGGATCTCTTTGTCATCCTCTGCATCAAATCTCCACCAAGTTCAAGGAGGTCTTCATGGATTGAGGTAATCTTCTTGAACTATCTCTATGTTACATGGATTTAATCAAAGGACGATCTATTAAAGGAATCAAAAATTTTAAATTTCCGCTGTGTTTATCTCCTTGATTCCTTACACCAGTCACCTAACATTTTGCAGCTTAAGATAACACGCCTAATATTTATGTCTCCTTGTGTCTCGAAACAGATCAGGAGAGCATGAAGACCACTGGTATCCAGGATGCCAGTTCAGGTGAGGTTCATCAGGATACCGTGACCATAGATAGTTGTAAACATGGTTGCTGCCGCTGGATCCCTCATAAGGGATGCAAGAAATGCTGTGCAACCGCTGAGGAAAGCCTTGACGCTAAATCTGGAGATCAGGATACCGTGTCCGTAGACCGTTGCAGATTTGGTTGCTGCCGCTGGTACCGTGGACGATGCGTGAGATGCTGTTGAACTGCTGAGGAGACCGCTGAAGCTGAATATGGAGATGAGGTTAAAAATTAAAGCTAAATCCATGACACCTATGTTATTACCTTAATATGTTATGTTGTGTTTGCCTTGATGGTTGGTTTCCAATATGTGTAAAAGACTTATGAGGCTTCTCTTTGAATTGGTGTGGAATAAAGTGGGGAAGCATGTAATGAGTACTCAGGTCGAGTGCTCTATTTATGTTATGTTGTTGCCATGTTGAATAAATAAATCTACTTGATCGTCTACAACAGCTGTTGATTTCTAGGTCAGTTACATCATTAACTTATGAACCTTGGATCATTAACTTATGTACCTTGGACTTGCTAGAATTTAGCGTGAATGATATAAGGCGTGAAGGATGTTCAACAAAGATAACCCCCAAATTAATTGGCATAGTTTAATTGACATGGGGCTTGTGCAATGTTCAACGAAGAAACTACAAACTAAAGTTGGCTTGCACACCATGTGGTAGTGAAAAAATTCTCTTCACCATGCCATGTGATTAGGGTACTAAAAAGGAAAATCAGCGTTGATGGAATGAAACCGAATCCTACATCTTCCTAAGAAAGGAACCAAAGTTCTTGAGATGGATATTTTGGTGACATTACAATGTGAATTGAATATCATTCAGGTTTGGATGTGTTTTTTTTTTTTTTTTTTCTCTTCCCCTTTTTTGAATATTTTGAGGTGAAAATGAACATCAAGAGTTCAATCCCCAATTTTTATCATGGGTGGATGGTGGAGGTGGTGACTCGATCAATCAAGATGATGGAAGCATTTCTGCTCAAATTTGCAAGGAGGAAACATGATTCAAAGTCGTGGTACTGGTCCAAAAAAATTAAAAGTATAAAAAAACTATGATAAACAAAAAAAAAGAAAATAATTAAAAGAAATTACTTGAATGTACTATTTTTATCGATATTAAAGGTGATATATATCTATAATCATTCCATATAATTACATGATTAACATCACAAATAAGATCAAAATAGCACAAAACACAAAACATACTTGGTGTATACAACAAAATCATCTTAGTTGCTCATGCATCATGGTTACCACTAAGCATTTAAAAGTAATTATTCATTAAAATCCACTTTCTATATGTGGAAGATATAGCAAGAATTATGGAGTAGTTATAATATTATAAAAGTCAACAAAAATAGAATCTCTACTATTAGATATTTTGTATAAATTAATTAATAAATGAGAAATTTTATGTTGAAAGCTATAGCAAGAAATTTATTTTTTTCACTAAATATCAAATGAATTTGGGCTAATCTATTGTGTGATTTGAGTAATTGATGAGAGGAGTCTTATGATTTCATCTGGCCCAAACTACATCCCAACAAAAGAAATAAGTAAAATGAATCCAAATATTTTAATTTTAATTTGGATAGGACCACAATTAATTTGGTTTTGACCAAGTACTTAACAGCATGAAGGACCACAATTATTTGCTACTTTATGCTACAACATTTGGTCCGCTGGAAATGTTAGATGGCATGAGGGACGAGCTACTGATCGCATGTCTTTGGTTTGTTTTGCTACCAACTACTTATCGAGCTTCCAAGAGGCCAACTCACATGCCCCTTCTGCGGCTACTTCACATGCTGCCCAAAGATGGATTCCTCCTGCAAATGGGCAGTATAAAATTAATTTTGATGGTGCAATCTCAGGGCAGAAAGGAATCTATAGCATTGGATTGGTGATTCGTGATCACAAGGGTGAATTCATAGCAGGTCTTGCAAAACAATTCCAAGGCAATGTTGCGCCTGACGTAGCAGAAGCTGTGGCAGCCAGAGAAGCTATTGCCCTTGGGGAAAATTTAATGATCCCAAATTTTACCGTCGAGGGTGATGCATCTTCAGGTATTCAACTTTTGCTCAGTCGGGAAGAGGATCTCTCTAGCATAGGTCCTATTGTTGATGATATCCGAGCCACTTTGGCACATCTCAAGAATATAGTTGTAAATTGGGTTCCTAGGGATTCAAATAAAGTTGCCCATGCATTAGCAACTTATGCTAAGACATGCAATCTAGTTGAAACCCTATGGAACTCACCTCCAAATTTTGTCAAACAACTAGTGTTGGACGATTTTCAGCAAATCTCTCAATAAAAACTACATTCTTTTATCAAAAAAAAAACTTAACAGCCACAATCAATTCAAAATGGATTTCTAATTTATTATCTAAGTATGCATAAAACTTAAAGCAAAAAAAAAAAAAATCAATCACCAGAGGCTTTGTACCTTCCTCCCATGTCGCAGCCAAAAGAAGAGCTTGAAAGGTGCGTCTTCCACTCCCCACAAAAAAAAAGTGGATTTTCCTTCTCCTCTTTCAATGGATGGCTGAAGCTTTGGGATGAGAGAAAAGAAGAAAGCTAAAGTGATATCTTTTTCTGATTTGACTCCTTTCTTTGAAATTATTGTCCTGGATTGAAAATTATTAATAGGTTTCACTTATTGATGAACCATAGTCATTCTGTACCAGTGAATACCACACTTTTTTAGGCCATTGAAAATGATACAAAATGACTTCACTCACTTGAATGTTTCTCAATCAAGACATCTGTGGGTGGATCCATTAGATTGTCAATTGCTTCAATATTTCCCTTACAACGAATTAGCTTATCTTCTAACTTGGATCACCACTAAATTTCCTCAACATTTCTAATACTAATTCACTCATGTAGTCATGAATGATCAAGTTTTTGAATTGGCAACTCCTTTAAAATTTTCTTGTGATGCACGAAATATTTATGCTAAACAATAAATGGTGTGAATTTTCCCATCATAAACGTGTTGTTTGGATTGTGAATCCTAAATGGATAACAAATAGGATGACACGTAGAGAGAAAAGATGACAACTACTGAGCTAATGTGAATCATATAGTAATATCAGTTAATTATAGTTCATTATAATTTGTTGTGGTATAATTGCTGACCATGCATGTTGTTAAAAGATTTGAAAGATGGTTCCTATTAAAAGATTTTTGTATTTCCATTTTTTTCCTCATTCCTTCACCGTAGGGATCTGCGACTTCACAAGTTGGTATTAAGTCAGATTTGCTTGTTGCTGATACTCCATTAGGCTACTATGTTCAAGGAAACGTCAATGCAACTTTTAGTTAGCATTTCATTGACCAGTTTAGCTTAGTGGCCAAAAAATCTTTCTATTGTTTTGAGTACGTTGACAGAATATGACATGTCTTACAGGGGCTAATTTCTCCAAATATTGATAGAAAGTGGAGAGGAGAGAGTATGGCGCTGATAGTGGGGTTTTCTCCGTATATACCCACCGTACTTATGAAGCACGCACGGCGGGCCAAGCTCTTTTTTTTTTTTAATAAAAAATACATCACGGCAGGCCAATTGAAAAAGAAATAAATAAATCAAACCTGAAGCCACCATGTCCAATGTCTGTATTTTTTTCTTTTTTAACAAAATCTGACACCCGTAATGTCCGCAGAATAAAATATAAATAATATAGTAGAACTATTTAATATTGCTAAAAAAATTAATTTATGAGACACATGCTCTTTAGGAAATGATGTAGATTTTTAATACTCAAAAAAAATAAAAGAGAACGTTTGGAGTAAGTATTCACTTTCTTGTCTAAAATACCAACCATATTATGATATACATGAATAATTAATAATTTAACTAAATATACAAATATTAGAATAAAATTTGATAGATTATAGTATTAAATATTTGTCTTCATATCAAGATACTGTTAAGGAGGTAAAATATGAAAAATATACTATGAAGATCTCTATATCAATTTCATCTAGTCTTATATAAACTTTCGCTCGAGTATAGCAAGTATTTTTCAATAAATAATTAAGTTCAATTACTAACTCACAAGGTCATATGGTACGCATCATTCATGAAATATTAAAACACTTATTAAAACTATAAGCTTGTAAATCTATTGGTATGTTATCTAAGACATGACATTATAATCAATCGCTTGATTAGGATAATATGTACAGAAAATTGTCAAAAGGATAGCAATTTCAAAACTTGTAGGAATCATTTTGCCGCAATCATCCAAAAAAATATTAAGATCATTTATTTAGGGAGAGCTCTAGTTAAAGATCCGACAAAGACCCTAAAATATTTGAAGATAAGTTAATAGATAATTTTGTAAGAATCAAGTATGATCCAAAATGGAGAAATTCCTTTGAACTTATTAAGTAACAGGCACAAAGATGACCACTATTTTTTTTTTTTTTTGGAAGAATGACCACTAAAGTGACCTACAACTTTCAGATAACATACAACAGATTCCTCTTAACATATTATTGAATAAAGATATCTCTGAAGAGGAATGTGAAGATTTATTCAATAGACTTAAAAAAGATTTATAAGAGATCTATTACTGTGGTCTTGTGGAACTAAAGGTAAAGGCCAAAATGTTCTATGGATATGAAAGGAGTTTACTAAGTTATAAAATCGTATCACATATTAGAGTGAAATGTGACGATGGCTAAAATTGTATGGGTATTTGGATAAAGGGGAGGAACTTTAGAATCATCTATGCTGGGAAAGTTCTGTCCATGACCCCTAAAGTTATAGCAAATGAATTACAATCTGAACAGCACTAGGTCATGATTCAAAAATAAAAGGGACAAATAGGTTTCGGCCACAAATGAAACCACGTGTGGAGTGATTTCAGATACAATCATTCTAATGTTATTTATGAAGACCCATGCAAAATAATTCTTATTGAATTTTATGAGAAATTGAATGGCATGTTCCTCATCCACTTTATTACACTCCTATGAAACATAATGATACCACCTCAAGTTCTTATGAAAACCACAAATATGATTGAGAAGATGCGAAAGGCTGTTTAAACTGCCTCTTGTGTCATCTTCTCTATCTTATATGTTTTTTTTTTCCATCAACTATATTTCCAACGATTATTATCCATTCATCTCAACATTTAAGCCCTGTTTCCTTTCTATTTGAGTTTTGCAACTATGATTATGTGCAATTATGCTACTTATTATCAATGTAATTATAGTGGGTAGTCCATTTGTATTTTTTCAATATGCAAGATCTTTTATGATATAATCATTTATCATATTTTAGTTCTTTTAACTATTTTGCAAAAAAATCATATTCCAAACATTCCTTTGCAAGAATAAATTCAATGAATAAGCACTGGCTCTCTAGTGCATAGCGTAAAAAAAAAAAAATTGCACATAGGAATGCATGAATAAAAAATATGCAAGTCTTTTGTTACTTAATTGCATTCCTTCCTTTTATAAGCAACTTTGCTACCTAGCTCCTTTTTTCTTTATATTTTGAAGTACTATAATATTCTCATTTATAATTCAAATTGTAAATATTTGAATCAAGAATATTAATTACGATATCCGACTACCAATTTATCAAAGAAATACATTACTTTTAAATTCACAGTTACTTTGTGGGAGTAGATTTTATGCTAATGTGAAAGCAGTGATAGTTTGTTGTCTTGTCTTGTGTATTTTGGTTAAGTTTCTTGGTTTTCAAACTATGATCAAGATGAATGCAAAATGGTACCAAAGATTAAGAGCTTTTAGTTTGAAAATTATACGTCTATAATCGTACATGTCTCTGGATGATTTTAGAATAAGGTAACCAATTTCCTCAGTTGAGATTTAAAACTTGGATAATAAAAAATATATGCTTTAAAATATGGTGTAGCTTGGAAGGAAGTTAATCTAAAAAAAAATATTTGAAATGAACAATAGTTGTTAATTTATTTATATTGCAAGCTACATAATAAACGACAAGTTATTTAAAACTTGGATAATAAACGACAAGTTATTGAATTTTAGCGGAAAGGCTTACGTGCCAAGGATGTGGCCATTAAGTCAAGGCATTTTCTTGGTGAAATTTTAACAGTCACGTGTTTGGCACGTGAGCCTTTCAGTAAAAATTCAGAAAGTTTTAATTCAGATACCAAATATGTATCATCAAATAATTTAAGGATGAAATGTGTCTCTAACTGAAAGTTTGGGGATAAAAATGGATTTTTCCCTAATAATGATGATAATAAAGTGAATTAGGGAAAACGTTGTGGGCTTTAATTGACATAAATTGAACTGGGAGAACTCAATTGTGGTTTCGCTATAAGAGCTGAAAGACTCTTTTTGTCATTTAGCCTTGGAATATTCCCGCATCTAAATATTAGGACCAAATCCAGCAATGAAATGCAGCAAGTTTAAGAATACGTGCAACACACAAGGGAATGGAACATTGCATCACGATAGAAAGGAAAAGGGAAAAAAAATAATAATTGAAACTAAATGACAACAATACCCCTAAAACGTCTGCCTGAAATAAAAAGACAAAAGTACCCATCTTCAAAATCACAAGCCTATAGATTAGGGTTTCAGCTCAAACCCTCAGTCTTCTTATAGACAGTGTAAACGAGAGGCGCCTTCAGTGACCCCCCGCCGCCGACTGGTTTACAGCCCTAGTGGGAGGAGCACCGCCGCCGTCTTAGCTGTTGCTGTCAACATGGGTTAGCTGATTGAAATCTCCATTATTCTCTTTCTTTGTCTGATTACTGTGAAGTTTATGGCGATAAATTTATGGGGTAATTCTGGAAACAGGTATTTCGCGTGATTCTATGCACAAGAGACGTGCCACTGGTGGCAAGAAGAAGGCCTGGAGGAAGAAGAGAAAGTAAGATTACAATTGCATTTCAAGGATTTGGAAAAAATTCATTTTTTCTATTTTAAATCTTCATTTTTTCTCTTTTTTATTTCTGTGAGGTTTCTGTAAAGGAGAGGTTTTTTTTGTTTTTGATCTTGTTCATTTGGTGGGTATGGATCTGTTTGTTATTTAATTTTAAATATGGGTTTTGCTCATTATTGAAATTTATGGTGAAAACTTTTGTGCAAAAGAAAAAGGTGATGACTTTATGGAAATACATATTATTACAGGGGATGGATAGATGGAAATTGTAGGTTCGTATGAAGATTATATGAAATGAGTTGGAAAGAATTTATTTTTCATTACATTTTCTGTTTAGAAATACCAATCCTATTGAAATTTCATTTGCTAACAGATGACTTTGTTTCATTGCCCCTAGACGTTCAGTTGGAGTATGAATTGTTATTATAGTGGTTTTCATGTATATTGGGTTGCAGAATGTTAATCTCTTTTCCTTTTAAAGGTGGTAATTGACTCAGGTAAGACTTCAGATGGTGCCGAATGCAAAAGAAATGCAAAAGTATCGCGAAAAGTTTATCAAGATATTGGAAGTTATACACAAATAGTTATTTTTATTTTGATTATTTTCCTAATTAGGGTAATAGTGATCTATTCAATGGTTAAGTGAATAGAATGAGAAAAAGGTGCTCTTTAAGGTTAAAGCAGAATAATGTCACACTGGATTGCTCCCAAAAAGAGAGAGAGAGAGAGAGAGAATCTGGTTAAAAGGAGAGTCTGACACATTGAAATTTCTAAGTAGCAGATTGAAATGAGGTAAATACTACAAATTGTATTTATTAGTGTATAACTATAGCTGGTATGTGCAATGAGAACATCTTGTGAGATTTCATGTCAAATGATTTCTTCGTGGTTGATATATGGGTCTTGAGATTTTATCCTAGAAAACATTTTCCCACTTTACTTTGGTATTTAATATAGGTATGAGCTTGGTCGTCAAGCTGCAAATACTAAACTGTCAAGTGACAAGACTGTGAGGAGAGTCCGAGTGAGAGGGGGCAATGTCAAGTGGAGAGCTCTCAGATTGGATACTGGAAACTATTCTTGGGGAAGTGAAGCTGTCACCCGCAAAACTCGTATCCTTGATGTTGTCTACAATGCCTCTAACAATGAACTTGTGAGAACTCAAACCCTAGTGAAAAGCGCCATTGTTCAGGTGGATGCTGCCCCATTCAAGCAATGGTACCTTCAGCACTATGGTGTTGATATTGGCAGGAAGAAGAAGGCACTAGCTGTAAAGAAGGAAGGAGAGGTATTATCTTTTGTCCTTTTGTTTTGCGGCCAAGTAGCTGATATTTGATTCCACCTGCTTGCGGCTATCACAACTTAATCCAGATTAAACCGCTATAACTTCAAAACTTTGCCACATGCTTTATGATTATGCTGCTAACTCTAGCAAGAGCTTCTAAAGGTTCAGTCTGACCTCCTCTGTTTAATGCAGAATAGCTATTTTTTCCGCATTGGATTATTAACTTGCTTTGTTAGATTGTTTGACATTGTTCCTTTAGAGCTTTCATTGAATCTTTTATCCCTAGGCCTGGAAATACGTAGAAAAGATACTGATGTGGCTATAATCACCATGCTAGGAATTCATAGTCTGTAAGGTAGTTACTGGCTGATCCATGATAGTATAATTTTCTTTTTCTTTTCCTCTGCATGTAGTGTGCTTCTTGTTCTGCAACTTGTGGTCAGTTTTCCTTGCTGGTGCTTACCTTTTATTGGGAATCTGTACTAGTTATATTTGGGGAGTCAACATCATCTCGAAGCTTTTCAATGTAATTATATGAGAGTTGTGCCTAGTCTATGATTGATAGCAAAGTGAGACATAAAGACCCATACATGTAATAGAATTTTCTCTGTGTGATTGTCTTTATTCTTCCTTTTAATGTTTGTGATGTGATGGATGAACAGGAAGGTGAAGTTGCTGCAGCAACTGAGGAAACCAAGAAAAGTAACCATGTTCTCAGGAAGATTGAGAAGCGTCAGAAAGAGCGTAAGCTCGATGCCACATTGAAGAACAATTTGGATCTGGTAGGTTGTTGGCTTGCATTTCATCCCGACCAGGTCAGTGTGGAAGAGCTGATGGGTGAGTATCATCCGGCATTGTGTAACTTGTGAGACTTTATTTATTTTCTGCATTATCTTATTCTTTGAACTTCCTCTGCAGATACATCTTGGAAGGTAAGGAACTGGAATTTTATATGAAGAAGATCCAGAGGAAGAAGGGTAAGAGTGCTGGTGCTGCCTAAGCTGCTGATAGTCCTGAGCTTTGCTGGGTCAGATGCAGTAGTAGCTTAGACGCTTTTGATGGCATCATTCTCGTGCTTTCTGTTCTAGTACTTGTGCGCCATACATAACCAAATACTGAACTGAAAAGTTTTGCTATTCTACTGGCTAGAACCTAGACTATGTGTACTGAAGTTGCAATTTGATGTTAAATTTTTGTTGAGGTATGGTACATGGTTCTGCTAAATCTCTTGAACAATAATCTAGAAGTGTGCTAAATCTTTTGCTTTTGGGTGCTCGTACTTTGTTTCGGTTCCAGCTAACAAGTTCTCAGCTCATTGAGCTCGTAGAAATCAGTACCGTTCTCATGTCACATACATCAGAAGTTTTTCGTTTTCGAGTTTGGAAAGCATATAATGCATGGAGGGTTGTTGAAGGACGAGGGAGTGAGCCTTATCCATTTTTAGATACCAATTACGTAACGCAACATTTTGGCTCACGACAAATTGGATCTCTTCTCTGGGAAAAGGAAAGGTGAGACGGGACACTTGGCAGGACTTAGTTCATGTGGTTTATTGTTTCTTGGTAGGATGTACTGCAGGTTATCAACCTGAAGCTGTGCAATTGTGTGGGTTACAATTATCTCAGCGATGTGGTTTATTAATAGAATTAGAGTGCATTCTTGCCATTGAAATTAGAATTAGGAGTAACCATCTTATGGAAATGGTTTTTCTATTTCCTGTTCGATTTTCATTTCTTTGTGATTTAGACCTCCCGATGTAACTTGTAAGGAAATATGACACTGCTCTCATATTCATATTAACACTTAAGCCTGTTAGTTCTCTTCCAAACCCAACCCCCCCTCAAAAAAACAAAAAAAAAAGGGGAAAAAAAAACACTTTTAAGTCTAGTTTTGAAGTAATTTTCTTGAGGTCCAATGAAAGTGCACAAATATCAGAAAAGTCAGGCTCCAGCGTATGATTTCGAGTTTGTTGAACTAGGATTTATCCCATCCAAATTGCACCCGTCGTGGGCGTTTGACAGATACTAGTATGCATTATTGACCAGTTGTAAATAAAAAGGAAAATAAAGGGTGCAACTTTGGATTCGACTATTGGCATAAATTATGAACTGGTGCATCTGGAGCTAAAATTAATCGAATGTGAAATCTGAACAATGCTGAAGATTAACACAGTAGAACCAATTACGATCCTAAAGCCTAATTTTGTTGTTACTGTTTTTTCAAACCAAAAGCAAGGCAGTGAAGGTTAAATTGCCCGTCAGGATGTAATGTTTAGAAGAGAGCCACGCGTTTTCTTTTGCGTAAAGGAATTGCTTTCCGGCCATACGAAGCTCTGAATGATATGTTCCTTGCTATCCATTGTTGACTTGGTCAAATTGTTTGATATTCCAAATTCTTGGGTCACAATTGAATTCATTTTTTCTGTGTTCTTACAAGTCAAATAAGTGCATTCAAATTAATGCTATCATCTAATGCTGCAGATTTTCTTGTGCTCTCAAGTTATTGTTAGGCTTTTGTGCTACTTGAGATCAAGTCTCTCTTTACATGGACAAAAGCTGGTAAGATTTCCTTGGGCACAGTAGCATTCAGAAAATTTGTAGAATTTGAAGTTTTGAACCATCAATAACCAGCAAAGAAAGATGACAAATATTTTGGTCCAAATTCTCTCTCTTGTCCTCTCGTTACTGCCTATGATAACTAGCCTTCAATATCATACTACTGCCGGATGCATCCCAGTTGAAAGGGAAGCAATCATCACATTTAAAGAAGGCCTAAAAGATCCTTCAAATCAGCTTGCATCCTGGACTGGCGAAGACTGTTGTGCATGGCATGGTGTAACCTGCAACAACAAAACAGGTAATATAGTAAAGCTTGACCTTAGTAACGGTGAGTGTTATGAAGAAGGTGAAACTGTTATCCTCACTGAAAATTCTTCATGCTTGGGTGGTAAGATAAGTCCTTCTTTGCTTAAGTTACAGCATTTAAGCTACTTGGACTTGAGCATGAATAATTTCCAGGGGAGCCTTATTCCAGAATTTCTAGGTTCGTTTGAGAAACTGAGTTACCTCAATCTCTCTTATGCATCTTTTGAGGGACTAGTTCCCTCTCATCTTGGAAACCTGTCAAACCTGCAGTTTCTTGATTTGTATGATCTGCAAACACGTGTTTCTGATTTGCACTGGCTCCAAGGTCTTTCTTCTTTGAAATACCTCAACCTGGGATATGTCAACCTTAGTTTGGCATCTGACCACTGGCTTCAAGCTGTAAACATGCTTCCTTCTCTTTCCGAATTAAGGCTAGAATACTGTGAGCTGCACAACATTCCCCAAACTCTATCCAGTTTGAATTTCACTTCCCTTTCTGTCCTGAACCTGTACCTAAATTACATAAACTCTTCCATACCTCAGTGGTTCTCTAATCTCACTGCCTTTTCTGAGATTGATCTGTCCTACAACAACATTAAAGGCGATATAAGCGAACTATTTGCTGGCCTATCTCACAGCAATGGGAGCTTAGAGGCACTCTATTTACATTATAATGAACTAAGTGGACAGCTACCAGATCATTTACAAATCTTCAAGGAAGTAAGGTACCTTTACCTTTCTAACAACTTGATCTCAGGCTCTATTCCGGCATCAATAGGAAGCTTGAGGAGCCTGTTGGTATTAGACCTCAATTACAACCCGATAAGTGGTTCTATTTCAGAAAGCATTGGAGAGTTAACAGGATTAAAACACTTGTATCTCTTCCAGGATTCCAGAGAAGGTTCTCTATCTCAGAAACATTTTCGCAGCCTAAATAATTTAGAAACTCTATCTCTATCATCTTCAAGCAAACAGCTTTTCTTAAATGTGAGCAACAACTGGATCCCTCCTTTCAATCTGAAATTCATAAGAATCACTAATTACCAAATTGGTGCAAGATTCCCTGCTTGGCTGATGACTCAAAAGCAACTGTCCACCATCTTTCTTCAAGGGGTAGGCCTCTCAGAAACTATACCGAATTGGTTCTGGGAATTAACCCCTCAACTTATCAGGTTAGATATCTCCGATAACCAGATAGCTGGAGTGCTCCCGAAATCACTGGAATTTCCTAGGGGTGCGTGGGTGGACTTCAGCTCAAATCGGTTTGAGGGTCCTCTTCCTTTGTGGACCAATGTGTCATATCTGAGTTTGGCCAATAATTCGGTATCAGGAGCGATCCCCAAGAACATTGGTGAGCAAATGCCATATATGACTTACCTTAATCTATCAGGTAACTTTCTAAATGGTGAGATACCTTTCTCCATTGGCAAGATGAAGTATTTAACCGAGCTGTATTTATCAAACAACAAATTTTCTGGAGAGATTCATGATAACCGGGGGAATCTACAAGCCCTCTTAATTGTTGATCTATCAATGAATAACCTTTCTGGAAATCTTCCTGGTTCAATGTTTTTACCAGCTTATATTCTCTGGTTGAAATTGAATGGGAACAATCTTTCTGGAGAACTCCCGCCCGGAACAACAATAAGCTCTAAATATTTAAGTCTACTTGATCTTGGGGACAATAGATTTTCTGGGAAAATACCAAGATGGATTGGAGAAACGCTAACTTCACTCACAGTGCTAAGGTTGCGAAACAACAAGTTCACAGGGAGCATACCTCAGGAGTTATGCAGTCTTCAGATGCTACATGTCTTGGACCTTGCAGAAAATGATTTATCAGGACATCTCCCTATCTGTTTGGGCAAATTGAGTGGCTTCCATGATGCGATATTGTACCACAAAGTACCACCAGATGTACCTTATGCATTTATACCTCTAGTGGAATTGGTTGTGAAAGGGAGAGAAATGATGTACACAAAAACACTAAAGCTTGTGAACATCATTGATCTTTCAAGCAATCATTTGCAAGGAGACATTCCAGAAGAGATGAGCAATCTCTTGGCCCTGGGAACCTTAAATTTATCCAGAAACCACTTTACAGGAAAGATACCGAAAGAGATTGGGAGTTTACGTCGATTGGAAACTCTTGACCTCTCATGGAACTCTCTCTCTGGTAGTATTCCTCCAGCCATGTCTCACATGACCTCATTAAACTTTTTGAATTTGTCTCAAAACAGCTTATCGGGACCAATTCCAGCAACCTACCAGTTCCTTACGTTTCAAGATCCCTCTATTTATGGAGGTAATCCTGGACTTTGTGGGGAACCATTGCCTATAAAATGTCAGATCCTCGTTGACCAAAACAGCAAGGGGAAGGAACAGGTTGATGATGACAAAAATGAAAAATTTTGGCTCTTCTTTTTAACTGGTTTGGGATATGCATTAGGATTTTGTGGAAGTTTGGTGATAAGAAGTTTCTGGTGACAATGCCTGCCCAAAGTTCTAGGATAAACTATAGCAGTTTGATGCTCTGGTTGTTCCATCAGAGTTTCTTGTTTCAGTGGAGACGATGCCTGCTCAAACTTCTAGGATAAACTACAGCAGTTTGATGCTTCAGTTGTTCCATCAGAGTTTCTTGTGTCAGGGTTGTATTGAGGCAATGCATGTGATAAAAGAGGATTTAACAGATTAGAATCTCAGATTACAAGAACTTTTTTGTTCTGAGCACTTAATGTTTGTGAAACTGGGTGTAGTTATGACAGTTAAAGCATAGTTCTGTCCGAGCTTGTCATTCTGCTCCTGTTTCCTATTTTGTTACACATGCTCCCAGATTCATATGATATTACAGAAATTGGTTTCAAGCTTGCAGCATTAACCTTATGACCTTACAGAAACTGTTCAATTGTATGACCTTACAAACAAACATCACTAGCTACTCCAGCTTAACCAGAGACCTTGCTCCCTGTTATGATGTTTTGCTCTTGAGAGGGGCATTTATCCGGGTAGAAATGCTCCTAATGCCCGCCTTCACTGCAGATACCATAGCTGACCAGCAATCCCCGTTTTTCTCTAACACTGGATGCTGCCCTTAAACGTACTGCCCCTTTATAGAACAAAATTTTATTTTTAAGTCAATATCGGCACTGAAGAAATTGCAGTCAAATGCATTTTACATATGGGTTTCAATATTCAAAAGTGAAAGTATAATATGTGATATACTTTGAAACCTCATCGTTAGAGGTGCTTTTGTTTACCACTGCTTTAAAATCATCACAGTATTCAGTTAACTCGGCAAGAGTAAATGGTAAGTTTCAGAGGTGCTGCGAAGAGAAAATATGCTGGACTCAGAGAGAGAGATGCCATGGCCATTAAAAAACCAGCACAGATCCTTGATTAAGCATATCAAACATATGCTTCCACACGAATGATATACCGATTTTTGAGTACAAGGGACTCACTTGACACCTCAGAGACAGACAATTCTTTATCACTCTCTATGATGACACAAGGTACCTATATCTAGTACAGACTCCATGCTTGCACATTTTAGAGGAGAGAACAAAAGAGAAGGTATTACTAGAGATGAACTTTTTAGGCCTTACTGTCGACGGCCATTGGCATTGCCTCGTGTTCTCCAGCACCCTGCATTTCAAAAACGCATTCAATAAGCAACAAAAAATAACATGATCATTTTACCACTATGAGATTACATTCTGACAAATTCAAAGAACCTTATATAGGTAACTCAATGACTTACAGAGTCACGTTGCTCCAGTTTACTCATCTTTGCAAATATGCTACCATAGAACTGTGCATCCTTCCGGTTGTATTCCTTCACTTTGTCCTTTAGGATTTTGTACTCCATTTTAACATCCCTGGCCACCCATGTTCCCAATCATGCGAGGCATTAGAAACAAATAGAAAACACAGAACATACAACATGCTTTTAGGCTGATCATGACTACATGTATTTTCTTGCCATTTTGGTTACTTCTGTATCTACGGTTACTTTAGGCCAAACTCATAACATACTGGATCAAATTTGACATATAGTAGATAAATCATATTCAGCTTGAAGAAAATGATTTTTTTTTTTTCAAAAATGTTCGTTTTAAAGTATGTTGTGACCAATCTGTAAAACTCATACCTGTTATCTGGATCAATTTCAAGAGCTTTCTTTATATCCTGTTCTGCCAATTCTAGATCGACAAGCTGAATGTATGCTTGGGCCCTTCTATAAAGTGCTTTGACGTTCCTGCTATCAATATCCAAGACCTTTGTGCACAATTTCACTGCCTCTTTGTAGTCTTTTAGTTTCAGTTTACAAGCTGCATTGTTCAAATTGCAACTGATCTTCAGCAATTTAGCCCGTTGCTTCTCCTCATTGCTGAAAGATGAGTCATGTTCTATGAAACCCACACCCTAAGCACAATAAGAGAAGCCTTTTCAGACCATTTGAAATTAAAAATCATGGACAGGAGATTTAAGTTGTTTTGCAAAAGGGTGCAGGACCTTCTCATATCTCTTAGAGGCTCTCGCATATTTTCCTTCCTTGAACCAAATGTTCCCTTCCTCCTTTTTCTTCCCAGCAGCCTCAATTTTCTCTTGAGCATTCATGTCCCAAGATTCCTTCTCCTACAGTAAGTAGTAAATGTAACTGCAATAGTCAAAACCTTATACAGATGCTTGAAAGGCAAAGATCTTTGTGTGCAGAGAAAAGTGCACACTCACCTTGACAAACGTGACCATCTCAATCTCATAGTATAGGGTCGAATCTGCAGGAACAACAGCCAGCTCTTGTTGTGACTCAGATGGACCAAAAGCATATTCGGGTTGAACAGTTACAAGAGCAATTTCACCCTTTTTCATTGTCTTTACTGCTCTATCAAGTCCTTCAATGACTTGTTCTGCAGATAGACAGCAAAAGGTAAGCTCAGCACAACTGAAACAAGTAGTAAAGGATACAATGCACGGCCACATATTGTTTGCTGATAAGAGGGGAAAATTGTATAAGAGTACCATATGAAATATTAAAGGCAGCTACCGCCTTGTAAGTTGTAGGTTGCATTGGGTGAATGACCAATTACCTTCATCTACCCTGAACTCAAATTCTTGTCCATCGTGTCCCTTTTTCACAAAAACAGTTCCATCCTGCAGCTTTCCGGTCAATTTCACTGTCAAACAGCAAAAGATAATTTAGAATGAAAACCCAATGGTGGATCTAGGGGTGGCAATCGGGTCGGGTTGAGAGGCTGGTATAACACAAAACTCACTGACACGAACCCGACCCGCCAACCCGTCAACCCGAAACTACCCAACCTGTAAACGACCTGATGCGGGTTGACGGGTCACTCGAAATGGCCGGAATTTTTTTTTTTATCTAAATGAAGTTAAATAAGAAGAATAAATAACACAAATGACCTGAAATGACTTGAATTTTTTTTTTTTTACCTTTAACAGGTCAATCGGGTCAACTCGTTAATGACCCAACCTGACCTCTTTGTTTTTCGGGTCAATCAGATTCGACCCGATTCTGACTCAAACCCGCCAAACCTTGACCCAAACCCATTATTTTCGTGTTAAATTCGTGTCGTATTTTTAGGTCGTGTCAAAAAATTACCACCCTAGGTGGATCACTGAAAGAGTTCACAGTTTTTCTCTGCGGCTTACCTTTCACAACTGCACCATCATTTGGACGCTCATATCCTTCACCCTCCTTCAGGATCTTCTTCAACACTTTTTTGTCATTGGTAACATCAGAAACAGTTTTCCATGAAACCAATTCAAGACTAATTTGAAGTGAAGCATTTGGTGGAACACTTGTTTCATCACCGACTCGAGGCCTTCCCTTCTCTCCAAATGCATCTGCAATAACCAACAGTCAGCAACATAAAGGACAAGTTGCAAGCCAATCTAATATGCAGTAAGCTGACTTACATTGTGGTTTGACAGTTAAGAGAGCTTTTTCACCCTTTTTCATTGTTTTAACAGCTTCTGCTAAAGCAGGACAGAAGAAACCTGCAAGGAGATCAACCTGTTACTAGCCTTTGCAGAAAACTGGAGAAAGAAGAAAGTTCATAAGGATCACAGATTACCATCTTTCACAGTGAACTCAACTCCATCCGATTTGGAAATAAAAGTTCCATCCTCAAGCAGTGCCTCATATTTCACTGCAAGAGAAGGCCAACATTTAGCAAGTTTAACAACCCAAGGTCATCCAATGAAAGCCATGGAAAGAATTAAACAGAAGTGATAGATGATTCACGCACCAAAAACTTCATCAAGATCTTTAGGATTCTGCCAACCCTCTCCTTCAACGAGTACTTTCTTGAATATTCCACCATCCTTGCATATATCTTTCACACTAGTCCAAGAAAGCAACTCAACTTCAAACTGCAGAGTGGCATTAGGGGGTATTGTTGGAGGTGATCCAGACTCTCCATAGGCCAACTCAGGAGGGATGGTGAAGAGGGCCTTCTCACCCTTCTTCATTGTCTTAATACCCTCATCCCACCCTTTGATAACTTGTCCTGCATTAGGTAAAATTCAAAATGCCATAATCAAATAAAAGCCTTTTCAGTTATAGACCGACTCCAGATGTTTATTAGCAACACATTTGCTGGCAGGCTGGTAATAACCTAAGATGTATAAGTGTTCTTTGAACTTCTTGTATTGTCCAATAATCAAAACTGAACCAACGAAGACCTGATTAAAACTTGCCAGCTTCCACTGGCAGAAGGGATGAAAAGACTAAGCAGCTGAGTATCATATTAGACTTCGTATTACTATTGATCCTTGAACATTCACCTAACTTCAGCTAATCTTTACCTTGGCCAAGCTTGAATTTGAATGGAGTTCCCCTGTCACGGCTTGAATCAAATTGAGTTCCATCAAGCAGAGTGCCCACATAATGCACTGCACAGTCAACATCAATCCATCAAGAAAAACATCATCAGCATGATACAGTAGATGAAACTCCCTCAAATGAAAAATCATTTCATTCATCAAATAACCAACACCCCTAACTGAGAACAAGAAGTAATGCCCATTTCGTCAAAAGCAATGACAACCCGTTAAATGAGGTTACTCAAATTTAAATAAACTAACTGAATTTCTAAACAGTTTACACGACAAACTTTTCAATTCATTCAAAATTTAAGAAGAACCCTTTTGCAGAAACAGTCCAAATAACCCCACAACTGGGGTCTCATAAACCATAAAAATCCCAACTTTGTGAATCATACAGCATAATCAAGCCAAAATGAAAGTCAACCCATTCACAATCTAAATAAAAATTGATCAATGGGCAGATAAAAATGACCAATTTCCAACTACAATAAGATTAAATGAGCTGAAACAACTGATAACCTCACCTTCAACTTCATCCCCAGAACTGGGATTCTCCCAGCCTTCACCTTCTTTAATCAGCTTCTTCTTCAACCCATTCTTCCCAATTTCCTTCTCTTCCCCAACTTTTATTTCTGGGTTGGTCTCAGGCATATCCACTTCATCATCCATCTCCATCTCATCAGCAGCATTGCTAGCTGATGGAAAATCAAAATCATCATCCATTTCTTATGAAAATGTGGTGGAAGACTTCAAATAAGCAGAGTTCTAGGTAGCAAGAAAATGCAAGAGACAACTGAAGACTGAAAACTTTCCCTCAAACAAAGGCTATTGGATCTTTCAGAATTTAAATAGTAGGAGTTTGGTTGGGTTAGGGAGGTCTAGAGAGTTCTAGGACGGGATAAACATTAAGGGAACTATCGTTAGAACTTAGAGTATGGTGAAGAAGAGGGAGTCTAGAGAGTTCTGAAGACTGGTGCCAACGGGTAGTTAAGTCTGACATATTGTAGCTAATGGAAAGGATGATTCCAGATCTTGGGGGGGAATCATTAATCTGATTAAATTGAATATTAACCTAGAAAACAAATTTAGGCATTGAATATTAACCAAGGGGGAAAAAATTGAGGCCCAGTTTGATAATTCAAACCAGCATTTAAACGGGTTTGTGTCTTATATCGTAATATGTTTAGAATTGTAATGTATTTGATAACCATAAAATAGAATATCTTAATTAATTAGATAGTTATATTAACGCGTGTTTAATAATAACTAAAAATATAATATCTTATTTTAATTAATTAAGTAGTGGTAAAACTTATTCTAAAGAAATAAGTGATAAATTATTCACTTATTACTTAATCTGCAAAATATGCTCAGATGTTAAGATTTCAACATTTAACAATTCATTAACTTAACAGATTGTGATTTTAGTGTCCAGATTTTAAATTTCAAATTTCAATTTTATCAAACGCACCCTTAATCAGATTTGTTATAAGTTCTTTTTTTTTTTTTTGAGCAATTTGCTGTAAATTCTTGTTATTCTTTCTTTTTTTTTTTATTTTGGCTTGCTCTTTTGTATTAACTAAAAGAGCATTCTCTTTTTCTTTTTCTTTTTTTCATTTTTTTGTGAATCTAATGGGGTTTTCTTTTTCTCTTTTTAGCAAGACTGCAGTGTATGTTTACATAAGGGGATTGATATTGGCACTTTGGATTTTCTTAATCATGTAAAAAAACATGAACACTATTCTATATCATTCAAATTAGAACTTGAAAGAAATTTAGGTCATTGTAATAGACATGAGATATAGGCTTATATATGTCGTTTATGTAATTTAGACAAAAAATAAAAAAAATGCCAATATAAGATACTATCATGTTTTCAAATAATAATAATATGATTGGTACAGGAATTGTTATTTTTGCTGTCTCTCTGCGTAACTATAATAAATAATGACAGTATTTAAAAAAGATAAGAATTTTCAATAACTATCTCTTAAATTCTTTTGGTTCTATAAAGTGGCATATATTCCCCTCTTTTCTGAAAGACTTCATTTTTGATGGAGAGGTCTGACTTTTCACAATATAAATAATTATTCAATAATTTTTTAAAAATAGGAAGCGAATTTCATTTACAAAATTTTAGAAATCATTTAATATGATTGGATATGCATTACACAAACTTGTATTAGTGACCAGATAAATATGCACTAAAAATAACAAATTAGCAATTCCTATCCATCGTGTTATGCTCAAGAATATGCCTATTAGACTTTAGATTTCTATCTATTGTGATTAGTTCCCAAGCAAAAGACAATATCACGTGAACTATAAAATTAACTCGCATGATTACTTGGCCAATCTATCTCTTATTCATTCCACTAATATAGTAATATAAAACATCAATGTTCACATCTCCTAGCAAATCAAATACTAAAATATAGCACTAAAGTATATCAATTGATCAAACCTTATGGGAGGTAAATACAATTAAAGTATATTTTAGTATTGGATTTGCTATCCTTTAATGTGAATAGTTGGAGAAAATGGAGGGAATAGTTACATGCCACAACATTTTCTGAGAATGAGGTTTAATCTTCATTCCTTTTCTTTATTTTTGTTCCCTTTTTGGTAATACGTTCTTTCTTTAACTGACCTGACTTTCTTTTTGATGGGCAGGAGTGGTTAAAGAATGTAATGCAATAGTAGTTTTTCATACTGAAGTTTAAGCTCATGTTGGATGGGAAAGAATAGATTCAATTGCTTCTTGAAAGGAATTTAATTTTATACTGATCAGGTAAGGTCCCAAAAATGGAGCCCATCTTTGGAATCTATAGTTGCCATGGACCTTGGCTATCCCATGAAGTTTTGCTGCAGAAGGCTTGCTCTTTCTGCCACTGTTTATTATCTGTGAAAGGCCAAGACAAGAATGGTAAATCAGTCTTAGCCCTGCATCTGTAAACTTGTACAGAAATCTTTGGCTTTTCAGCAACAATATGATGCGAGATTAAATCAGGAAACCATAGCACTTCACTTTTCCACTATCACATAATTCACACCTCTCCTGGGAATGTCTGCATCTAATTTATGTAAACTGGTTTGAGCAAGCCAGGTTGGACAGACCATTCATCAAGAAATCCTATAGCCAAACGTATTCCTTCTCTCTCAGAGCCCATCTGAATTTCCAGCCAACCTAACCTTTTCAGCAGAATTGACAATGGCAAGAATATAAGTTTGATCATCAGTGGATCAAATGGTACCTGAGAATAAAGACAACTGATAACTTTTATATGTGCTGCATGTATTGTATCTGTACATGCTGTGATCAGCTAGTTACGTGTATGAGGATATACTGGTCGATGAAGACCAGTAAAGTAAAACCAGTGGATAAAAGAAGCAGCATGCAACTTACAGAAGGAACAAACAATTTGCCTTCTCTTAATTTTGATCATCTTGTATAGTCTGGGCAACTGCTATTAGTATGTTTTCATCGAACAATCAATTTTAACAGCCTGATGCATATAATAAGCTGTTAAATCACGAGGAAAACATAGTTTCAGTAGCTAGGGATAAATGAGACCTTCTAGATAGAATAGTATCTATGGAAAAATCAGGATGAATCTTACCAGATGACAACAGAAAACAGGAATCTGGCTCATATCAGCAGCCCCGCCACTGTCAAATACTTTGCATTGCAGCTGCTACTACCTCCTAATTGTAATTTAAAATTACTTAACCTGATTTACTTCTTAGTGACACAGACACTATTCCCAAGAAGCCTCTATGGAAAACACATGGATCGTCAGCAGCAAACTTTTTTTCCCCTGAGAAGCATCTCACTGGAGAAACATGGATACTCAGCTGTGCATGTTGAGCTTAAAGACGTGATTTATTTTTTTTTTCCGGTGGGGATTGGAAGGCATTACTAAGGACTAAAGCATACCAGGGTAAATACGCCTTTAAGTAAGGATAAAAAAAGGAAGGTTGGGAGTAAATTGAGTGAAGAACTGTTCCTATTAACAAAGGGTACTATAAGGCATGACGGGTGTTTAATGCAAATGTCACCCCCGAACACAATTTAGCATCTAACTGAAGCAAAGTAAAATTGCTGTCTGCAGATTAAACGATTAAAACTTAATTAATTATTATCTATGAACAAACTGCCACCAATCTGAAACGAGGAAGCCTCTATTGCAAAGATTTTTTGAAAAGCTCAAGTTGAAATTTTAAAGGTATTTTCTCATGTACACCAGCACACGATTTTCTATATAGACGTCAAGTGCTGTTTTAAACAAACAAAAATGTAACTTATAATTCTATATTACAAACAAATGATGCCTAACCAAGCTCACAACTTATCCATGACTATAGAGCCTTCCCTGCAAGAAGAGGCTTTGGAGGGGATAGGGATCTAATTTCAGGTGCAGAACTCGGAAAAAGTGTGTTCAACTTATGCATCAAAATGTCTGCCCTTGAAGGAATCTCGTTCAGAAGGAATTGCTGAACTATCGGTTTCTTGAACCACTCTAGCACAGAATCCCCTGGGGCTCTCAGAACAACTTTACTAACTTCAAAGGGTGATTCGACAGAGCTTAACATTTGTGCTATAACAATCTTCAAAGTTGGCCCAGTTACTAATTTGATCCGCCTTGGGACGACCCCATAATACAGCATCCTCTTCCTGAACCTGTGAAGGGTGTGCACCACTGCTACAAGAGCAGCCCCAACTGACAAGTTTCTAACATCAAGGGACCAGGCAATGTGTTGATCAAACACTATTGCCTTTGGGAAGAGCTTGTTTTCATATGCAACTTTCCATACACAACGAGCACGATTTATCTGTCCCATCAGAACAAGGTAATTAAGAAGAACATTGACAAAGTACCTGGCAGCTCCTTCTTCTAACTCATAATCAATTCCCTGAAAGAATTCCCTCACAAAAGATAAAACTGGTTGTTTCCTCTGCTCTGGCCCTGTGAAGAGACCGCACATGAAAGCATGAGCTTTATGTTTCGTAGCACTCAGGATGGCCATCAAATGCCTTTCATTGTGCTCTTCATGGCATCTTACAAGATAGGCAAGAATTGATGTGTAAAGTACAAGATCAACCTTAGCAGCAGCATTCACATAGGTTTCAAGAAGAGGCTTGGCTGACTCGTATAATCCACTCTTCATACATGACTCAAAGAGCTGCCTAATAATGAAATTGTTTGTGCGAATCCCAGACGATCCCATAAACCGCAGCCACCTCAAAGCTAGATCAACAGAACCATCCTTGATATAAACCATAAGAACATCACTAGCATTCACATCAACAGAATACCCCATGGCCTTCATTTCAAGTAAAACCTTTGCAGCAACATCAACAAGTTTCTTTTTCGCCAGGAGAGTCAGCAAGGCTGTGTAGGTACTGAGTCCTGGTCTAAGACCTGCATTTGCCATAGAGTTATACAGCTTCATGGCAGCATTGACTTGACCAGAAGCAGCATGCATCTCCAAAAGAGAAGAATATGTAGAGGGAGTGGGAAAAAATCCAGCCCTTTCCATATCTGAAAAGAGAGACATAGCTGTCTCAAGCTTCCCAGATTTTGCATGGGACTCAACCATCATAGTATAGAGACCATAATTAGGTCTAAACCTGGCTTTCTTCATCTCATCCCATAGCTTGAGAGCACTCTCCAGCTTCCCAGCTTTAACAAATGACTCAATCATAGAAACAAATGTAGTGGCAGATGGCCTGAGCCCAAAACCTTGCATTTCCATATACACCTTCATAGATGTGTCCAACCTACCAGCTTTACCCATTGAATCAACAAGTGCAGCAAAAACCCCAAAACCTGGTCGGAAGTTCTTTTCTTTCATCTCTTGGAAGAGCTTCAAAGCTGCATCAAGACGGCCTGATTTAGCCAAACTTGGAATCATCAACTCGTAAGTTGATGCATCCAAGGAACACCCAGCTTCTTCCATATTCTCATATATCTCAAAAGCTTTAAACGGTAAACCCTTATCCAAAAACAATGTTATCAACGAATTATATGTCTGCATATCAACTTTACAACCAACTTCTTTCATCTTCTTAAAACAACAGAAAGTCACCTCCAATTTCTCAGCCTTTGCTAACGACTGAATAACTTGGTTGTATGCATTAAACAAAGACATCCCACTTTCACCTGAATCACGAACCATATCATCAAACACCGACTGAATTGCATCATAATCCCTACTCTCATTCAACCTATCGAACAACACAGCATAACACTCATCAGTCGGAGAATACCAAGATTGCCTCTTGGCCCACCGAAACAAGCTCAAGGAAGCATCACCATGGCCAATAATCTTCAACGACTGAGTAATGTGAGTCATGTTAGGCAAAAACTGAAGCCTATCCAATTGGGTCTCCATATCAGGACCCCATTTCCATCTTTTCACTATCTCGACAATCTTAGCCACAGCTGAAGCATTCAAAAGAGGCTTCTTTAACCCTCCCACCATCACATGATCATCAATACCCGGCTCAACAGATCTTATACCCTTTCCGGAGTAAATAACACCACCTGATTCATCCAAATAATCTATTTCTCCAGTCCACTCATTTGACTCTTCACCATTCTTCTCCCCTCCTGAGCAATAGTTTCTTATAACCTTCGGGTTCTTGGAAATGGAGAACCCACATTTTTCAGAGGGAACTGAATTTAAAGAATACAAATGGGATAAAAATCTGAACTTTGCTATGCTATTGCAATTAACTAATGGATCAAATTCTGAACCAACACTAGAAATTCTGGTTAAAGAATGAGAACCCTTGAGTAAATACCTTGTGGGGTTCAGATTCTTGGAGAGCAGGAGACTACGAATAATCATATTCTGACGTCCAGACAACCCCTGGGGATGAGCAGCAAGCTAAAACCCTAAACCCAGTGTGTGGTGAAAATTTTGTATTTGGTGAAAATGAATGGGCAGCTTGGGTGGAAAACGGGGAATTATTCGGGTTCCGGATCGGGTTAGACACAGATTGTTCTTCTTCTTCGAGGGCTTGTTTGATGACAAATATAAGACCAAATTACACACTTAGTCCCTAAATTAAACTTAAAATATCATGACGTCCTTCAGAGTTAAAATGAAAAAAACATATATAGAAAGCTATATTATGACACATGAATGTGTAATGTGAGGAGGTGATTGGTGAAATGAGATTGGAAGGAAAAATACCTTTCTAGCGAGAGTATAAGGGTTGTAGTTTAGTATATTTTTTTTTTTCTATCACATCAATTTCAATTTTAACTTGGGATACGAATCTAATCATTCAAATTTGAAGGGGGCAATCTACAATTACTTTGGTGGAAGGTTTGGTTAAAATTTTGGTTTTGTATAACATAAAAACATGTTGGATGTTTTTAGGAAAATTTGTGTAGCACCTTGTTGGTAAATGTGTGTGCGAGAAAATAGATGTTTGAGAAATATATATCATCAATTTTAAAACATCTTTCTATACAAATATGAAGCATAAGACATGAGTTTGGTATTAAAATTTTCAATCCTCTTTTATCTTTTTTAATTTTATCATTCAAAAGTAAATATTTATTAAAGCTATTTTAATACAGTATGAAGTATTACCCATTCTTGAAATTATCATATTAGCACTATTCCATAAAGCATGTATTAATACCCTTTTATTTGGCTTATCTAACCAAAATCTTTTTACATTTACCCAAAAAGGAAAGAAAAAACGAAGAGAAAAATAGAACTTGACAAAAAAATGTAAATAAACACAAAATAAACGTTAGCAAAACAGATCCAGCGTCATCACAACCAAAATTCCACCTCACTCGCTGTCCCTCACACGCGCACACACACACTATACTTAGTTGTCTGTCCTCTTCTCCTCCTCCCCCCTTTGACTCCCTTCTTCTTCCTTCTTCTTTCTTCTTCCTCCTCCCCGGCAAACCGGGGCCCCCCGAATCCGCCCTTGAATTAATCCCCTAATAGATTGATTAATTTAAAAAAAAGGAAAAGAGAAAGCAAGAATCCTCCTATCACCGAGAATTCAATTGAATTATGGCGACGGAGATGGCTCAGATGGATCCAGAAGGAATCGACGGAGTTCGGATGACGTGGAACGTCTGGCCACGGACCAAAGTCGAGTTGAGCAAATGCGTGATCCCACTGGCCGCCGCGATCTCTCCGATCCGATCTCATCCCGACCTCCTCACCCTACCATACCCGCCTCTCAAGTGTAAAACCTGCACCGCCATCCTCAACCCATTTTGCCGCGTCGATTTCCAGGGCCTAGTTTGGATCTGCCCCATTTGTTTCTCGCGGAATCACTTTCCCCAGCATTACAATGCAATTTCGGAGACGAATATGCCCGCCGAGCTCTATCCGCAATTCACCACTATTCAGTATACCCTTCCCGCCCCGCAGTCGATGCACCAGCATCAAAACCCTAATCAAAACCCTAACTTTTACCAGCCGAATTCTACTGTTTATTTGTTTGTTTTGGATACGTGCGTGCTCGAGGAGGAATTGGAGTTTGCAAAATCGGCTTTGAGAAGGGCTATTGGGATGTTGCCTGATAATGCTTTGGTCGGGTTTATATCGTATGGGACGCAGGTGCAGGTTCACGAGCTGGGGTTTTCGGAATTGTCTAAGGTGTATGTTTTTAGAGGCTCTAAGGAATTGACGAAAGATCAGGTTTTGGAGCAGTTGGGACTTGGCGTTAGTGGGGTAGCACGAAGGCCAATGCCTGGGATTCAGAGAGTTGGAGGTAGCCCTGTAGGAATGCCGAATCCCGGTTTTTCTAGATTCTTGTTACCTGCTTCTGAGTGCGAATATACGCTCAATTCGGTGCGTTTTTTATGGAAAAATTGGTCTTTTAATGGGAATTTGTTGGTTATTGTAAGAATTAGTTTACTTGGGATGAATCTGCGTCATGATTTTTGGCTTTTTTCTTTTTTTTTTTGGTAGCTATTGGATGAGTTGGGGACGGATCGGTGGCTGGTGCCACCTGGGAACAGGTCGTTACGGTGCACGGGAGTTGCGTTGAGTGTTGCAGCCGGTTTGCTTGGGGCTTGCGCAGCTGGTCAAAGTGCAAGAATTGTAGCTTTAGTTGGTGGACCATGTACAGAAGGGCCAGGAGCGGTAAAGCTTCTTCCTTTCCTTCTAATTTCTATTATTACTGGTTCTAATATGATTTCTTTTTTTCATGTATGCATGTGGTGTGCTGTTGATTGACAAGTTCAATTGGATTTCATTTGAACATCCTTGCTGTCATGGTATAAAAGAAAGAAGGTTTAGTGATGACAATTTGGGAAGCGTAGATTTGTATCTATTTTCATTATTATCTGGTAACAATGTCATGAAGTTGGATTTTAGGGAGTCTTTTAAGTCTGCATGGTTGCGTAATTGGCATTTCTTGAATCACTTTGGGGAAATGGAAAAGAGAAAGAAAAGTTTATCTTACTTGCCATTTGGTATCTATGGCAGTTGCACACCTATCAACTGGTCATGGATAGCAACACTACACAAGCTGATTAAGATCATGTGCAAGAAGAACCCTCTGGTATAGCTGTGGACAAATGTTGTAACTCTGGTTTACATTGTAAATGGTTTTAACTGTATCTTCATTGATGGAAAATGTGATTTTTTGAAGATGAATGAAAAGGTCAAATTTGTTAAATTATTTGGGTTCTGATTTGTTTAAGAAATTTGGGCGTCTGAGCAATAGCTGCTGTTATTTGATATTGAGCTTCAGATGATACTCTTTCTTGATTATTTGTAATACTGCTTGTTTTTCCTTCGGTTCTCTTTCTTATGTTGTTCTCGGTATGGTGGACCGACAGCAGTACAGAAAAGCATTTTTTAGACTTACATCCTAGGGGTAAGGACTGAAAATATGAACTATTACAATGTCTGAACAAATTGTTTCTCATTCGTTGGGTTCAATAAAGAGTCTTGACTGTTGATGACTATAAGCAGCTGACATATGTCCCTTTTTCCAGATTGTTTCCAAGGATCTGTCAGATCCAGCTCGTTCACATAAGGATTTAGACAAGGATGCTGCACCATATTTCAAAAAAGCTGTTCATTTCTATCAAGAGCTAGCTAAGCAACTTGTCAGTGAGGGTCATGTCTTGGATGTTTTTGCATCTGCTCTTGATCAGGTTTGCATGTCATCTCTCAGTACTTGTTGTTCATCTTGATAATTAACTTTATACTTCTGTGATGCTGTAATACCATTCTTATAGCCTGTATTTCAAAAGATGGGTCAAAAGATGGGTCTTACTCATGTTCACATGCTATAGATCGTACTGCTGGAGCTCATCAATAGGAATTGCTTTTGCTAATATACCTTTTTATTGGTTTCATTTTGTCTTTACTGCTTTTTCTAGTACATCTTAGATGAGATATATGAAAAACTTAATCAAAGAAGGTGGTGCTTCATTTTCATAGTGGTCTTTTATAACATTTTACTTCGCTATACTTGACTACCGAAGGAATGTGGGCTGTCGTGATTGTTGGACAGAAGTAATCTTAGCGCACTCACTCTAAGGCATTGAACCAAAAGAATATTCACTGATTTTATGTCAGTCCTCTTTTTTTTTATTAACTGAATAAAATGAGGGGGTGGAGCTAGAAAGGTATAAGTAGGTGGAAGGAAGGACTTTCCAGAGACCTGTAGCATAGGATGCATAATTTAAGTAGTGAGAAGAAGAAAGCCAAACATATATTAATCCTTAAATTGATTGGCCATTAAGGAAAAAGATAAAAACTATGTAAAAATCAATTTCTAACATTCTGCAACTTCAAAGATTTCCTACTGTTAATTTGGAGTAAAATGACTTCTGATGATTATCTGGTACGTTTCCTACATCGTTGGATATACACCTACATGGTTGGATATAGATGCTTTCAGTATGTGTTTGTATTCTCCATTAGGTCATTCATTGATTCTCTGCTGCTTGCTTTATGTATTTCTCTTTTATGTATGCTCAATCTAATTGATTTTGTCCCTGGAATCTTTTTCCTTTATTTTTTTATTTTATTTGTTTTAGCTAATCGAAGGACGTTTTTAGGTTGGGGTTGCTGAGATGAAGGTTGCCATTGAAAAAACTGGTGGACTTGTTGTTTTAGCTGAAAGTTTTGGTCATTCAGTATTTAAGGACTCTTTCAAACGTCTTTTTGAAGGTGGAGAACAGTCTCTTGGCCTCTCCTATAAGTGAGTTTCTTAATTCACCATATCAAGCTGCACCTCTTTCATCTGCTAAATAGCTGCTGCATTTGGTAACTGTTGAGATCCTTGCAATCTTTTTAGGTTTCATTATCATATTCTAAGCTAGATTGTGCTGCTGTAACTGAGAGAGCTTAAATGTGCACTTTAATTGTGGAAACATCACATTAGGTTAAGTATAAGAACTCAAATAAATTTTGCATTAACGACTTTAGCATGTTATTTTTGGACGTGCAACAAATTAGGAGAGTTCATGTTTTAGTTTAAGCATCTCCAAGTACATAATTTAAAATTTTAGACCGAATGCTAGTTGGTTTAAAAATTCCATGCCTTAGTGAACTTATGCAAGATACTGTTTGACTAAGTGGAATGAAGAGAATTTTGCAATTGAAGTTTGCCTGTGTAAAGCAACAGAAAAACGTAGTCAAATATGTTAGTAAAGAGGGAGAAAATTAAATGACCAAAATTTTGCCCCTCTATGAGTTGCCTGATCTATCTCTTTTTTTTTTTTTCTTTTAATGACATTTGCTCTCAATATCTTTATAGATATGCTAGCATAGTATTTGCCAACTTGACATACTTGTCTTCCAAAAGTGTTGGAACATCAGCTGACCATATAGATGCTATTATTTTGAATTTAAGAAAGTTGCCTATTTGGTCCACCATTTTATGTTATAATGTGTTGTCAGAGGTATTATATCAAAGTCATGGCACGTACTATTTCTAATGTTTTCTTTGTGCCATATTGTGTCATTTATGCTTTACATGTTATTTCTCTGAATGTGAAAAGATTCAAGTCATGAAACTACTTTTCAGTGGCACACTTGAGATAAACTGTTCAAAGGACATCAAAATCCAAGGTGTCATTGGACCTTGCACATCTTTGGAGAAGGTTTGTTCATTCTTGATGCACAACTTCCTTTAACTGAATAGAGTGTTCTATTTTATTTAAGAGTAGTGTAACTTTGTGTGTTTTTGACTCTGAAAGTCTTTTTCCATGAATGGAAATCTTGCAGAAAGGGCCTTATGTTGCTGGTACGGTTGTTGGAGAAGGGAACACTACATCTTGGAAGTTGTGTGGCCTTGATAGGAATACATGCTTGACTGTTTTCTTTGATATATCGTCGAGTGAAAAATCAGATCCATCAGGATCAAATCCTCAATTATTCCTACAGTTCCTTACAAGGTATTGGGTCTTTTACATGCATGTCATTTTCTTCTTAGAAGTTGGCCTCATTTTGTTTATCCAGTGGGCCCTCATTTTTTTTGCTTGACAATAAACTTCTTTTTTGCACCTGTACTTTTATATCTGTGATGTCACCTTGGTCTGTCTGCAAAATCTGATTAATGAATGTCTATGCAGTTACCGGAGCCCTGAAGGCCAATTGCTGCTTAGAGTTACAACTGTTACTAAAAGATGGGCAGATAGTGCTCTTGGCACAGAGGTAAGGATATGGTGGTGTATAATGCTGGTTGTTTCACTTCCTTGCTCTTTTTTGACATGCATTTTTTTCCTCTCCTCGCAAGCCTAATTTTTATTCAACATAGCTATTTTGAAGAACATTCTCTTGTTTTGGGTGGACAACTTTGGTCTAGTGGGGTTTGTTGTTCTATCGGTCAATTTTGAGTTCTGCAGACAGTTTAATGTTAATCCAATCATTTTGCACATACAGGAGTTGGTCCAAGGGTTTGACCAAGAAACTGCTGCTGTTGTAGTGGCCAGATTTGCTTCTTATAAAATGGAGAATGAGGTACTCTTTATTTCTTAAAAACTGTTAATGACCTTTATATGCATATTCAACAAGCTCATTTTGTTAAATATAATTTTTTTATCCATGGTTGTTGTTAAAAGACACATCGAGAAAGAGGAGAGAGAAATAGATGCTAACACTGCTGCTTTACTTTTTGTGGCCTTATTTTGAAAACTTTTCTTTTGGTATATCTAGAATTTACTTAAGGTTTCTGCTATCTCATCTGTGAATTACTCATGATTCTGGAATTGGTTCACCTGGAACTTGGAAGAATATATTTGGTTTTTAAGAATATTCTTTCCACTCTCTTATGCAAGTTCTGTTTTACATAGTAGAATATGTGAATTAGTCTAACAGCTGTGATTGTGTAGAATTTTGTGTAGTGGTACACTAAAACTTTGCAAATAAATTTTGAATTGCACATCAGATTCTTTTTTTTTTTTTTTTTTTTTTTGAGCAAACATATCAGATTTATATTGGGTAATAAAATATTTTAATTAAAAAGTTAATGTGTAAATGATTCTTGTGTTACATGCTGAGTATAACTTGATATTGTTGCTGATGAATGTAAATGTCAGGATGGTTTTGATGCTACGCGGTGGTTGGATCGGAATCTGATTCGTCTTTGTGCCAAATTTGGTGACTACCGGAAGGATGACCCATCCTCGTTTACATTAAATCCCTCTTTCTCATTGTTTCCTCAATTCATGTTTAATCTACGGCGTTCACAATTCGTGCAGGTATAGGCAGGAGCTTTAGAATGTCGCTTAGAATCATAGCTTGTCAATTTTCATCCTGTGAACTTGGAACCCTTTCTCTATTCTATGTAGGTATTTAATAACAGTCCGGATGAGACAGCATACTTCCGCATGTTGCTCAACCGGGAGAGCATAAGCAACTCAGTTGTTATGATTCAACCATCACTAATGGCATATTCTTTCCATTCATTGCCCACGCCTGCTTTGTTGGATGTGGCATCAATTGCAGCTGATCGTATTCTGTTGTTAGATTCATACTTTAGTATTGTAATTTTCCATGGGATGACAATAGCTCAATGGAGAAACATGGGTTATCAGAATCAACCAGAACACCAGGTTAGTGCACATTTTGTTCTTTCCTCCTTCCTCTGGCCAGAATTTCTATTTTGAAATTTTTTTTCTGGTTTTGCTTCTCATGGTAAGTACTCAGCTTATCAGCTTGCTTCTATATGGGTTGACATGAGCGTATGTATTGATAGATTACCATTTTCTTATGATAATTCTTTTGGTATCTTTCCCATCACATTGTTCTATTTTCCCATTTATGAGTCTCTAATTTGATATGGGAATGAGATTGTGCTGAGATAGCAAGATCAATTGTATATCCTTGTATGGGCTTTTTTTCTTTCTTTCTTTCTTTCGTTCTTCATGACTGTTTTCCTTCATCATCTATGTAGGTATTTGCACAACTCTTGCAAGCTCCTCAAGAAGATGCCCAGATAATTATTCGTGAACGGTTCCCCACACCCAGATTGGTGGTTTGCGATCAGCATGGGTCACAGGTTATTTTCATTTGATCCTAGTTTTGCCTGTAATTGTCTTGCGATGGTATTGATATATGTTGTCTTCTAGATTTTATATTATTCTGCATCCTTGCTTTTTCTTCATTCTGGAAAGCAGGGAACTCTGCTTGACAAAACATGCAAATAATACATACTGTCTCATGGAAATTTAGGCTGTGTTTTTTTTGCTATGGTGTTAGGATACTTGTTTCTGACTTTCAAAATCATGGGGTGATATTTTGGACTTCTTTGTATGCCTATGATGAACTAATACCTGTTCTGTCATGAAAAACTGTGTGGATAAAGGCACATAGAAATTATGCAAACTAATTGGTCTGAGATCAAGTAATGCAAATTTAGAAGTGTCAGCCCGTTTGGATTGTATTTTAGAGGCTTTCTGGAGAAAAGTTACTGTAACACCTTTTGAAGAAGTGATATGTGAAGTAAAAATGTGATCAGAAGATACGTAGAAGAAATGTTCATGAGAAATAAAATGCATTGTAGAATTATTCATGAAAAATGAAAAAAACGTTCTCCAAAAAGTGCCAATCCAAGCAACTTGTGTATGATATCTACTTTTTGAAGGTTCTAAGACCGGTCAACAAGAAAATGCAGTTGATTTACATATTTGGGGGAATGCAAAGAAAAAGTTTTCTTTGACAGAGATTAGGCTACTAGCACATTACTGATAAGAGAATAGAGTAAGAAAAAGGAGTGGAAGAAAGTATGCAGAAAGGATCATTCTGACGATGTTCTTAGGTACACATGCAATTCGGATTTAGATGCATATGCATTTGGGGCACTTAAGAGTTCTCTTGTGATGTTCTTTGGATCCTATCTGAGCATGTCTTGGTAGGGATGATGCAATCTCAACCTCTTTTATGAAACAAATGCAACGGGAGTTTACGAAAATGAATGCTGTCAAGAGTACTTTTGCTACTGTGACAGGTGGCCTTGATTGATGTCATCATGGAAAGTCATCCTGTACCTTGATACTCTCCACTACTAGAGAAAAACTTTGTATTCTGTAAATTGTGTATATACAAGAGAAATACACAACAATGGGTTTAATTGTGTATATATGGGAAAGGACTTTGTAATTGTGTTTTAACATGAGCCACACCACATATGCAAGACATTGCCTTGTATTCAACTCGTTTAATGAAGGCTGGTCAGCTTCAGGGGTGATTGGATCAGGGGGAGGTTCTGGGGTATAAATTTGTTCTTTTCTGTTTATCTATCAATTTGTTCATTTTATTTTTTGTGCTGTCACCATTTTTTTTTTTCTTGATATTACTGTTGCTTTAGATTGCAGTTTTTCCTTTGTTCTTCACCCCTTTGAATAGAAAGAAGAGTGAAATAAATAGTATGATCAATATGGTTCAGCATGAAAACTAGACTAGCTCTGCAGCTGGTCTTATTGCTAATCTGTTTTATTTTTTCCCCCTTCAAGCAAAGTTGAGTTTGCTGCTAATATGAGTTTTTGTCAATATTAAAACAGGCAAGATTCCTACTGGCAAAGTTGAACCCATCAGCTACGTACAATAATGCGCATGAGATGGCAGCTGGAACTGACATAATCTTCACCGATGATGTGAGTCTGCAAGTGTTTTTTGAGCATCTTCAGCGGCTGGCAGTGCAGTCTTCTTGAGAGAAACGATTGGACCTTTGAGATTAGTATGTAATGATCCTTGATTTTGTAAGAAATTCCAAAATGAGATGAGATGCAACTCTCCCCTGTACCCTTGTGTTTCAATTTGTGTTCATTACTTTCTTTCCTGTCATTCATGAAATGAGAAGTCGGACCTAAATTATTTGAAGAATAAGGAACCATCATTCTTTGGGGTATCAGGTGGCATTGGCTCCTTCGAGAGCAAGGGGCTTAAAAGCTTTATGTTCAAGATATTTTGGAAGGGCGGGTGAGCATACAAGTTAAGAGAGGCATCTGGGTTCTCATGGAGTGCTGTTTAGGAAGATCGCAGCTACATTTTGCCTTCTGTGTTTGTAATTTATCATCCAGGTTTAGATTTGGTTTTGTATTGAACTTCTGTTCATTAATTGGTCCAGCGCTCTAGGCTGAAAATCCTGGAACATTTTGATTATTTTGACAGTTCTATAGCATTTGGAATATAGCATATATCCGTGCCCTTTGGAAGATTCTGCAGACTGTTGAGTTAATTCGCCATTGCTATGACGTTCTTTTGCTGCATTTCTACCAACGAATATTTTTCACAAAATCGTTATTTCTGTTTTCATTTTGTATTGATGATTTATCTTATTTGGATTTCACCATGCAGTTGTCCTTTTGGAAGCTTAATTCTGCGTCTTCTGCCTTGAAATCTCTATTCACTCAGCCTAGAAAGCATTAGTATTATTTTTGTTTTTGGGGGTGGGACTTGGAAATGTAACTTGTTTTAAGCTGACTTAGCTTTACAATTAAGCGCAACCGCCCTATCCCCAATCCAGAGGGAACTCTAGTTTCCACTTAACATCATGGAGTTTAGTGGCAAATTTTTTCCTCTCCAGTTCCCACATCAATTATGCGAATTTGGTGGCAAATTTTACCAAACTACTAATATTTTTCTCTTGCCTATGAATCTAAAGAGCTGCTTCAAAAGCAATCCTTCAATCTCCAAATGTTTTGGGATAGAGTAGATACAAAAGATTCATCATTGTTCAATTCTAGTAACTATTTCCTTTGCACAGGATTCCCAAGTAGCCATGAGATTGTTTTCATTGTCTTGAACTATCACACCTAGTCCATCTTTGTTCATGAGCTTGTCAGATGAACCATCGGTGAAGATGTTCATTGCTTTTTGTCTTGGATTTTTAAGAGTCTTATTTCTTCTCAGTTCTTCTGTTTCCTCTTTTTCTACATTTTGTAAAGTGATATAATCAATACAACTCAATTAACGATTCCAAAACAAAACAAAACAAAACAAAAAATATCCGCCCAATCAACCGCTAAAGATATCCAATGTCCAAGTCTCCCTGAGCTAAAGCAAAATATTGATTCTTGGCTTTCCAGATTTGCTTAATAAGTTTGTTGTTAAGTCAATATGTTCCCTCCCCTCTTGCCTTTCCACTACCTCTTGTAGTTGAATCCACCAATTCCAAAAGTTCCATCTGCAGAAGAGAAATATGATATATGGCTTGTACCCCCTCCTCCACGCATTTTCTACGCATGTAGATGCATGCATTGCTATTCTCTCATGATAAATTGTAGTCATAATGAGGTCTTGCTCTAGCTAGTCCTTGTCTTAATGAATCCCCCCCCCAACCCCCCAATGAGAATATTAATATTGTTTAATGCACCTCATCGAGGTAACTGATAATGTAGAACAAATTATCTGATTGTGAAATTGATTACGGTTTAGTTGTTGATAAAAAGTGGATTCACGGTTTAGTTGTTGATAGAAAGTGAATTCTCTATCCAATAGAATATTTATTGGTGGTCATTGACAAATTCTGTCATTTTCTACATTGGTTTCTTTTGGGCTCAAATCTAGAGCTGTTAGTCTAGTCGAGCTGAGCCGAGTATTGGATTTCGAACTCGACTCGAGCCTCTATCGAGTCAAGGTCGAGTTCGCTTGTTTAAGTTAACGAATTCTGAAATTTGGTCGAACTCGACTTGATAAAGGGAATAAGTGATCTCGCACGAGCTCGAGCTCGACTCGTTAATCATAAACAAGCCGATCTCGCACGAGCTCGAGCTCGAATTTGAGAATTTATATTTTGTGAAATGATAAAAATTAATAAATCTAATATGAAATGACAAATATACTCTCATTAACGAGTCTAATCGAGTTGTTTGACTAAGAAACAGATCGAGTTTAACTCAACTGGTTTATTTGTCAAGTATTTTCCGAATTCGAACTCGGCTTGTTTATTGAAATAAAAGAGCCAAGCTCGAGCCTTGTCGAGTTGAGCTCATTTGAGCTTTCGAGCAGCTCACTTCAATTAACAGTTCTACTCAAATCAAGTCCCCTCGCTCATCAAAACCCCACTTTTGGAACAATTATGAAATTTAACAATATTCTGAGAAATTCTCCCTTTTTTTTACTGTAGATGTTTATAGTGTTGCTTACAATTATCTTATTTTTATCCCAGAAAGATACACACACACATACACATATACACACACATACATACATATATGTGTGTGTGACTCTTAAAAAGCTTCTTTTTCAGTATTTTATTATTTTATGATGTGAAAAATGGGGTGCAATTTCTTTGAATTTTATTTCACTAGCATAAGAGAACGTGCTTTGCACGTTGCCTGATATCTTATTTTCTAGTTGAGTTTAATTTAATAGTTATTGATTTGTAACATTGTTGTATATGTACAAATTTTCAAGAGATATAAAAAGAGATACTTGAACAATAAATTCCATTTTATAGCAAAAAGAAAATGCAAAAATAAATGAATAATTAGTGTGCATGTATTATGTACCACCCAACCCATTCTTCCCCCTCTGGAGGCTATCAAATCATAATAAAATCTCGATCCTACCAAATTATTTCTTTTGATACTCATTATCATTTTTAGTAGTATGAAATCAAGGAGAGACAAAATCCAATCAAATATGTGCAACATCTATAGTATAACCATAACTTTCTTTTGGTCTTCATGCATAATACATGCCCACATAACTTTATTAGGTTGCTCAAAAACTTTATTAGGTTAAAGAATTAATATTTTGATGTCAATTTAGTTGTCTAATTCTCGTTTTAGATTTTCGTCTTTGGTTTGTTTTATGCCATAGCGTTACTCATTTTGTAACTTGCATCCATCAAATATAATTATAATTTTCAATTAGATATCTATTTCACAATCCCAAAAAAATGTTAAAACTATACAACCAAAAGAACTAAACTTTATTTTTGTTAGAATTCATATATTTTAAATTTAGATGTCAAGCTGTAGGTCATATCAACTTATAAGTAAGGATATTAAAAGATAATCTTTTTCACATACCATTATTTGTAGGAAATTAAAAGATATGTCTTCGTAAAATATTCTGTCTTGCAGTTTGATGTTTTTTCTTTTTTGGTTCTTAAAACATTATTTGTTAGATTTTACCCAAATTGAATTTAGACTCAACGTTCTTACCAAGTTCAATCTATTAAATATCTATTTTGTACTTTTATTTGATACATTGATTATTAATAGATTTTACTATCATGCTTAATTTCCTTAGCCTAAACAATGTTGACTCATTTAAGAATCCTTAAAACATTCAGTGTGGTTCATTAAGGAATTGAGAGTTTCTTATATTGACTTGAGTGGTTCCTTTTTTTCTTTTTCTCTTTGAATATCTTTTTCCCTTCAAATTAGTTTTTTTGTCATGATTGTACAATTACTAAATAAATGCTATTGGTTTGCACTAATAGCTAGCGGCCCATGTCGGGATCATAGAAACAACTTTAATATTTCATACTTATAATTTGATAAAGTATTTGTTCAACGATAGACAAGTATATATGAATGGGTTTACAATAATTGTTGTGAAATTATTGAAACCCAATTTATATTGTTTTTCAAGACAAGGTTTTTCAATATTGAGAGATGTATACAAGGATTATTCTTACTAATTTCTTTATTTTGCATGAGGTATGGAGTTTAATTTTTTTTTATTTGTCATAGAATGAAAAGTCAAAAATAGTTACCTTATTCCTAAGGAAAATTGGTTTCATTTTATTGTTTAATTTCTAATGTTTGCAGCAAGAAATTACTTTTAACAATTGTTTTGTTTTTAAAGTCATTAAATTTGAAAATTAGTCCAAATTAATTTTTTTGTATAACAAATGTTTGGATGAAATTATATTTCTAAAGAATATCTCAATGTGTTTTTTTTGAGCAAAACGTATCACAAAGATGGCATTATATTACATGAAAAATCTAAAGAAATCATTCTCAAATATATTCTTCCTTTTGTATCTCAAGGAAGTTCACTTATTGTCTAAAAGATTAGATTAATTTCTTTCTTAGTCACCTTATTTTCTAAGAGCAATTCAAAGGAATTTAGAGGTCATAATTGCATAATTCCATTTTAAACCAAATTCTATCAAAGAAAGTGTACTTTAATAAAATTTTGATCCTAAACTAAAACATCAAAATCAATATTATAAGAAGACCTGCAGAAGTTGTTGTTTAGGGATTAGTGTATCAAGATATCACATTGTAATTAATTGTGATGAGAGTGCACTGTAAGGGTATTGTTGAGGGAAAAAAAAAAACTTAAATCACTAAATTTAGATTCTCTTTATCTTTCTTTTTCATTAATTTTTTATTTTTCCCCTTTCTTTTGTTTCTTCACAATTGCCACCTATTTATTCTGTGCAAAATCAATTTATATAAATTTTTTCCAATTCATGTTTAATTTCTAAATTATCCACCTAAAGTTTTTTCCTTGTTCTTACTAATTCTGGAATCTATTTTTCAACTTTATTCAATATAGAAATTTATTTCAATAAGTTTATTTTCTTAGATGAAATTAAGGCTAGTATTACATGAATTACTGCAAAAGGAATAGAAAAGTCCATCTTGATGCATCTTTTGGAATCAAGAACATCGTGGAAAGAAAAATAAAAAAAATATGATTTTGAGGGGTTTGAGCTAAATTCAGCATGTCTATGTTCTTTGTATAACTTTCTTATATATTGGATGTGTGTCTACTGATATAGTAATATGCAACTTGTTTAATATAATGTAATGTAATGAAACATTGAATTTGTTAAGACTTTTAAGAATATGGCCTAATTAATCCCTAGTCATTAATTTGTAACAGAAAAAGTTTTCAAGTATATTATCATATAACTTATAACATTTCCAAATCAATCTCTATTTCATAAGGAATTATACTTCTAAAACAAAACTTAAAACTTAAAAGGCTGATAGTATGTAAAAAGTTTCAACAATATTTAGAATTACATTTATTTGGGAAATAGAAGAATGTCATTATTATTACTAATGAAGGCATTTTAGGAAAGAAAAATTAAATCACTAAATTACCAAACTCCTAGAACTCCTGAGATTAGACTGAACCCTAAAAAGACTAAAAGCAAATCCTGTATTGGTTCGGGTAAATTCGTTTTAAAAATATATAAATTGAAATATTTCATGAGTTTATTAATCTGAACAAAAAAAAAGTGATTCTATTTTTTTATGGCAATTTTTAACTAAATGAAATTTAGATGAGTCTGGGTTCATATAAACACTGTTATTGGAGTATTCTAACCCAATATTCAAAAAATGGTTTCAAACTATATTATATGTGTGTATATATATTGAAATCATTACTTTAATATAGAAATAGTTTTTCAATCCAAATGAAAGGATCAACATTTGTAATGACTCTAATGACTCTAATATACAAAATGTATACAACAATAACTTATAATGATTTGGAGAAAATAAAGGACAATCATCAAAAGTATAATAGAAAAATTATCTATCCTAAAATTTTTTGTACAAATCGAAAACCAATGCTCAGTGGAGACAAAATCAATCTTCAATGATGACCAAACATCTACAGTTTGAATTTTGTTTGGAACTTTTTTTTAGAATATTAACAAATCCATTGTTAGGTAAGCACCTATTGGTAACTTCTTATACATTCCTCAAGAGATGACACTATTTTTTTTTTGGAATATGGCTTTTGTATTTTTTTGTTTTAATTTTTTTTTGGTTTTACATAGGTCTCTCTCTATTATTTATCATTTGCCATTTTCTTCTATGACATATTTGAAATGGAATATGGTTTTTGTGTTTCTTGTTTTAAATTTTTTTTTGGTTGACATAGGTCTCTCTCTTATATTTATCATTTCCCATTTTCTTCTATGACATATTTGAACTACTGTTAGGCACCAAAATTTTGTGGCGGTAATCCAAACCTAAATCCCAAAACATTTGAAGTTTGGTTTTCCTTGGTTCACTTTTTTTTTTAGTAACCATATTGTTTTACAATATGGTTTCCTTTTTTTTCTTTTGGGTTTAACTTTGTTTGGAATTCCTTTTCTTTTAGAATATTAATTTTTAGAAGACGGTAATTGTGTTAACACTAATATCCATAAAATATCCCTCACCCAATTCATATTTGGAATTTAAGATACTTTCATTACTTAATTATTCAAGGGTATTACTGGAAAGTGAAAACTAAACCACCAAATCATCAAATCACATTGGTGCTTTTAATATATATATATGATATTTGTATACTTTTATTCTCTTCATCATTTTAAGTTGCACGTTAATTCTCAAATTGCCAATTACTAAACTACCTTGTGATAACATTCGAAATACCCAATACAATTTACCAAATGACACTAATTGTTTAGGTACCAAATTATTTTGGAATTCTTTTTGTTACATCATAAATATGTTTTTCAATCACATATTTATATTTATAATTCTATTTTTATCCTATATTTATCACATTATGAACTATACTATACTATTATTTATAAGATTTTTTTTTTCAAATCGATCCAAAAGACCTATAATTTTCATTTCGAAACTTCACATTTTAATTCAACTCGTAATTTATAAAAGTAAAAAATTAAGAAGGGGCAATAATTAAAATATTAAGCACATTTGTGCTTCCAAGGTCTAATCAATCGCAACTCCTACCATTTTCAGCTGTCATCCTCCGGAGGCCCCAACTACAAATACCCCCGATCCCTCCCCAGTCCCTTCGCGCCAAAAATTCTCACTACCCAGATTCAAAATAATCCACATATGTTCTTCACCACCGCGCACCACCGGCCGCCGCCGCCTCAAGAAACATGCTCGCAAGGCCACAGCACGGCCTTAAACCTGCCAACTTCCGAAGGGGGAAGGATCTGCCTAGTCTGCGTCTCGAATCTCATCTCCGATCCCAAGTCCCCAACTATTCACGTCTCCTACGCCCTCTCTCAGCTCTCCCAAGCTCTAGCTCAACCTCAATTTCTCCACTCCTTCATCACTTTCCACTCTCATTTCCTAATTTCTCCTCTCATTCAGTCCCTCTCTGCCTTCAACGACTCCGCCATCGCCGCACAAATCGTGGATTTGATTTTGCTAATATGTGACGCAGCTAAGGATGGTCAAGTGTACGGAGAGTTCGTCGCTAAAGTTTCTGATCGTCTTTCATCTTACTCCCTAGCTTGGAGTTGCCAACAGCTCCAAATTGTAACTCTTTTTTCTTCAATAGTTTTCCTTTTTTTATTTGTTGTTAAGTTTTCTTAATAATGAAAATTTTGGAACTTCTCATTTCAAAATTACATTTCATTTTCATTTCTAGTATTGTTTTATCGGTATTCTGCTATTGCTTGGGTCAGGTTTCATAATTAGTTGAACATATTCATGTTATATTCTATTTCATTGTCTGAATTATCTTTTTTTGTGTGTATGTGTGTGTGTAAGTGTGTGGATAACTATAATACTTTTGCTCCATGATGTGCAGTTTCTCTCATTTTTCTTCTCATTTCTGGCTTTAGATGATTTTCACATTCACTAACTATTTTGTTATCTCAAAGTGGCCAATTTCAATAGCTGTAATCTTTCCTTCTTTTATCAGTTGTCATTTTCCAAAATGTTTATCAAGTGATGTATAGATGAATTTGTTTGTAATTTGAAGACTTCAGAGCAATATTTATGGGAGTGAAGTTTAGTTATGTTTCAGTTTTCAAATATTTTTTCTTGGAGAATTTAAGTTCCTAATCTTGTTGATTGCAGCTTCATTGCTTGGGCGTCCTCTTGGACTGTCAGAAAAGTAATCCTCATGTTTATGTCAAAGACAAAGGTGCCCTCGTTTTCAACCTTATCGCAGGTCTTCAGTTGCCTAGGTGATTGCATAAAAGATGAAATATCTTTATGTGCTTCAACTTTTGTGGTTTTCTTACTAATTTTTCCTTCTTTTAGTGCAGTGAAGAAATCCAAGGAGAGATTATGTTTGTTTTGTACAAAATGTCTTTCCTGGTAGATGCCTATGAAGATAACGATTTTTCTGAAGTATTAGATGCAAATTGTGCCAAGCTTTTGGTCTTATCACTGGAAGCCCTCATGAAGACTCAAAGTGATGATGTTCGCTTGAACTGTGTAGGTTGGTCTGTTGTTCGACATGAGACTGTAAATGACTTCAGCTTGCCCTTCTCTCTTTTTCTCCATAATTTCCATGCTTCCTACCGTAACCTTAGTGTTGGCCTGAGTGAAATTCATTGTACAGATAGCAGCTGCCTTTAGGAGGCAGATATTGCTTGATACTGACAATACTGGATTAGCAGGTTGCAGGAAAGATTTTTATAGAGGGCATATATTGGGTGAATAAAGATCCTAGTTTTCTTTAAAATCAGAATGCTATTCAGGACAATGACATATGCCTATGCAGCCTTACCTTACCTTGACCAAAATAACAAGCACTATAAAGATCTTCTGCTTATGTACTATTTTGATATGCTTTTCTGATTTTTCAAAGGAACTATGTTATGACGATTGTTCCACATCAATAATATTTACAGCCTGAATGCAGACACCAAGAATATAATTTTGTCAAGTTTGAACTGCATCATGTAATTTTGAAAACAACTTGGTTTAAGAATTAATTGTTGCAGGCATATTGCTATGGAAGCTGTACCAACGTCAGGATGACTTTGATATGCCAATTCAATCTTGGGATATCAAGTTGTGAAACAAATGATCCATATTGGGTACAAACCACTGAGATCTCAAATTCCAAATATGCTGCCAAGTCCTTCGTGCTATGACGCTTAAAAACACTAAGCTCTTTAGAATTGGACTAAACCATACAAATCAACTGCTTGTTTACTGCATCAATACACACAATTAGATCAATAGAAACTCCTATACTGCCAGGTGTTTATGCAAACAAAGATTTACTTGTGGATTGATCTGACCTAATTATTTCCTGTTTTGCCTTGTAGCGCTTTTGACAGTGTTTGCTCTTAGAGGATGGTTTGAGAATACATGTAGAAATGAAGCAAAGGATTCTTTTGAAGTAGAGAATCTGATGCAAATAACAGAGCAGACCACAGATGGCCGTCCTCTCATTAGCTTGTTTGCTGAGGCTGTCAAAGGTCCCTTGCTGTCCTCAGATAGCCAAGTTCAAGTTGCCACATTGGATTTGATTTTTTTGGTGCTTGCATGGAAAGGTGGCACTGAAGAAGAAATCAAATTAATGGTCGAGGAGAACATTGCAGATTATGTACTTGAAATACTGAGATTATCAGGTTAGCTTCATTAGGAAAAATGTGATACTTTTACCAATCCAATGTGTTAGTCTATCGCAGGAGCAGGAATGAAAATTGGAATATTGATATTGCACATAAGCTCTAGGAAAAGGCTGGAGAGCATGATGTTCTTAATAGTTCTATGTCTTGAGTCCTGTCCTGTAATCATGGCACTATTCTGGCATTTAAGTGCAGCTTAGCTTTTAATAAAGTCAAGCTAACAATGTGTTGGCATTTCATTTACTTTATCCATCACCAACTGATGTGTATATTTTATTTGCTGAAAACTTTTCCTCTACTCTTCTAGGATGCAAGGATCCACTGGTAAACTCTTGCATTCAGGTTCTTGATGTACTATCAACAGCTGAGCAGGCATTTAGACAAAGGCTTGCCATTGGGTTTGCAACACTGATTCCTGTTCTGGATCATGTAGCCAAAGTTCCTTTTCATCCTGCCCAAACTCAGTCCCTGAAGCTTGTAGGGAACTGTGTGTCAGAGTGTCCAGGCATACTTTCCAGATCTGATGTTGAAGAACTAAGCATTATTATGACAGGGATGCTTAAGAAAAATACAGGCAGGGAGTCGGGCATTCTTCCAGAGACATTCAATCTGGCCTGCACATCATTAGTTTCTCTAATGAAAAGTTCATCTGCCTGTGGGGCTTTAACTTCAAGTTCACTTCATGATGCATCAAGAGATGCAGTTTTGTCTTGTTTGGGTACCTATGATAAGCACCCTGATCAACTTTTGCACTCTCTTTACCTCTTGAAAGAAACATATGCATATAGCCATGCAGAAAATCTTAGTGAACAAACTAGCTTGGATCTGAGACGTGGAATCATTTACATATGTCAAAAGGATATACTTCCATGGTTCATGACAGCCATCAATGACATAGAAGAGGAAGATGTTATCCTGGGGGTGATTGAAACTTTTGAATCCATAATGATTCAGGATTCTCATACTGAAATCAAGAAACTGGCTGAGATTATGGTCTCTTCATCCTGGTTTAGTGTCCTATTAGGATGTTTAGGGTCATTTCCTTCCGAAAATATGAAACTGAAGGTGTATCTGATTTTCAGTTTAATAGTGGATCTACTCCTAGGTGAGAATGCAGGGCAGCCAATACGAGATGCTGCATTCCACCTACCATCTGACCCTATAGATATGCTGTTCCTTCTGGGGCAGAAGAGCTCTCGCAATATGCATCTATTTTCTTGTCAATCTGCAGTACTTCTAATACTTTATATAAGCTCTCTTTATGATGATAGGTAATTGAGTTGCTGACCATTTCTCATACTTTTGCTCCATAAATATTTATTTTACATTTGTCTCACATGATTTTTTTTTTTTTTTTTTGGCTCTTGTTCATTCCCAGGCTTGCAGATGATAAGATGGTGTTAGCTTCTTTAGAGCAGTATATTTTGCTTAATGGCAGTGATCTCTTGTATGGAGCTTCTCCTTCACTGACAATCGAGTTACTTATAAATCTTTATGGTCTATATAGAGGTCTTGCCAAGATGAGTTACCAAGTCCCCTATAGCCCAGAAGCAGAAAGAATCCTGCTCCATCTATTGACTGATGAGGATTGGAATTTACTTTCAATAAAGTTTCATTTTACTGCTCTCAATTGGTTGTTCCAACAAGATAAAATCTTTAAGACACTATCAGAACAGATGCTGAAGTTTTGTAGGTGCAACAGTTCTGCAGAAAGCAATATTATTGCCTATGGCAAAAATAAGCTGAACTTAGACGTAACATTAATTGCAGAGTTGATAATGTCAGGGCATAATTTTGGATCAGTGCTTTTTGTGTGTTTACTTGGAGACCTCATAGAACAGGATGACCAAGAAGATGGCATCGCATCAGTAGTTCATACAATTGCAGAAATAATTAAGGTGCTGCCAGCTACTTCAGATCTGTTATGCGTGCATGGGATAGCCAGTCCAATCTGTAATTTTTATAGCCACGCAAGATATTCATCTCTTCCAGACTTATTTATCAACACCTCCAATCTAGTTATTTTAATTTTACAGACAGTACAATCTGAGTCACTTTCTGATGATGAAACTTGGGTTGCTATTGTCATTAAGGTAAATTTAGTTGAAATTTACTTTATTGCCTTTTCTTCTGGTTACCTACTAGTAATTTGGTCCTTTTTGTACTTTGTAGTTGATGAATTACTTGATAGGTATAAGAAACACAGATTATTGGACCCAAGAAAGTATTATGGTGATCGGCATTTTTGCATTGGTATTGCACCACTCTACAAATCAAGTGCTGATTGAAGCTTCCAGGCTCATACTTCTGAGTACTCCTTTAGCCTCAATAATAAAGCAAGCTATTGGTGAAGCTTGTTCAAAAGGACCTGCGCTAGTTGACCATGATGAAGAAACAAAAAGTGGAGAAGCTCTTATTTGTTTGCTTTTACTGATATTCTTCTCTTTAAGAAGGTAATTTCTTTTCTCTTTTTCAAGATGTATGTTGGTTATCTTTATGAAAGTAATTCTGTTCTATCTTAGTCTACCAGCGGTTCTACCAGGGATAACAGTAATGCATAATCTACTCGAGGATGGAAATGAGAAGCAGCCAATAGCCTACATTAGCTTGCATTGTCGCGATCTCTGCAAGTTGTTGCATTTTGGCTCTCCCCCAATCAAACTCGTTTCTTCATATTGCTTGCTGGAGCTATTAAACAAAATATCAGATCAAGGAAGTAGAGAACCAGATGGGTTAAACATTAGAAGAGGCTATCTATTGTCCATAATGGCTATTTTAGAAGGCCTGATTTTTTCGAGTGATGTCAGAACCTCTCTTAATTGTTCCCGTTGTCTGTCAATGTTTATTGATTGGAAACAGCTGGATGGGAAGGAATTAGCTGCAGAAAGTAACATTTGGTGCAGGATGATAGTAGAGGAACTAGTAATGTTTTTGGCAGTCCCACGCATGGCATCAACATCTTTCATGATTCATCACAAGCCCGCAATTAATGTGGCTATTGCTTTGTTAAAATCAAGAGAAACTCCCCACTGGATGGCTTCCGTGTTAGATGATTCTTCTTTAACTGCAATTGTTCAAAACATTACAAGAAGTAATGTGAGCAGGGAACTTGTTCTTTTGTTTCGGGAGCTTCTAAATTCTGGGTATCTAAAGACTGAACGCATTGCCAGCCTAAATCGGGTGTTCCAGGTGATGTTTGTCGGCCTTTATTTCTAGTTTCCTTTTCCTTTCATATGATATCACAAAATCTCAAGGCGTAAATGATCACAACTGAAAGAAATACCCCAATAGAAATTAATATATTTGTTTGATAAGCCGATATTCATTCTAGGTCTTTATGGTTGTCCTTGCAGAAGCATTCTTGCACGAGCTCCCAGTAGAAACTGATATTCTCATTCACCTTGCAGGCTTGCAGGAAACGTTTATATGTGGATGAAGTTCAAAATGACACCAGTGAGGTGCAAAAGCAGAAAGTTACTGTACTTTCTGATGGTTCGGGGAAAGTTTGTGAGTTCCTCATTACCCTCATGTCATCTATATCTTCTCATGATGGCCTAGGGAGATCACAATGTACATATGAGGGACTACTGGCAGAAATAGATTCATTCTCAAAGTGTCTAATGGATGAGGACTGAATCTAAATTGATCGTTCAAGAAATTCAGTCTGCATCTGAAGGGCATCTGACATATATTCAATGTTTTACTAGGAAATGGTACCCAATGCCGTGATGGCATGGTCTATATTTTTGTTTGTAATGAAGCACGATGCTGCTTATACAAATATAGATGCCTGCATCATGCCAATTGTATGTAAAACGTACGAGGAAAAGTTTTGTTAGCACCGTGGCTCAAGTTATATTAGAGTACTAAATGGTGTGCATTCTGTAAATATTTTCCTTATACCAATTAAGTACTTTTTCTGTCCTCTATTCTCTCTTTCTTGTCAAATGAAAATTCTCTAGCCATTTTTGGTCACCCGGATTTCCTTAAAATCGAACCAAGAGTGCATCCAGTTTGTACTTTGGTAATCAATTTTCTCAGTGGAAATTGGAAGGAAAAGACAATGTGCACGATTTTTTTTTTCCCAAATTTCACAATAATGAAAAATAGGATACTTGAATTCTAGACTCCTTGATTATGGTCGCAAATTACAAGTTATACAACTTTCAATTTTTCAAGGTATTCTTTAGCAGTTATTGTTTGATGACTTTTGCCAACTTATTTTGGAATCTAGTTCTAAGAAACTAAGTGCTCTCCTAAAGTCGAGATTGGAAGTCTGCCCAACTCTAGCATTAAGTTCAATGAGGATGTAAAGTGACACGAAATGACAGCAACTTTGCTACTAGAAATTCTGAAGTAAGTTATCAATCTTCCATTTCTATGACCAGAAAAAGAATCCCTGATTTATATCTCTAGCTTTGTACTAAGCCACTACGTTATGCCTCAATCAAAATGTCATTCAGGAGTACCTGTTGACTAAGAAAACCCAATAAGCATTCGATTTTCCACTAATCCAAAAATCAATATCTCTGCGACTGCACAAAGACTATGATCTTTAGGTACCCTACAGCAGAAAATTCAGAACCTGAAGAACACACACCAAGACTGGAAATAACATACAAGCCAAGATGAGGGGAAAAAAGCAAATGCTTGTCGTAGTTTCCATTCTGTTCCTTTTTATTTAACTTTGTCCATTTAAATCATAAGGACTTGTTAAACCTTCAAGAAGAAAGATTTTGAGAAATTTCATAAAACATACAGTGCTTACAAAGTTCGGAAATAGGAAAACAAATTCATGTTTCAGCTGGGAATTACCAGGGAACTCGTGTAGCTAACTGAAGAGAAGCTCCTTACCATCACTACCTCTGGTCTGGAAACCAAGAATAAACAGCTGAAGAAGATGACACATATTGAAGGATCTTCTTGGCAAAGCCTTCCCCCGCTTCAAACCTTTCCTTTAACCAACATTTCTTTCTTAAATAACCACGTGAACATAAAAAGCAAACTAGTAGTTTCTCTTCCTGCCACCTAGTAAAAGACAATCCCCCCCCCCCCCCCCCCAAAAAAAAATCCTTCCCTAGCCCACCCCCTTGCCACTAAAACTTCCCATAAGAAATTCCAATGCAGCTTCTGTATTCTGAAAAACATGGAAGCTTTGTCAGTATACTCTCTATCATTTTTATTGCAAAGGGTGATTTATCTGCAGTCTCTTCTTCAATACCAGAAGCACATAAATAGAAACTATGAACATTGGCAGCCTCCACGCAAATGAAGCACCTTATATTTCAAGATGGTAAGGAGAAAACAAATTCACCCAGTTTACCAACTTCACCTGAGAATGCATCTAAATATTTGTCATTTGACACTCAGTTCAAATAAAAAACATAGATGTCCTTGAGTTACAGATGCAACTAGAATGCTGTCTCTGAAGGTTAGCCAAATGAAGTTGAAGCAGAAGCTTTGACTATCACAAGTTTCCAAAGGCCCAAAATTTATGTTCTCTAATACAGTTCCTATGTACCATGTAGAGAACCCTTCAAGATGCCAACAACTTTCTTGCATTTCGTATATAGATTTGGTCTACGCTTCAATCTGTTTAACCACCCATATGTCAAGTGTCACTCTGATACCCTTCTTATCTACTTTGCGGAGAATCCTTCAAGATGTCCATCAACATTACAACATTTATGCTCCATTTCATCAAGGCTCTCATTATACTTCAAATTCCTTTAGCTAAAATTGTTCAACCACCCATAAACCGAGTCTTGACAGAATCTATGAGATGGCGGTAAGTCCATGTCCCATTTCTAGTTTTGGCTTCAAATAAGGAGTACATGTTTTCAAAATCTTTCAGGAACTTCCCCTTTCCAAATGCAATCAGAACAAGAGCATCTGTGTTCATTTCAACAGCATCATCAAAAAATCCTGTTTTTGTCCATAATCTTTTTACTGGATTGCCACGAAACCCTGTCATCATGGCATCAAAGAGTACTCCAACAGTAACAATGTCTGGTTTTACATATTCGAGATGGCAGTTCAGAGAGTAAAATTTCCAAGTGCGTAAAGTCCTTCATCTTCAAATAGGCTAATGCCATAATATTAGCAGTTGTTACATTCCATGGAACTTCACTGGATTCCATCTCCTGAATAATGAAATACATTCCTTTTTTGCTCAAAGTACAAGCATGAGAAAGGAGGCGCAAACACCACACAAGATCAGTGCTGCCAGTTCTAGAAGATAAATCAAGTCCCAAGTCCTCTAATCTAGAAAACATGAGTTTCTCGATATAGACTCCTGCTAATCTACGAATCAAATCATCCTTTAGATAAGCTTTTGAGTTTAAAACTCTCCTGAAAACCTTTTCCATCTTGTCCAAAATTCCAAAGTTGGTGTATGCCTCCAGCATTGCAATTAAAGTAGAGTTCTGCAGATCCATTCTTTTTGCAAGAAGAGCACTATATGTGCTTTCCATCTTGTTGAGCAATCCAGCTTTTGCAAACTCTCGAATCAACAAGTTGTAAGTAACATAATCAGGTAAACAACCACTCAATTCCATCTTTCTCAGGCATCTACCCATCTCATCATACATTCCATACTTCCCATAAGATTGGATAAGCCCATCATAGGTTTCTGTATCAGGCTTTAAGCCAGCATTCATCATCTCCTCAAGATAAAACACAGCATCCTCAAACAGTCCCAATCCTGCAAAGCCATAAATCACTACATTGTACATTTCCAGAGAAGGCTTAATTCCATGGCTTTCCATTTGTTTGAATGCCATTATGGCTGCATCTGTCAGTCCATCCTCAAACAATAAGCTTATAATCTTCACATAGTTCTCCTCGTTAATTCTCGATTTCTCCACGTCCTTCCACAGGTCAAACGCCTACACCACATTTATAATCATACAAAGACATAAAAGACAACTATATTTCCTTCATATCAACTATGTCTTCTACTTTCTAGCATCAGAAACCACTTACTAGAAATTCTCTTGTTGCTTGTTCATGTTATTTCTCTCTTTAGGATCTCTTTTCTGTTCAATGCATTATGGATAATGAAAATAAAGACAGCAACAGCTTACTACCCCCCCCCCCCAAAAAAACCCAACCTATTTCTGCCTCCACTGGGGCAAAAACAAAACCACAATCAAGCTGTTAGCTTTTTCACACAACAACTAAAGAACTCTACATTCTAATTATCCCAGTACAATCCCAAGAGCCAATTACCCACAAAATATCAGCAAACGCAAAGACCATTTAACCAAAGTTTAACAGAGAGAATTTGATGACTCCAACAAATAGGAGGAGTAATACCTGAAGAATTTCGCTGGTTCTTGAGCTGTCTCTAAGCAATCTGATGAAATCCCAGAATTGTTCTTTGCTCCAGTCTCCATCTTGCCGAAGAATATCAGTTGGGTCAGACTGTTTTTTCTCTTTATCCCTCCCAACAAAAGAATCTCTTTTATGCCTCTGGTTAAACTGTTTTGTCCGTAAAGAATGAATCTTTTTGATTTTCTGGAATGACTGTAGTGAATGGCATGGAGGGTGATACTGATAGTGGGGCTTATTATTCCGGTTACGAGATTCAGTAGAGGAACAATAAACTTGGAGGTGCAAGGTTGGGGTTTTGCAGGGGCTTAAGAAAGCTGTGAGGGGCTTGTGGAGATGATGGTAAGTAGGTGGCGCCACAGTCATTTGGCTGGGACTCTTACTCTCAACAGGACGTCGTAACTTGGAAGCGGTGATGATATGTAGATATAGCAAAGCTATGATGATATTTCAAGACTACTTCTTGAAAGCATGCCTATTTTTACAGGTTAAAGTGGTTAAGCTGACTTTTAGACTGTAAACGTACGCACATTGTTAAAAATAATAATAATAATAATTTTTCAACACCAAATTATAATATTTGTTTACTATTAATTAAAAATATTTTAATAAACAAAAATTTATTTCACAAAGCCAGATACCTTAATATCACCTGAAACTTAACTTGATATCATCCGAAACTTAAATTAAAGCATACCATTTTAGATAATTAAAACCACAGTAACATCCATCTACGTACTTCAAACTTTCGATTTAGTAAGATATGTTCAGATTTCTACAATAACGAAACCTGTAGTGGTTCCTGTGTTCCCATAAAAATTGGAAAGCTATGGCACTATATGGCAATGCTGTATTACATGTGTAGGTAAGATATGATGGCCAAACCAATTAATTTACAAGGCTTTATCTGACATCTCCAGGATATATCCGAATTTGGGCAGAAGAATTGACATTGAGAGATTAAATGTAACATTGGAACAGCAGATAATTTGTGTGTGTCAGCTTGGAGAACTTTCTTTTGTCTCGCTAGACACCTGTATGTACTTACATAGTTGTTTATACATGCCTTAATCCAGCCGTTTATGTCAGGATTGAGACATTTTCATGTAGTGATTGCATTGTTATTTTGTTTCTGCAGTGTATAGGAGCTAAGTCACCCAAAAAAACAAAAAAAAGGACTGCTTATTTATCAATTACTTTCTTGTACATATGGTGGCATCCTAAATGGCTAGATCTAATTGATATGATGTGTTCTGTATTATAATTGAGAAGTAAAATCAAGCCAAAAAAAATTTGATTTTAGTAGGTTCAGGGTCATATAATAGTTAAGAAATGTTCACTCTCAGCAAACGCTCCAAGTTCAAGTTCAAGTTCATACTAAATGGATTTGAAGGGTTGATACCTAGAGCTTAAATGTTTCAAAGGGGGTGTGAGATAATTTAATTTGCATCTCAATCTCTCAGCACTTCTAAGATGCTGGCAGAATCCAGATTACACTAATGAAACTCCACCATAACATTGACGGTATACGCGTCGAATTTAGGGGAATTGAACTTAAAGGATCTTTCAGGAAACGATCGTGTAGTTTACCTATGCTTTCCAAACACAGGAATGCTATAGCTATATACACACACAAAAGCAGCTGATAGCAACATATGTTCATAACAAGAGACACCTTATCTAGAGTCTACTACAGCCAGTCTTATGCTAAAGCAATAATCCCACGGTTTAGTCAATAGGTACAAAGGATTCATGTTCAGAATGATCGAAAAAGAACAAAATGCCTCCAAGATAATGAGGTAACCCAGCTCTTGGGTTCAACACGAGACCAAAGGTTTACATGTCTTGGTGTACGGAAGTGCAGCACACAAATGGTACCCAATATGGTTTTCCCTTCTTTTTTTCTTTCTTAATCTCAACCGGATATCTTGCTGGGGAATTCCATTCCTTCTCAATATCCCTCTTGGCAGCATCGTCAACTGGCGTTTCTGATCTCAAAATTGAGCTAACAGTAGTCACTCCAGCACCATTGTTCTTCGAGACAGTCTCGCTGCCCTGATTCGCAGAAGGAATTTGTTTCTGGTCAGCTGATTTAACCTTTGTTTCAGCCTGAGCTTCATTCAGAAGATTTTTCAACGGACTGTGCTGCTTCCCTGCATTCCAGTTTGTTACCTTGGCAATAATCTCTTCATTTTTCTTTCTGCCTTCTGATTCATTAATGACACTGGTTAGAGATGGAAACCAGCCGGCCTGTAAAGCTTCAGAATTTGGCTGTTCAGTCTTCTGGATATTATTGGTTTCTGCAGCCACAACTTTCTTGTCATCCCTGACCGAGATTCAACCAATGTCATGAAAGATGGAGGCTCAAAAGCATCCGACTTGTTAGGATGGCTATACAGAGACGAAGTTTGCAGCTTTAATGACGTGCTCCCAGATTTTTCTGGTCCCTGATTACCAGCTGAAGATAGTGTTTCAGTATCCACAAGAGCTGTTCCATCTGACTGGGTAGAAAGAACTGTTTCATCCACCAACAAGCAAGCTTTTATTTAATCAGCACAAACAATACATGAAAAACAAATGCAATCTTGCTAAGCATCATAATGCGGGTCAACATTCCAAACAGCGCAAGAGGAAGAGCCAAGCACATATTACCATGAACCGCACACTTCCGACATCAGGAATTGACTACCAAACCTCTGCATGCTAGACACATATACATGCATGCCATCTAAGATATACTTGTGCACATATATTGCATAGCAGCATTCTGGTAATTGCACTCATGTTAACATATTTACTCAATATTGAAGCACTTTGCAAGTGAATTATGAAAAAGTACCACAGTGAAACGTAACAATTAAGCTAAAAATAAAAAACAAAAATCCATGTGACACCAACTAGAACAGAGATTGCAATCAAATGATTATTTTGTTATGGCATCCTAAACTGGAAGAGGGGATCGCACCTGATACTGATCCCCAGTTCCCATCCAAACTCTCAGTTCGGCTGCTTGAAACAACAGAGCCATCAACTGCAGAAACGTGTACACTTTCTTTTGTGAGCTTGCCATTGTCTCCATCTAACAAGGGCTCAGAAGTGACCGCATCATTGGTAATTTTGTCTTCAACAGCTGCAGAACTTTGGCTTGAGATTGTGGAAGCTACAGGCAAAGCTGCTGCCTCCCTACAATCTTCTGATTTTTTGTCAGATGCTCCACCATGTTCTTCAGGTTTTAATTGAGAAACTAAACTGGAACTTTGTGTTTCCATCTCCTTAGGATTTTCTGATTGTTCACCTGCTGCTACACTACAGCCTTCAGGACTTAAATCAGGATTCTTTTCAGTGTCATTGGTAATTTTGTCTTCAACAGTAGCAGAACTTTGGCTTGAGATTGTGGAAGCTACAGGTAAAGCTGCTGCCTCCTTGTCATCTTCTGATTTTTCATCAGGTACTCCACCATGATCTTCAGGTTTTAGTTGAGAAACTGAACTAGAACTTTCTGTCTCCATCTCCTTAGGATTTTCTGATTGTTCACCTGATGCTATGCTATGGCCTTCAGGACTTAAATCAGGATCCACGTCAAGTAAACCTTCAGACTTTTGTACTTCAGTGCTCTTACCTATTTCACATCCTCGTAAGGATTCGACATAAACTTCATTTATGCATTTTTTAGAACTTGAAATATTATCCTCGTCCAATGCATAATTTGTTCCATTTTCTGTTCTCACATGATCACTTTTCAAGTTTACATTATCATCAGCAGTTTCAGAATTACTTAAGTTGGTTGTTTGACTGCTGGTTTCCTCATAAATGGACGACACAGCACGCATCACATCAGATTGTTCAATTGAGCTTGGTGCTGAAACTCCATCTTGTGATGATTCTTTTTCAGTCAATTTAGGTTGACATCCTTCAATAACCTGTTTTCCAAAACCAGAAGTCACTGAAGAACCTTGCAAGCCATTAGTTCCAGAGCCTTCTTCACTGATACCCCTTAACACAGAAGTATCATCTCCCCCTTCAATCAGTGTTAAAAACCTTCTTTCTCAATACTATGTTCTGGAATTGAATTTAAATGAGAGGTGCTCAAGCTTCCAACAGGGACACTTGAAGTGGGACTCGGGTCAGGCTCAGACAGGTTGACTTTGTTATCATCTTCCCCGGACCCAGTAACTTCAGCATCCCCTAGATCCACTGGAAAACTGGATCTTAAAACTTTGTAGTCTTTAAAATCTCCAATCATGATCTCAGGATTTTCTACAGCAGGTAAAGTTCCAGCGACTGATACTACATGCACCTCTTTATCCCCTCCTTCCTTCAAATCACAAACCTTAGCCAACTCATCATGACCAACTCGTATTGTATCCTTCACGGAATCAGCTTCTGCTTGAGTACTAACTGAAGCATCAGCGCATTTATGAGGCTCAATTTGAGAAGGGAGATCAAGCTGGGTCATCTCAGCCTGCAACACATTGGACAACCCTTTCTCCTGTTCAATATTTTCATCCACTGTGGAAACACTAGTCATCTCAGCTTCCAACTTGTTACTTGGCTCATTCTCATGTTCAACAATTTCTTTGACTGCCACAGCATGTGATATGCTTCCATCAGCCTCAGGCAACTTAGGTTCCATGGCCATAGTATCTGAAACTTTTCTGTCTGCCTCAGGTTCCATAGATTCCACTACCAGAGGACCAGAACCTCCTTCTGCCATGTCTGACTTGGATTTACTTAGAGGTGCTTCCCCTAGATCCACAGGAAAACTGGATCTTAAAACTTTGTAGTCTTTAAAATCTCCAATCATGATCTCAGGATTTTCTACAGCAGGTAGAGTTTCAGCAACTGATACTACATGCACCTCTTTATCCCCTCCTTCCTTCAAATCACAAACCTTAGCCAACTCATCATGACCAACTCGTATTGTATCCTTCACGGAATCAGCCTCTGCTTGACTACTAACTGAAGCATCAGCGCATTTATGAGGCTCAATTTGAGAAGGGAGATCAAGCTGGGTCATCTCAGCCAGCAACACATTGGACAACCCTTTCTCGTGTTCAATATTTTCATCCACTGTGGAAACACTTGTCATCTCAGCTTCCAACTTGTTACTCGGCTCATTCTCATGTTCAACAATTTTTCTGACTGCCACAGCATGTGATATGCTTCCGTCGGCCTCAGGCAACTTAGGTTCCATGGTCATAGTATCTGAAACTTTTCTGTCTGGCTCAGGTTCCATAGATTCCACTACCAGAGGACCAGAACCACCTTCTGCCATGTCTGACTTAGATTTACTTAGAGGTGCTTCACCTGGAGGCTTACTAAGAAGGACTACGGATTCTGTGGAAGATTCAACCTCATTAACACTTTCTTTCACTTGTATATTGGTTTCCAATTTAGAAGAAGTGATCTTTTTCTGCTTCCCACTCTCAGCATTTGCAATTATGTCCTCTGAAACAGTTTCAAATACACTATGAGCAGAATTGATCTGCTGACCATCTGTTTGTTCAACTCCAAAAGAAACTTCTTCAGCTCCATTATCACTTGCAGGCTTAGTATTCTCTGACTGGTTAATTACACTTTCAACAACCTCAGCATTGGAGATTTCCCTACCAGTTGTCAAATCATCCAGTTGTTTGGTCGTATCTACAGTGCCAAAAAGATATTAATGTAGAAAGTTCTGCAGCTAGAGAATGTGCCACATAGTAATTTTAAGTTAATAAAGGGATCTAGGAGGCAATGACATCAAGAGCACAAGATAATACACCACAGAAATGACCTCATCTGTACCAAGAATTAAAAGTTAGCTTAAGGCTGTATTTGATAGCAACAGGAGACAACATGCATTCAAACTAACATACAAATGCAACTGGAGAGGACATGTATTCCCAGAAGAATTCAGGTACGAGAACAACAGAACAAACAAATGCAAACATCTCTAGTTTCCAAGAGTTTCAGAGAGGTGAATAAAGAAATAAGATGTTATGTGTTTACAACTACACATTCTATAAATACTGACAAATATAAGATGCAGGTTTCTGTTTCAAAATCTCCAACCTTGCAATGGAGGTGAAATTTCAGTCAGGGACATGATAACTGAAGGCAACCAAGGATAACGCTAGTTGGATCAGGTTCAGACCAGATATGTTAAACCCAGTAAGGCACAACCACAAGATGTTACATCAACAAATGGGTTCGCAGATGGATCGATCTTCGTGACACAATTAATTAGATAGCTGGATTAAAAGAAACACTAAATAGTTGTCTTTAAGAATGTCTCAACTTTTTCAGTCTGATGTTGAAGAGGCATTCTGTATTGGACTACTTAGACATGTTTGATATCATGCATTCCATTGTTTTGAAATATATGCCGAAAAACAAACAGATGACTGGACATTTGAAATGTTAAAATGTCCAAGCTTTGGAACCTACCTAGAAAAGCAGGGCAAGTAAAAGATAAAAGATGAAGTTTGCTTATACTGGAACTCAATCATCTCAACATTCTGTTTTCTGTTTTCCTGGCAAGAATATAGATATTATGTCCATATGAGAATACAGATTCAATTTCTCTACTTGAAAAGAGCCTTGTACAGACAAGTCAAGCATTCTTTTATGCACCCTATGCAGATTCCCCGGACATACCAACAGTTAATGCTAAATTTCCAGTGATATGTCTGTACACTCAGAAAAAAATTAATAACACGTTCTGGCATGTTTTCTTATCATTTATGTTCATACAAAAACCACAGCTCAGGGCCCAAAAAAAAAAAAAAAAGAAGACCAACTTTGCTAATTGATTTCAGTTTCTTAATCCACTGAATCAACAAAAGCACATAAAGCAAGCAATTAACCATGTCTACCAAATATACTGCACAGGGTAACTGAAGCACTATGATATAACTTCCAAAACCAAATTCAAGGAATTTTTAATTGGCTTTTCAGGTCTGATGGACCAGCTCCTTTTCCACTTATATGGTTCACTGAAATATAACTAAGGCAGTTGAAAGGCAAGAGGAAAGGCACAATCAATTTTACCACTAATTCTAGACTTCTCCATGAAAAAAGAGATTTCAGTTTCAGTTAGCAAAAAGTCTCCAGTGCCTGATCTGCAACTGCATTAACTGCTTTGTAGCACAAGATACATTTTATCTTGGACTCTTTGTCAGCATTACAATGACAAGTAAATGATTATTCAGAAAGTGACTTTTCAAGCCTGTAACATCCTTCCCATGCCATGCAACACCCTTTCAACAGCTGGGGGAAAAGAGGGCTCTTCATTTCAAAGAAAGCACACCATTAAGGAGCTGGAGAAAAGGCCTTTGTATTGACTCCTATGGTAAACTTTATTAACTTAACAACAATATGAAATTGGAATGCAATAAAACAGAACAATGAAATTCCCATAGCTGTATTTACATGTTTAATGCTTGGACAATTATAAGAGGGGTGTCTTAGACATTACCAAATTAATCAGTGGACTGTACCAGCTATCCAATTATTTTGTAGTAGATTTCAAGCACAAGTTTAATTACTAACTGCTTATATCGAAACAATCATTAAATGCATCACGTACTCATGCCAACAAAGCGTATACAATTCAAACTAGAGAAACCAAAAAAAAGGAACAAAAAGAAAACAAGGTACCATGCTGATTAACTGCATACCAGTTATCCAATTAATTTGTAGTTACTTTCAAGCACAAGTTTAATTATTCACTGCTTATATAGAAACAATCATTCAATACATCACGTACTCGTGCCAAGAAAGCAGATACAATTCAAACACTAGAAACCAAAAAAGAGATAAAAGGGGAACACAAGATACCAGTCTAATTAATTGCTTACCATCAGCTCGACAATCCTTGGATTTTTGGCTATCGTTTAGCTCATGCACCAGTTCTGCTCCCACAGTCTTATCAACTTCTCTAACACTCTCCAGGCGTGCTTCTATGCTTGGACTAACCCCACCATCCGAAAATTCTGTGACTGCATCTGAAAACACATCATCTTCTGATTTACTCGACTTCAGACCAATACCTTCACCACTTCCAACCTCCTTCACACTTCCCTTCTCCCTCTTGGGACCTTAAAAAACAATTATTCTCAAAACACTAAATAAAGTAGCACTAAGCCAAAAATAACAATAGGACCAAAAAAAAAAGAAAAAAGGAATACATTTACTAGAATATCAAACTAAAGTCTGTGTAAAGAAAATATCAAACTAATTCTTACTTGGGGTTTTCTCATTATCGTCATCAGAAAGGTGGTCATCATCAGATAGATGATCAGTTTCTGAGCCAACTAGTTTATAACCTTCAACTTTTCCACAAACCCTTTTGTGGGCTCTTCTGTGTTTGGCACTGGGATGTGGATTTGGGAAAGGCCAACCACATTTGTGACACACATGAACCCCATGCCCCTCATGCCCTCCTGCTGCAGTAATTAATCATCAAGAAACGTAGAAAACCTTAAGATTATCATAGGATTAAACCTTTTTTTCACACTAACCAGAACATACTACTACTACTAGTAAAAACAAACAAGGAAAAATATGTTTCAGCATTTCAGAAAAGAACAAAGTCACCACTTAGACAGCAAGAGGAGTAGTAAAATACATAAATAAAGACAGCAAATTTACACACATTTGTGTGTGTTCTGCGTGCAAATAAACGTATTATACTTCACCAAGTAAACGAAAAGAGCAGGATCAAGAAAACCCGACTCAAGAAAAGTAAAATAAAAAAGAAAGAAAGAAACTCTTGGGATACACAGCAAGAATTTAGCAAGAAACAGAGCAACCGATGTACGAAAAGGCAAGGACTTTTAGATAAGTATGACAAAAACCGATGTCAGGAAAGAGAATATCAAACCTGATGAAGGGGTTGTTTTGTGATCTTGAACATCCATAATGGTAGAAAAAAAACAGAGGAGAGAGAGAGAGAGAGAGAGAGACAGAAAGACTGAGACTTGGTGTACTGTGTGAAAAGCTGTTAATACAATGAAGAACGGGGAAATGTATTTAGACACGGAGAGAGAGAGTGTGTGTGCAAGTGTGTGACTATGTGTGTGTTTTGTGGAGAAACTTGTGGAATGGGGGAGGACTTTGGGGGACAGAGAGAGAGAGAACAGTGTAAGAAAGGCAGTGATGAAATGGAGGAGGGATGCCATGTGAGTGTTTTCAATAAGTTACTACTCACTGTTCCAGTTTCTTTGTTTATCTTTTTTTTTTTTGTTTTATATTAGGTAATAAAATTCTTTTGAGAAATTTTCCAGAAGGAAAATAATGAGAAAAGATAAAACAAAAAAAAAGAAGGAAAAAAATAAAATACAAACCAAATTCAACAAAGGGGGACTGTGGAATAGTCCATGATGAAATGCCAATGGGGAAATTTGCTTGTGGCAGGTGTATGTTTCTAGACTCTCTTGCCCTATTGTATCCCTTGAGTTTTTTTGTAATATAGAAATTAACCAGTTTAAGATGAAGGGATGTGAATTTAGCTCTAATTTAGGATGGAATGATGTGAATTTATTCTGTTTTACTTTTACGTTGTTTTGATTCTCTCTCTCTATATATATATATATATATATATTTTTTTAAATAATGAAAGAGGAGTAAACATGTGCCTTGATGTTTTCTATGGAAATTGTGTAGTTAGAAACCAAAGCTAATCTCATTATTGTGGTTATTTTAAGGATTCAAACCTAATCAAATGATATTATGTTAAGAAAAATACTTCTAGTGCTAATTTTGATGGATATATTGCTATAATTAAGTTGAACAAAAACATCTACTTCATAAAATTTTTTTCACAAGAATTTTATTAAGCTTTTAAATAGTCACAATAAGACAATCGAAGACACCATCTTTGAATGTTTAACAACTTTAAGACAAAACGGATGTAAGCATTTATATTATTGTACTATATGTATACTTGTATTTTGGACATGACATATAAAAATGTACGCAAGTGCAAGTTACTAGTATAAATATTGGTCTACAAATTCTGATAATTTAAACAAAATCAATAATTTAGATTAGCCACTTACAAGATTCGGGACTAACAAAGCATTAATTAACTTATAATCTTGCTTATATCCTCCTAACAAGGTGTATAACCAAAACCAATTCTCATCTCTTTTCATTTTCCTTTGGCCCTTTTTCTTGTCTCTTTTCTTCAATAAAAGAAAATTTTTGAATACCAAAGTACCACAAGAAATTGAGAATGAACATTGTTTTGGACCTTCTGGTCAAGAACACAAAAAGTCATTAAAATGCTTGTTAATTGCCAAATAGCCTTAGCACATCTGTCTACAGTGCACAGTAGCCTGGTGTATTAATTCTTAACTTCCAGGGAATGATAAGCTTACCTGAATGTGACAATTTGGATTGCTATTTTTAGAATTTTTTTAATAGAAAAATTATTGTAACGATTTGATATACGAAAAATAAAAAGGTGATTCAAAAAATGTGTTTATAAGAAACAAAAAAAAATTCTGTAAAAAATGGCAATCCAGACGAGGCGTAAACTAATTCATAGTAAGGACAAAAAGTTTCTTGAGGTTATTTTCTTTCTTTCAGATATCAAGAGGTTATTTTCTTTCACAAATTTGTGCAGTGTGACAAAATTACGTCACTGCTGAAGCCATTTAGCAACCACTTTTTGTCTTCATATTTTAAGGAATAGGTCAACCATCACAGGACAGCATCTAATGGACAGAGAAGTGATGCATAATAAAAAAAAGACTAATTTTCTAGAAAGACAAAAAGGACTTGCATAATACTAACACAATTAAAGTTATGAAAAGTTAAATATAAAAGCTAGTATAAACTAATCCATTTCTTTAACGCAAGAAGACATCTAGTGAATGTGACACTAGGAATTGTTTTGACTTCTTGTTGGTGGCATTTGTTTGCATGTTTATGGATAATGACAATACTTTACCGTATAAAATAAAATCCTGATTTAACTAAAGATTTTAATGAATCATTAAATGAATAAATTAGTTGATACTAGACAATGCTTTAAGGTTGGCAGGTGTGAAGTTATGATTTTCACAAGCTCCTTGATGATGACATTCTTGTTGGTTTCACAACAGCTAGTTTGAAATAGCAAGGAATAATCTTTATGTTGATGATAATTATGAACTGATAATCCTTGTATTTTTCACACCATTTGGTAAAGATATGAGTTGACATTTTCGAGGGAAGTGCATAATTAGAGAAATATACTTGCACTAAACATAGAAAATTGCTAGTACGAGAAAAAAAAAATTACTACACTGCCCATGCATAAAAATATTAAACCTTTAGATTAACTGTTTTTATCAGCTACATCACTTCAACTTTTGCTAAGTACAACGTTATGGAGGAACATAAGGTGATCTAGAAATTACTTGGATAAAGCCTAGTTGATGGCTAGATGCAAAGTAGTTAAATTTTACAACATAATGAAAAAACATTTAAAAAAAAAAAAGGTAACCTAAGTTGATCTAATCATTTTTAGCAACATGCAAGTAATCATTTAGATCACCTTGAAAATTTCACAGCTTGATATTCAAAAATGTATTTTCAAAATCTCATGAAAGATTAATGGCATTACTTCCAAAAGAAAAAAAAAAAAAGAAGAAGAAGAAGAAGAAGAAGAAGAAGAAGGCGAGAGAGAGAGAGAGAGGAAGAAGACAAATAATTAGTGGGATATTCTTTTTCCTTTTTCACCATTTGGATATTGAAAAAGCATAGGGCCCAAAAAACAATAGATAAAAAGAAATAATAAAAGCTTAAAGATGGCCCTAGGAATGACTCTTGATAGCGGCCCACTCAGCGACTTTTGTCCGATTGTATATACCTGTCACGTGTTTCAAAAGCCTCATTTTATTGCTTCCTTTTGGTGTCACCCACTCCTAACAAACAATAATGTTTAATTCGGAATTGGATGTTTGATTGTGCACCAGACAAATTAATAGTACTACAAGAATTCCAGATACGTTATTTCTGGTGTATGTTTAATCTGTCATTAAAATAAATAGCGATATAAATTACATTGTGCTGGATGATTTTCAATAACTTTTTAATAAAATTTACTTTTTATAAAGAAAAAAGTTAATATAAAGAGCTACAAGAGTTGATATGATTATCACCTCAAAAAAAAAAATAATATTGCAGGAATGAATAATTATAGAAGATAATTCTAGGCTAAAATCTCCGTATCTGAATTTGGCAAGGTGAAGATTGAGATTTGAAGAAATTTTTAAAGATGTGATAAGATTGTTGGACGAACAATATCCATTATAGCATTTCCAATTTTAGTATTTGTGATTATTATTTTAATGTTTGCATTATTATGTATGTAAAATTGGTACTGATAATTGTTGAAATCTGGAAGCCAGAAGTTGCTATCTGGTCAGGCATTTTTCGTTTTCAACTGCCTAAGGTATTATGGTACTACTAATATAGTAACAAAAATGCACCAACAAACAAATGCAGAACCCCTTGTGTGTATCCCAGTTTCATGTTTGGCAACTCTTGTTAAAAAATGTTCATAAGCTTTTCATAGTCAGTTTCTGTCAGCCATGGTTCGCATTCTGATTGAGAATGTTTTGCAGACCAACTTATCTCTTATTTCATATTTGCAAAGAAGATGGATTTTTACCATAGGAGTAATAGATTTATCCCAGGAAATGTTGCATTCCCTTACTTGTACTGTTTTCAAACTTTCAACAGTGTAAATTAGATTTTTTAAAAAAAATGCTTATCGTTTATAGAATTGAGATATAGCCCTTTGATGAAATTGTAATTAAAATGACAGTGTATCCATACTGTGTCAAAAAATCTATCTCTTTGACCTGTCGTTGCAGCTCATAAAGAAGGTGTAACAGGACTTTGATATCATCTATTATTCGACACAAGTAGAAAGGATATGAGAGAAGTGTCATTACCAAATATAAGAAATTTTATTAAGATTTTTCCATTATCTTCTAAAAGCTCTATAATTTTTGGTTAGAAGTTTATTAGCAAATTTTAATTGCTTGCATCATCAACACATTTTCCAACCACATTTTTATTTCACATATATCACATAAAAAAAAGTGCTGTAGCACTTTTTTCAAAAAATTATTCCAAATAGTCTACTATCCAAACACACTCTTTGTTCAACAATTCTATCATGTACTTCACTATTTTTGACTTACCAAAGTTTTGTCTTCTCACTTATATTTTGGATAAACTCACTAGAATGTTTTTCAGTAGTCATGCTGCAAACATAATAAACATTACCATTGCCTGTCTAAGATACTGATTTCCTATTTTGAAGGTTTCTGTTTTATCACTTAGCATTCTGGATGACATTGTGCAAGAGAACACGTTGTAATATGTTAAACATGAGCTTGTACAAAGTAAAAAAAAAGACTGAAGTTGGCCAGTGATGCTAGCTTACTACGTACTACAATCGGATTTTAAGATCAATGCTGAACATTTTTGGTTGCCATCATGCATTTTCTCAGTATTGATTACTGAAACAAGAACAAAAATAACAAGAATGAAATGAAAAAACCACTTGAGTCTTGGTGGTTATTTCTTCTGTTGGGGCTGCTACAGAAGAGAGCAATTGGGTCCATAGTTTGTGACCTCAGCTGACCATGACGAAATCTGACTCTTAAAATTCAGAATGAGCCCAAATGAGAAGACATGATGAGAGCAAGCAAATGATTGAAGATCTTTTGTTGGTCCAACTTCCTGATAGGCCACTGTTATTGCTACAGCAGTTTGTGTAGAGCTAGGGCAGATTTGCTTAACTCACAACATAACCCTTTATAGTTCACCTCAATTACTCAAAGTCATTTCAGATTAAAGCCATTAATCTAGCCGAGTCAAGTCCGAACATCTAATGATAGAATTTGACTCGAACGTTTATCGAGCTAAATTCGAACTAGCTCAATTAGTAGTTTGAGTTTCAAAAGGTGTTTGAGGTCAATTCGTCAAAATTGGTTTTAATCTCGAACTCGAGTCGCAAAAGCGACCGAGCTTACCAAGCTCAAGTGGGTTTGAGGCTCGAGTTCAAACATCTAAACCTGTTAACAAATTTTTCAGAAAATTTCACTACCAAATCTACATTTCAAATAGATGTAGAAATCACAAATTCATAATATAAATTGATTGGATCAAACTCCCTATTAAATTCAAGTTTTCTACATTCAAAGTAGTCAACCTAAAGTCTAAATAACTTGAGTTCAAGTCAATTATAGATAGCAGCCATTGGCTCTACTAAGTTGGCGCCATGGTGGTCGGTAAATGTGCGTGTCCTTTGTCTCCTTTAGTGGTGGCGGCAGATGGGTCGCAAACTCACAGTAAAAGCAAATGGTAGTGAGCTGCGGTGACTGGTGGACAGTGGTGAGGTGGTTTGGGTGGTGAAGATGATGACTGTGGGAGAGGAAAGAAAACTAGGGTAAAGAGGTTTGGGAAAATTTCATTTGGGATTGAGGAATTAGGGTATACATATACATTAGTTATTACTAGATATTGTGAAATGACACTCAGCCCCCCTGTATTTTGAGCCTACTAAGTAGTTTCTCAAGCAGAAATTGACTTGACTCATTTACTAAACAAGTATTTCTTCGACTCAAACTCGACTCGTGGGATATAGTGGTCGGTGCATGCGCATGTCCTTTGTCTTCTTGAGTGGTGGCGGCAGACGGGTCATAGACTCACGGTAAAAGCAAATGGCAGTGAGCTGCAGTGATTGGTGAACAGTGGTAAGGTGGTTTGGGTGGTGAAAATGATTATTGCGGGAGACGAAAGAAAACTAGGGTAAAGAGGTTTGGGAAAATTTCATTTGGGATTTAGGAATTAGGGTATATGTATACATTAGTTATTATTAGATATTGTGAAATGACACTCATGCCCCTGTATTTCGAGCTTACTGAGTAGTTCACAAGTCGAGATTGACTTGACTCATTTATTAAACAAGTATTTCTTTGACTCGAACTCGACTCGTCTATTGAGATAAATGAGCTAGGTTGAGTTCTTAACGAGCCAAGTCGAGCTTGGCTTGCGAGCTACCCAGTTTGTTAAATAGCTCTATTTCATATGGATCTTTCAGTTGCTAGTTATTCCAAACCTCAATAAAATAAACATCTTTAAAAACTTCAACTGGTTTGCCCTAATTTTAGCAGGGGCAATCTAGGTATTTTGGTAACTTTAAAACTTCAATTGGTTTGCCTTGACACTAGCGGGGGCAGTCTAGGTATTTAGGTAACTTCAACAGAAACCTTTTACTCTAATAATATCACTAGCTATCATTAGTGCATATTTTTTTTTTGGTTTAATCATTAATGGATTCTTCAACATCTTTCTAAGATATCAAAATTCATGTTAATTAGATTATTATAGATTCGGATTCTAACTTCTAAATCTTATGCTGCTAGCACTTATCATATGAATGTACATATTAAAATTACACACTTTCTCAAATTTAATATCACTTTTCCAAAAAACTAAAACATGAGCTCCTCCTTAACAAGTTGCTCCATTAGCCAAAGTTATATACTTTTCAAAGAAACACAAGTTCGATATGGATGTGTTTAGTGCCTGTTTAGATTGCTATTTTTGTAGTTTTTATTAAAACATGTATTGTAGCAATTTGATATATATAAGTTAAAAAGATGATTGAAAATATATTCACAAAGAAAATATAAAATGCATTCTATTTTTTGAAATGAACATAAGCTCGATATGAGTAGAATTGTTTAAAAAATATTGTCCTAGAATTTGATTTTAGGAAAGAAGAAAGTTGACGACATAAATTTTCATACCAACAAATTTGACAAAAATAATAACCCTAAAATAGGTTTGTTTGGATCGCCCATTTTTTGGAGAGAAAAAATTTTCTTGTTATATCATAAAGGTGTTTTCGAATTATTTTTTTAAATTTTATAACTTATGTTTTTTATTTCACATACATTACCGCACATGCTATTTTCATTATTATTAAATAAAAAAATTTTCTAAAGAATCTTCCAATTTCTATCCAAATATATTTCGGATCTTTAACAAACAGATGCCTAACATTTTCCTTCCAATATTTTCTGAACAATCCATATCTAAATTTGTGGAGGAAAAAAAAAAACAAAAAAACTTCTCTTACTTTGCAAAAGTTTTGGTAAAATTCTTACACTGTCTGCTCAAATAGGCTTCTCAGCTGTCAGCAATGTAGACCGAAACCCTTCCAAACCCCTCAAAATTTCCTATCCCCAATTCCATGCACCCAGAAATAACCAATGGATTTCTTCAAACCCAAAACCCCAACAACACCAGCTCCTCCACCACTACCATCACCGCCACCGCTGCACCTCCTCAACCAAGCCTTCACCTCTCTGCAAACCCAATTCTCCAACTTTCTCCACCATTCTCCCCTCCCCTTCCCCCTCCCGACCGCCACCAATACCCCACAACCACCAGCAGCACCACCTCTTCACCACCTCAACCATGCCTTAAATTCCCTCCAATCCCATTTCTCCAACTTCCTGCCACACTCTCCCCTCCCTTTCCCCCTCCCCACCACCACAGGCTCTTCTCCTGAAAACCCCCCTTGGGCCAGAGTTTCTGATAGTACAACCCCACCACCTCCTCCTCCTCCTTCTGATACTGTAATTACTAATTCTGATGCTAAAAGTAGGAATCTTGGTATGAGTACAGAGGCTATTGAGGAGCGTTTAACTGGGGTCCCTGTCTATGCTCTCAGCAATTCTTCTGAGGAATTTGTGTTGGTTTCTGGTGAAAACACGGGGAGAAATCTCGGCTTGTTCTGCTTGAATGAAGGTGATGCTAAGGCCCTTCTTTACCAAATGCAGTCCATGGATCCCTCCATGCGTGATGGCTCCAAAGTTGTTCCTGTAGCTCTCAATAAGGTCCGAAGAAAATTTACGTTCGTAAATTAAGTAAAAAGGAAATCTTTCTGGATACTTGGCTAATTTGATGAATGCTTATACTCAGTTGTGTGTATTATATGCCTCCTTTAATCAATTATGAGGAAATTGCTAATGATACATGTATATCTGGATAAGAACTAGCTTCTTGATGTTTGATGTTTGTCAAACAGGGTGATCATCAATGTCCTGGTTTTGGATGTTGTTTATCATATGCCTACTTAGTGAATAAGGGAGGACAAGTGTAATTGGTCACATGTAATTAAGGTGATAGTATACGAACTAGCTTTTCCGCTTCATAGGATTCTTGATAGAAATATGCAATGGTCAGAGTCTTGGTGTTTGACAATGTTGAAATGGCATGTTATGTAGTTCTTGGAGAAAGTTGGGTGGATGTTTGATTTAAAGATGACTAGGTGGTTTTCTCTATATGGATGCTTATTGGAGCACAGAAGTGCATTTCTTTTTATTGATAGCTAAATGGTGTAATGCTAGACACTGGAGCCTGATGGGGTGAATTGCGTTGCAGGTATTTCAGCTTAAAGTTGATGGGGTAGCTTTTAGGTTGATTCCAGAGGCATCTCAAGTACAGAATGCAATAAAGGTAAAGAATTTTACAGTATGAACCAATTTAATAAAATAAAGTTATTCCTTTGTTTTTTATTTTATTTTATTTTGCAGTAAATTCACTGTACATATGAGTCGAACTTGTTTGTTGAGTTATGATGTGTTTTCTGAATTTCTTTTTTTTTTTTTTTTAGAATGGCAGTGTTGTCTAATTTTCAAGTAGTTTCTGTTGTATGTTATCATTGGAGAATGAAGGGTCTAGAAACATCACATTTTGGTTGAATGCTGAAACTCCAAATCATTATTTTTTTTAAAATGTACATGTGAGATGGTTTTCTTTCTCTTTTTACAAGCAATGGTGGCATATCTGGAGATAAGCTCTTCTGGTCAATTTGGCTTTCTTGCAATGAATGTGTGCCTTGCATCTTTTCTGATATTATATGATGTTCATTAACAATCAGCAATAGAATTTTGTGGGAGACAACAGTAAAATTCTATGCATGCTTGGTTTGCCAAGAATTGCTCTATCCTGATCTTGTCTCTCTTATAGTTTATGTTGTTGTCCTGTAGTAATGGTGAAATATCTCCAGTTTGTTTATGCATAAAACGTCCAGGAGACTTTAAAATCTATAACAAACTGAAAATAAAATTGAGAAACATGAGTGGTATCTATGTTAATTTTGAATATGAGAAGCAAGTCAGAAAATTGTTGTCCTCCTTCCTTTGGTGCTATATAAATATTAACTCTGAGTGTAAGGAGTATTGTCAGTAAATTGTTGGCCTCCTTTCTTTGCTGCTGTATTAGATATTGTGGAACGAGTTATATCTAGAGTTTTACAATGTTCATGAACAAAAGTGCACCCTAATTTTACGCACCTTTAAATAATATTGAACCACACACTTGGATATAGGCTATTAGTTTGGCCTAAATTAAGTTTATCGCAAATACTACGTCCACCATATCAATTAATTACATATGAATTCTGTTGCTAACTGGAGGTCTGGAATGTTTAATCTAACTTCATCTTTGCTTTTTCTGTAGGAAAGGAAGAAGTCTGGTACACATGATGAGAGCTTTCCCGGTGTTCCAGTTTTCCAGGTTTATCCCTTTGTAGTAGTAGATTATTTTCTTTCCCACTTCTCTTGGTCTCACCCTCACCACACTCACTGACACCTTTTTCTTTTCCTCCCCAGCACGGCAGCACTTTTTTTTTTTTTTTTGCTAAAATACGAAAATGTTTGGGTGGCAGCATCTATTGGTTCGACTTAATTTTTCTCTCAACAGATTTTCCTTCTTAGTGCTACAATCACAGTGTTAGCATGTGAATTGGAGTTTTTAATGTGTTTGCAAGGAGGAAATATTTGTTGATAAGCTGTTAAATTAGAAGTTGAGACCATAATCCTTAAGTGGAATAATTTGTCCATTTAACAAGAAACCTGAAAACAAAGGGTTCTGTATTTGAGCTATAGTGATGATTCATGAAGGAAATTCAGTTTAGGATGGTTTTGCACATTGTCAAGTTTAATGATTGTGCATATTTCTTGGTCAGTATCTCTTCTTCTGGAATGCTGTTGGCATTGTCCTTTTTTTGTTTGTTACATTCTCCAAGTTAGGAAATTCTCAAATGTTGAAATTAAGGATGAACAACGGGATATTGTTTCTGGACTCACCGTTAAGCACTTTGCTTTGGTTAGGGTCTGTTGAACTCATGCATTATATTCTTTACTAATGTATGATGTCAGTAATATAGATGACACACTTGTTCTCAAAACAATTTCTCCAGTGGGTATTAACAAGGCTTGTTCTACTGATCCCATGCTGCTCATAAACTACTAATGGCTAAAATGTGGTCTATATTGTAGGCAGTCCTTCTGCTCATCAATATTTGGTGCAAATAATTTTAACTTCTCTAAATGTGGTGGTTTTCAGTCAAAAAGCTTGCTTCTGAAGAGCCAAGACAAGAGATATCGCCCCGTCTTTTTTCGGAAGGTTAGTTGTTAGTTAAATTTAGCATTTGGATACCCAGTGTCATTCTTCCGTTCTGTATGATCATGGCTATTTCTCCCTTCTCTGCTATTGCGTAGGAGGACTTGTTAAAATCCCTGAATCGCGCAACTCGTTACAAGAGATTGAATCCTGCTTTTAGAGAGGGAGAAATTCAGGTAAAGTTTTTGGATGCTTCTACTATTATCAGCAGGTATAAGAGTACTCAAGCATCTCTAAGTTTGTTGTCTGTATGTATAAAACTATTACCAATTTGCATTAGGTAGTAATGTCCATTCTATGTCAAAACTTTTAGACATGTTCATGCTAAATCTTACCCCCGTGAGAGTGCATATAAGTCAAAACCAGATTCCAGAGGCTCTAAATTTTTTCAACCGCCAAACTATTGCTTCAAGATACCAACTTTTTACTTGATATTGTAGGTTGCTGTTTTTGAAGATATAATAAGAGGGATGAAGGTAAGAAAACCTTGTTGGTATGCTGTTTATTGCCAATAAAGGACCATATGCTGAAGTCTGAGTGTTTCACCCTTGAGGGTTTGCTAATATATTCTGACTTCTGCTAATGGTTGCCTATTGTCCAGCATTTCTTTCTTTGGATTTCAAGAGACCAAAATTGAGTTAAACACATAAATCAATAATGCAGGATGATTCATCTTCAAAGTGGGATGATGTTGTTTTCGTACCTCCTGGTTTTGATGTCGCTACCGATCAATCCAATCGATAGGCAAGCCGCAAATGATACCTATGGAGGTCAACTATACCTGTTTCAATTCTCAATGTATCAGCCAGGTGGCAAGAGGGTTGATATGCCATTGTTTCAGTTATGCTTTATCAGCACTGTGGTGTTCCCCTAGTTATGTTACAGTTAGGGGTGAGAATCGGAAGTGAATTCGGTAATTCGGTAATATGAAATCGGAATATTCGGAATTTTTATACTGTTGGTTACCGTCCTAATTCGATTTCGAATAACTAAATTCCGAATTGAATTCGTTTCGAATTCAAATCGGAATTCGGAATCATATTCTGAATTTCCGAAATCATCACTGAACATTGAAATGCAATCAGTTGAAGAAAATAAGTCTCAGCGTTGCAGTTTGCACCACAGGTGAATCCACTTTACAAACCCAAAATATTACCTTTCCTTCTTGATATGCCTTTGAGCTAGCAATCCTAATGTCAAGAGGAAGACAATAGATTTAACAAAATACAAATTTGAGCTACAAAATCAAATTTCAGCAAGCATGAAGATAGTATGAGCAGAAGTACAGAACAGATTCAACAAAATACAAACTTGAACTACAAAATCAAACTTCAGCAAGCATGAAGAAAGTACAAATCCAAATTTCGTCAGCATTTGCAAAAAATAAATAAAGAACTTGTCAATCAAATCAAACTCCTAAGCCAAGAAAGAAGGCAGGCAGCAGTATTAGCAGCACTCAGCAGTCAGCACCAATCATCATTCTTCAATCGATTAACTTGTCAAAGATCAATGATGGTAGGTTCAGCCCCATTCTTTACCAAAGCTACAAAAACAGCAAGCAACAACCATCATTAATAGGTAGTAGATGTTAAAAATATTAAGTGACAAAAATAAAAAATGATAATATTATACCAGATTCAAAGGCTTCAAACTCCTTCAAAGTTTCTTCCACATTGATTTCAGAAGTTGTTGACCTAAGCCAATCTTGAGCGCATATAAGGCCCTGAACAATTCTTGGAGTTAAAGAACTTCTAAAAGCGTCAAGAACACGACCTCCGATCGAATGTAGATTCGAAGCAAAGTGGAAATAGGAACAGCCAATACATCTCGAACCATTTGTGAAAGGATTGGAAATTTGATACTATTAGCCTTCCACCATCCCAAGATATCAAACTTATCATCATCATCTTCACAATCCTCATTAAGGTACTTATCCAACTCAGACTTGTTGTCCTTACCTCCAAGTTCCATTTTTTTCTTTTTAAACTCCATTTTGTACCTATTAGTGATTTTTTTGAAACATCTCAAGAAATGAATCGACTACTACTTCCGATTCACCTGAAGAAGATGAGGAAGAAGAGGTACTAAATGAAGGGAGTTCATCCTCTTATATTCATTAAACAACTCAAACATAGCTTCCTTTGCCATTTCCGCCACAACCTTACCTTCACTTTCCCCATACATTTTCATAACAACAAATTCAAAATACTCATATTTAGTCCTAGGATCAAGCATGGCAGCAATAAAAATTATCATGTTCATCTTTTCAATTCTCCCCCAATATTTGTCATACTTATCCTTCATAGACATTGCTATTGCACTCAATTCAAAATCTTCACTTTCAATCATCTCCTTTAAAATCCCATTTATGTGACTGATATCATTAAAAAAATCATTAGAGGTCACATATTTAGTTCCGTAAACTTTCACGGGATCATAAAATTTTCCGTAAATACAACCATAAATCTAGCTTTTTCCAATGATCTCATTGGCAATGATTGTAGTTCCCTGAACCATAAGGGATCTTGCTCCTCAAATCTTACAAAGGCTCTCTCATATCTTTGTGTGTGTCTAACATAATATATGTTGAGTTCCACCTAGTACAAACATCTAGGCTCAACAGTTTTTTACATTCAATTTTTTCAATTTCAGCACACTCTTTAAACTTTCTTAGCCTAGCAGGTGATTGCCTAACATATCTCATTGCCTTCGAATGCATTCAATTGATTCTCCAATTCTTTTCAAACCATCATTGACAACAAGATTCACAATATGAGTAAACACATCTTACATGCATCCATTTTCCCCAAGCACGCCTCTTACCCCAATTTTGAATTTTTTGTTTCAAATATGACACAAAGAACATCATTAGAGGATGCATTATCAACAAGCATAAAAAACATCATCAATACCCCATTCAAGCAAGCATTTCTCAATGGCCTTTCCCACATCAGTTCCTTTATGACTAGAAATTGGACAAAAATTTATTATTCTCTTGTTCAATTTCCAATCATTATAAAATGTGCAGTCAAACACATATAATTAATCCTCTGTATAGATGTCCAAGAATCAGTTGTGAGGCACACTCTACTACATGCATCTTTAATAACAGTCTTTAACCTTGATTTCTCATCTAAATAGAGATGATAGCAGTCTCTAGAAATAGTCCACCTTGAGGGAATCTTAAACTGAGGACAAGCAGTACGTATAAGAAGTTGAAATCCTTTTCCTTCAATGAATTTAAATGGCAACTCATCAACTATCAACATGTAAGCAATACTCTTCCTAACAGTTTCTTGATCAAATTTCCAGCCAATTAAAGCAGTCTTGGACTCATCCCCATCATCAGTAAACCCTAAGCATAAACTAGTTTGACCACTACCCTTATTGTTAGGATTCTGTTTACAATGTTTGAAGTGATTAACTAAGGGAGTCGTACCCCTAGATCTAGAGTCAGCAGCAATAAGTAAAGCACAGTACTTACACCTACCATGCTTGATGTTTTTCACCCACTCTACAGCAAAGTGATCCCACACCCAAGACCTCGGCTTGTATGGACCTCTTTTTTTTGAACCTTGTTGAACTTCAGGTCCTTCACTACCACAGCTATCATGAGATTCAGTTGGAGTTGGACTAAGAGGAGGATTATGAGATGCAGCTTCATGTTCCAACTCCTCCAAAGCATTCTTGCTCTCAATCGACATTATTCAATCAATTCTGCTATTTGTCAAGTGTCAACAAGTGACAAAAATATCAACTCATCAAGTTTTAACATAAGATCAGAAAAAATTTTGCCAACTTCTTAAAAATTTTTGGCAGATTGCGTTGATTCTTTACCTTTTTGGAGCTTCCGCTTGTCGCTCGTTGGAGGCTTGGAGGCTTGGAGCTCAACTCCAGTGACGCACTAGCTCAAAAGCCTCAAATGCTGAATAGATCGGAGACGGAGAGATGAGAGATCGGAGAGAGGGAAGGGTGGACAGCGGCTCTTCCAACAGAGAGGGAATGGAAATGGAATTGGGGATTGGGGAATTAGGGTTCTTCGAGACTTCGACAGAGAATGAGAGGAGAAGGAAATAATTTCTGATTTTCTGATTTTTTTCCTTTGTTAGGTTTTTAGTTTTCACTTTTGACCCTTTCTTTTTAACTTTTTGCCTGTTTTACTTTTTACATTTACCTTACTAATTAGTAATTACTACTCAGTACTCCGTATATAATACACTATATAATATATATAACTATATAAGTGTATAGAATATAGTCTATATACTATATATATATATATTATACAGACTTTTTTTTTTGAATTCGAATTCGAAAAATTCCGAATTGAAATCTCTATTACCAAATCCGTATCTAATTTGAATTATTTACATTCGGTAAATTTCGTTTCCGTCCGTATTTCCGTATTACCGATTCCGAATTTCTGATTTCAACTCGAATTCGGTTTGAAATTCAGAAATTCGAAATTTTGCTCACCCCTGGTTACAGTGCAACTCCCTTGTGCTTGCCTCGGTATCTCTATCGACACACTTGAGGCCTTGATGATCTCTTCTTGAGCAGTAATTTGATTCTTAGAGATGTGATTGTCAGAAGAGAGGATAAGGTTGTAACGATGACATTTCAACGTGGGTAGATGTAAATTAGCTCAAGTTATAACATCAAATATGAAGTTTAAATGGAGTAATGATACTTTTCCCTTTCCTGATAACTAAATCTTGAACCCATGGAGATTCATAAATTTGCCTCCTCTTAGAGAGTAACACGACTACTGGAGGGAGCAGGTGGGATTCGACAGATTCTGCCTTCGACATGTTAGAAGTAATCTCATGACACGCCATAAAGGATTACACCTTAAGAGGTTGTGTTGGGCGTTAGGGAGATCTAGACAGATGTACAAGTGGAGGGGATTGAAACGTGAGATGCAATAGAAATTTTCAGATGCGTGGGCGTATTTATCAGAAATTGAAGAAAAAAAAATAGTGTCTGATTTACGATGGAGGAGGTGAGGCTGAAGTAGAAAACATGGTAACATATGAAGGGGCGGAAGAAAAATATACAAATGTTCAGAGGGATTACTTAACAGATACCCTAATCTGAAGGGCCAATTGGAAAGTTGAATTACATGCATGGCTGTTGCCTTGTGATGATGAGATGATACTGGATTCTCAGCTTCTTTTGGTTACAAGAAAGTCAAGCATTTGTTAAAGAGATCGAAATAAGAGTGTAAAAAAAACTAAAGCTAAAACACATACCAATCGAAGTCTGGATTTTTGGTTTGGAAGATGAAATTGAAGAATTCATAACATCATGGGTGTATATGCAACGCTTGGAATGGACAAAAGAACTTGAGTTTGGAACTTCTCAGGGGGGACAATAAAATTGTGCTTCAGAGGCAAAATGCAAGTTTACTAAGTCATTGAATTCTCAATCAAGAAAGATGAAGTACCAATGAAGCCTTAATTTAGAAGTATAACAAGGAATATCATGGTTTAAAATAAACCCAAAAATAAAAATAAAAATCTCTCATCAAATTTTAAAAATGTCAAAGCAAGCAAGATTACGTCCATTCACAAGTGAAAATGGACAACATGAAGACTAGAAAAATAACTTTTCGTTCAAATTTCATGGTAGGTGCCCATTAGCTTGTGGATGATATGCAAGGGATGTCTTGTGCCTACAACCATATTTAAGCAAAAGTGAGTCAAACCATTTATTACAAAAATGTTTTCCTTCATCACTCACTATTGCTCTAGGGATACCAAATCTTGTGAAAATGTTCTTTTTAATGAATTTAAGTACTACTTTTGCTTCATTAGTAGGAGTGGCATTGCCTCTACCCATTTTGACACATAATCAACAGCAACAAGTATGTACTTATTATTAAATGAACTAGGAAATGGTCCCATGAAATCAATGCCCCATACATCAAATAATTCAACTTCAAGAAATACATTTAAAGGCATTTCATGTTTTCGAGAGATATTACCGGTCCGTTGGCATTCATTACAACTTTTAACATAATCTCTAGCATCTTTGTACATAGTAGGCCAATAAAAACCGGATTGCTATACCTTTGCCATTGTTTTAGTAGTACTAAAATGATCGCCGGCTTCACGGTTATGACAATGAAAAAGGATACTTTGTACCTCATCCTCCGGCACACATTTTCTAATCATTCCATCGGCACAATGTTTATAAAGTAAGGGCTCCTCCCAAAAGTAATATTTCACATCATAAAGGAATTTTTTCCTTTGATGATAGTTCAGCGCTTAAGGGATTATACCACTTACAATATAATTAACATAATCGGCATACCATGGTGAATCTTTGATAGTTAGCAATTGTTCATCCGAAAAATTCTCATTGATAGGAACTTCTTCTTTTGAAGGGATATTTTCCAAGTGAGAAAGATGATCGGCGACCACATTCTTGGATCCCTTTTTATCTCTAATCTCAATATCAAATTCCTGCAAAAGAAGAATCCAACGAATTAGTCTAGGTTTTGCATCCTTTTTACTCAATAAATATTTAAGGGCTGTATGGTCCGTATAAACAATAACTTTAGAGCCAACTAGATAGGATCTAAATTTGTCAAGTGCAAATATCACCGCCAACAACTCTTTCTCGGTTGTGGCATAATTAAATTGAGCATCATTCAAAATCCTGCTAGCATAATAAATAACATGCAATCTCCCTTCTTTTCGTTGACCAAGGACAGCTCCAACCGCATAGTCACTTGCATAACACATTAACTCAAATGGCAATGACCAATCCGGTGATGTTATGATTGGAGTTGTTGTCAATGCTCTTTTCAACCTATTAAAAGCATTCAAACAATTATCATCAAAGTCAAAAGGAACATCTTTACTAAATAAATCACACAAGGGTTTAGCGATTTTAGAAAAATCTTTAATAAACGGTCGATAAAACCCCGCATGGCCAAGAAAACTTCTAATTCCTTTCACATTAGTTGGAGGTGGCATTTTCTCAATTAAGTCAATTTTGGCTTTATCTACCTCAATTCCTTGAGAAGAAATTTTGTGGCCTAACACAATGCCTTCTCTAACCATAACATGACATTTTTCCCAATTCAAAACAAGGTTAGTTTCTTCACATCTTTGCAAAATTTTCTCAAGATTATTTAAGCAATTATCATAAGAAGATCCAAAAACTGAAAAATCATCCATAAAAATCTCCATGATCTTCTCGGCATAATCGAAAAAAATTGCCATCATGCATCTTTGGAATGTCGTCGGTGCATTATACAAGCCAAATGGCATTCGCCTAAATGCGAAAGTACCATAAGGACAAGTGAATGTGGTCTTCTCTTGATCCTCCGGAGCTATGGCAATTTGATTATACCCTGAATAACCATCAAGAAAACAATAAAATTCATAACCGGCAAGCCTTTCCAAAATTTGATCAAGGAAAGGTAATGGAAAGTGGTTTTTACGTGTGGCGGCATTTAATTTTCTATAATCTATACACACTCTCCATCCGGCTATAATTCTAGTGGGTATAATTTCATCTTTTTCATTCACAATTATAGTCATCCCACCTTTCTTTGGCACCACATGAATTGGGCTAATCCAACTACTATAGGAGATAGGAAAGATAATACCTGAGTCGAGCCATTTTAAAATCTCCTTTCTTACCACTTCCTTCATATTAGGATTCAAACGCCTTTGAGTCTCAATCACTGGTTTGGCGTTTTCTTCCAAAAGAATCTTATGCATGCAAAGAGTTGGGCTTATTCCTTTGAGATCGGAAATGGTCCATCCAATTACCGGTTTGTGCCTCCTTAAAACGTGTAGTAATTTTTCCAACTGCACATCATCAAGAAACGCACTTACTATAACTGGTAATGTATCATTTTCTCCAAGAAATGCATACCTTAAGTGATCCGGTAATGGTTTAAGATCAAGAGTAGGAGTTTGTTCACTTGAAGGTGGTGGTAAACCTTAGCTTTTTCCTAAACTTTTATAATAATTTTCTCTTTTGTAAGGTACTTGAGAGTTCAAAAAATTAGCCATTTGTAAAATTTCCAAATCATCATCTTCATGAAAAATGCCATCAAATAAACATACTTCAAGAGGATCGGATTCTTGTTTCATCCTACTCACATTTTGAGTTAAATTCTCAATCACATCAATGGCATAAATATGATTAGTAAATGAAGGAAAATTTTCAAGTTCATGCAAATTAAACTCAATTTCATCTTCACCTACTTGAAACTTAAGCTTTCCTTTTTTCACATCAATTATTGCACCGGCCGTAGCTAAAAAAGGTTTACCAAGTATAATTGGCATATGAACATCCTCTTCCATGTCAAGAACAACAAAGTCAACAGGAATTATGAAACTTTTGATTTTAATGAGCACATTTTCAAGCACACCAAGAGGATATTTAACTGACCTATCCGCTAATTGCAAGGAAATATTAGTTCTTTTTAGTTCACTTAATCCTAATTTCCTAGCAACACATAAAGGAATTAATGAAACACTTGCACCTAAATCACACAATGCATTTGAAAAATTAAGATCACCGATAGTGCAAGGAATTGAAAAACTGCCCAGATCCTTCAATTTTGGAGGGAGTTTGTTTTGGATCAACGCACTACATTCCTCCGTCAAAGCTATGGTTTCGCAATCCTCCAATCGTCTCTTTTTGGACATGATTTCCTTTAGGAACTTGGCGTAGGATGGAATTTGAGTGATAGCATCTGCAAAAGGAATGTTAATATGCAATTGTTTAAACATTTTAACAAACTTTTCAAACCCCTTATCAATTTTACTTTGCTTGAGCCTTTGAGGAAATGGAATGGGAGGAATGGAAATTTTATTTTTAGAGGATATTTCATCATTTTTCACTACTTTTTCCTTTCCTTTTTCCCCCATACTTACCCTTTGTTCTTCTCTCCAAGTCTCATTTTCTTCACTCTTTTCTTTTCTTTCAAGCTCACTACTCGAAGGTTCTTCTAGTTGCCTACCACTTCGGAGGGTAATTGCCTTGCAATGTTCTCTAAGATTGACTTCTATTTTGCTAGGTAGCTCCCCTTGATTCCTAGGGTTTATAGCATTAGCAATTTGACCAAGTTGGATTTCTACATTCCTATATATGGTAGTTAATTGGTCCATTCTCCCCTCTAGGCTCTCAAACCTTTCTGAAGTTCCTTTGGCTAATTTTTCCACCTCAATCTCCCATCCCGGTTTAGTTTCCATGGGTTGTTGCCTTGGTTGAAATCCCGGTGGATTTGTGGACTGTTGTTGATTATTTTGTTCTTTCCACCCAAAATTAGGATGATTCCTCCACCCTTGGTTATAGGTATTGGAATAAGGGTTATTTTGGGTTGGTCGAGAGAAGTTGTTGACAAATTGTACCTGTTCAAAATTCACACAATTAGTATCATCATGATTTCCTCCACAATTTGTACAAGATGCAACATGAGCATTGGAATTTGAATTGCAATTCTCACCTTGCTTATTTAGCATTTTGACCATGTTGTCCATTTTTGCATTTAACATGCTAATAGCATCTAGTTCATACATACCGGCATGTCGTCGTGCGTTACCTCTTTCATTGGCCCATTGATAATTATTGGCCGCCATTTCTTCTATTAAGCGTTGAGTTTCGTCAGCCGATTTTACCATAAGTGCTCCACCTGCAGCTGCATCAATATGTGTTTTAATAGGATAGGTTAAACCATTATAGAAGGTTTGTATGATTAGCCAATCGGGAAGTCCATGATGAGGACATTTCCTTTGCAACTCCTTGAATCTTTCCCATACCTCATATAATGATTCACCTTCATGTTGAGCAAAACTTGTTATATCCATTCGCAATTTGACCGTTTTTCCAGGTGGAAAATATTTATTCAAGAAAGCTTTGGCTAAATCGGCCCAAGTTGTGAAGGTGTTTGGTGCATGTGAATTAAGCCATACCTTAGCCTTATCTCTTAAAGAGAAAGGAAACAATCGAAGCTTTATAGCATCTTCACTTACTCCATTTTGCTTGATTGTGTCGCTTATTTCCAAGAAATTGGCTAAGTGTGAATTTGGATCTTCCGTTGCATTTCCTCCGAATTGTTCTCTTTGGAGCATACTAATCAATGACGGTTGAATTTCAAAGTTGTTTGCTTGAATTGCCGGCCTAGCAATGTTAGTTTGTGATCCATCCATTTTTGGCAATGCAAAATCTCTCAAGGCATATTGATTTGGTCGTTCTTCCGCCATGGTTGCTAAAGGAGGTAATTCAATGAAAATTCCACCAATATTTTCCTCAATTCTTTTGCCTTCTTGTTGTGCAAGTCGCCTTAATCTCCTCAACGTTCTTTCAATCTCGGGGTCCAAAGGTGTAGTAACTTTCAAGGATCAGTGCATGCACTAGATTTAAAAAGAAAAACAAATGAAAATTAAAATAAACACAAGAAACCTTTATATAAATTTAGACTAATAAAGCTTACTTTTTCCCTAATATTAACCGAAGTCCCCGGCAGCGGCGCCAAAAACTTGACGTGGTCTAGGCTTTCAAGTTAAATTCACTCAATTATCAATCAATTATGGCCTCTTTACCCCGATTTTCCGCAAGTATACAGATCGTGGATTGAGTATAATGATAATTAAGCGTCGATCCCACAGAGACTTGGTTAAGTACTATGACTTTTTGGCTTGCTTTACTATCTAAATAGAAAATGATAGATGAGTGCAAAATATACAAAGTCGGGCGGTACAACCGTCCCTATTGAAAGCAATTAAAACCAACCGGTTAAGGTGGTAGAACCAACCCAAATTGGTGGTAAATTAAAAGTAAATACAAAGCAAATTAAAAACGGGAGAAGGCGGACTAAGCCGACCTAAGGAGCGAGGATTAAGCAATTAGAACCGACCGCTAGGTGTCGATGACATCCACTTGGCGGTAAACAAGAAAATAAACAAAACCATCCAATGGGGTAATCCTCCAATTGGCGGTATAAAATAACAAGTTAGAGAAGTTAGAATAGAGAAAGAGTTTCCTAGGGATTTGAATCCCTTGTTAGGTTAAGGATGTGTTCACTTAGTTAAGTTAGATTTTAAACTTGTGACTTGTCAAGGAAGTAACCTCCAATTTCATTTGTAGATTGTTTTCACAATGAACAAACATACTCATATTAAACCTTCACCTATTAACATGATGAATTAGCTTAACATAAGTTCATGAAACTCAATGAGTTACAAATATGATTCCTCCTAAATGCATCCCCTACTAACGTGAACATACATCCTAGGGTTCATATATTTTGAACTACATACAAGACATATTTCATGTACTAACACATGCTTGAATAGTTCATAATTAATGATCAAACAACCATGAATATTGAGAACAAATAAATGAACTAACAATCACACGTTAAACTTTCTTTACTTAAGTGAACAACATCCAATCCCTTACAAGTTCATCTCACCCCTAGGATAGTGAAGTTTAGCTATTCATATTAATTAAGCACATAAAACTTGCATAAGAAGTCATGAATGAACTTTAAGAAATGAAATGCAAAGGATAAAGGAACTCCTCCAATTGATGAAATAAGCTCTTATTCTTCACTTTTGCAATCCTAAAATTCACTCACAAGCTCACAAAGGATTTCTCCTTGTTCAATAGACCTCTCACTTTGATTCTAAACTAATTCTTGTCAAGAACTAGCTAGTTTCTCTCTCTATTCTATTCTCTTCTTTTTCTTGCTATTTCCCTCCTCCTCATCTCCTTTTCTTGTTGGAATACATGGGTATTTATAGAGGATTGAGGATGGAAAAGATTACAAATAAAAAGATCTAAAGTTGAATTTTGATGCCACAAGTCCACATTGTGCAGCCATCACCCGAAATTCTATCAGAATTGAGTTGGAAATGAGTTGGAATTGCAAGTTGCAAATGTCGATTAAGATCCATGACGTGGATCCGCGAGGAAGAGGCTCGCGGATCACATCGCGGATCACCTCCCCTGCTTCCACTGAGAGGGAGTCGTGAGCTAATCCATTTTTCCACTTGTCACATCGCGTTTCAACTCGCGAATCTAGTCTAAAATGTGAAAAATCTGAATTTTCGTCGTGAAATTGGAGCGTTAACTCCTCCGACTTTTGACCCTTTGATTTCTTGATAACTGAATTGCATTTTGTTTATTCCAATTTGGAATTTCATCGGCTTTTGATACTTCAATTCTTCAACTTTTCTTCCAAACTTCATTACCTTCAAATAATAATTCAATTGGGCATTAATTTGCTTAAAAAGCATTTTCTAATTGAATTTCACATTTGAATGCATATTAATAAATAAAGAGCTTAATTTCATCATTTTTCATAAAATAAGTACATAAAAATAGATAAATAAAACACACTAAAAGAGGAAAAATATTTACTTATCAGTAGGTAAACAAAAGTAAATTGTATTGGAGGCCACTGGATAGTGGCCTTAGATTCATAGTAACTGATTGAACTAATTGTGTACACTTTTAAGTTTAATCTTTACAGCTACTCTCTATCCATTTATGCAACTCTTAATGAAATCTTTTCCAGAGAAGTTTTAGGGCCAAATAGTCTTGGATGATTCTTCTTTAATCAAATTATAATTTGATCTCAGCACCTTGTTCTTCTGCTTTCTTGCCTTTTTCTTCTTTGAATTTTCCCTTCCGCAAAAAAATAAAAGGAATATAATCAGTATACATGTGAGACAGTAGAGGAAGATGTAACAGGAATATGTAAAAATTGAAATGTGATAAATAATTGATTCTTTTGAAACCAAGTCACGGGTTCAGACAATGTAAAGAGTACAAATGATTCGAAGTTCTTTTGTTAAAGTTCTTCTGGAATATTCTTATTACATGTTTTAATATTTGACTCTTTTCCTAGATTTAAAAAAAAAAAATAGTGAACCTGTCTCAACTTTCTAAAAGAAGAGCTACCCACTTCCTTTTTCAATTTTTATTTGCTTCCCTAGGCACCCACAAGAAAATTTGTTTACCAGAAAATGGTTAGAAGCTTTTCTTATTGGGAGAAGGCCGGTTTGTCATTAACCTACACCTAATTGTATGGTTTTGAGGTTCACTAATTTTATACTAGTAAAGAGTATATTTTACAATTATGAGATTCTTGGGATAAGCCATGATTGTAGAACCTATGCTGACCAAATTATTTAGCCAAGAAAATCACCTGAAAAACTCATCTACCAAATGAAAGGGGCCAAAGGGGTCATAGTTTAGGACTCGAAAAAGATGGAAATTAGAACCTAACGTAATCCTTTTCTTGCTCAGCCAAAATTTGGAAGCAAATAGGCATTAGGACACAAAATCTGTTTGAATTTCGTTTTCAATTTGGAGAATTTTTGAGAAGATATCAATGTAGATATCATAGATGTGAGACCAAAACAAAAAAAGAAAAAGGGATTGTTAGTAAATGTGGTTATAAAGTTTATTGAAAACTACATGTGTAAGCGAATTTTGGAATTAAAAGGAAAAGCACTTTTGCCAACTGAAATCATTTTCCATTTTGTGTTCTCTTTCTGTTGAAAATTGCTCATTTTGGCAAAAATATGGTCTTGGGTCGAGTAAGATATTTGCTTGAGGATATTATTATTCTCTCAACAATATGATGGAGACCGTCTGAAATTTTTTAGGCTAACGTTGCCATCAACCTTGATTACTCTCTCGTGAGGGAAAATTCTCTTCACCAAACTCTGGCTATACTAATTAGACATAAATTAATATCTCTGTACTACACTGATTCTTTATAGCCATAGGCCCATAGCTCTGGTCATATAACGATATTTAATATCTTCTTAGGGAAAAATGCATGCACCATATTAATGAATTATCTTAAATAGGTAGGAATGATGAACTTAGAATAATTGGTCAGTATTTTTATTTATTTATTTTTTTACTTTAACAAAAAAATGTGGAATTCGAGAAGTAGGAAGGAGAAAGGAGAAACTAGAATTCAAGATCACTAAATCTGGACGCATAATATTAACCGCTAAACCAAGGTACAAGAAATTTGCAAGACTAGAAGTTGGCCAAGGGTCTAGCAATAGTCTAGCATTTCTTAGATCATAAATAGCATCTAGCATCTAGGTCCTTTCTTTCTTTCCTAGATAACAATTTAGTAAGTTTTTGTATTGAAAGAATTCTTGAGTTTTATTAGAATTCTTAAGTTTTATTTTTAGGTTGTCTTTTGATATGTTTATCCATTCTACATATTCGTCGCAATGATGGTTTCAATTACTTCACAGATCAGAAGCAAAACAGATAATTGGAGCCTATGTACAAGATCCCTTTCTCATTACTTGTATAAACATAGGACATATGACCAGAGGACTTTGATTTCCCAGGTTGTGAAACTATTATTGATGTATATCAGCCATCCAAAGCACAGAAAAGTTTAGTGTCCATTTCTTGTACAAATTGTCACTATTTCTGATGTGCACCAAGTTGTTTCACAATCAAGTTATCTGGTCAAAATCCAATAATGTAGTACTACTTATGTCTGTATATATCTTCTTCAACTTTGTTAGTTTGTTGGTCTTTTCAAATGATTGAATGTAGACCCCCTGAATAGGTTATAAATAATGTAAATAATTCAAAATTGAAGGTTCACCAAAAAATAAAGCACTTGAAAAGTAAAGTTCATTATTTCAGCTCATCTTCTAGTAAAGAGTAATCCCCCTCCCCCCTCCTCCCTTTTTTTCTTTTTTGTTATTAAGATTAGATAACAAGTAATGTATAATGGCGGGATCAATATTAATGTACTACATCTAAACAAGATTACAATCAATCGTATAATTCTTTGTTTTTTAATGATCAAATAACAAGCTTTGTTCGATTAGTGGATCAAAATCAATAATCAATAGACTACAACTCAACAAAATTACAATCAACCGAGCAATGATAAATAAACATCAACATAAAATTAAAGTAGATTCAAATTTGTAAGATTAGAATTCAAGAACTCTCATTTCTTGCTCCATAAATTCACAACGTAGTGATTATTTCGATCACGGGTTGTTCATGCATTAACAAAATGGATGATCCTAATCCAAACAAATGAATCAGAGTGGACCCTTTCACCCTGACGGCGGTGGGCTTATAGCCTCACACTGGATAGGGCATTAGCTGATGAACATACCCTATTGGTCCACTTTCCTACTTTTGGTCTATTTAATTTTGGCGTCTAGGTCCACTTTTCCTACTTCAGATGCACCTAGAGTAGAATTGAAAATTGAACTACTTTTCATTATTTCAATTGGGGAGCCCTTGAGAGTTGAGATAATGAATTGTTTGTTGGATTTTACTTTTGATGTGTTAATAAAGGAAAACATATAGCTAGAAGCCTATGCAGATGAGATGAATTATTGGAGTGGTTAGCTTTTGTAACAACTAATATACAAAGATAGATATTGGTTGGTTAATTTGATAAATGATACCATACATGACAAAACATTCCCCTTCTTGTACTAAAGAAACAAAATGAAAAATTGAGAACTCAAAAATAGAACACTCACATCTTAGCCTCAGATTTGATTGCTTTTGTCCATAGACCAGTTAAACTACAATTTTGTATGTTTTTTTTTATGAGAATTAAAAATATAGATAAGAAGTTGCATATGTTTGAATTTTGAGTCAGATGATTCTAAACTATAGCTTGGGTATCTAATTTGTGTAAATATGTTAATTTGGATAACTTCTTGTCGCCTGGCGTACAAATGAAAATTATTATATTCTAGGGACAAGGTGTTTCAGAAGGAGGAGGAAAAATACTCTGAGAAAAGATTATTGGATTGGTAATTTTTGTTCCTAACACATTTAATTTCATGCAAAAACTACTAAAAGAAATTAAACCTATAAATTAGCATATCATGAGATGAACCATTTACACCTAAGAAAAGCCTTGAGTTGGTTAGATACTTCTTTCACCATATTTTTACCACGAATCCCGCGGCATATAAACAAATTTGAAATCTTTATTTAGAAAACTCCATTTAATTGTTTGTGGACGATGAGTGAATGTACTAATAAGCTTTTTGAAGTCTGGAAAAGTAAAAGTACTGGATTGAGCTACAGTTTATTATCAGTTAGATACTGTATCCAACTATGGGATCATTTAGTTACACATTATTATTTTTCATGTGTTAGTGGATACAACACTTTTGTTTTGTAAACTAAAAAATGTCATGAAAGTTGTCAGCCTGTGAAGTATGCTATGTTGAATGAAGAGTAGAATCTACAGAATTTATTACGTTTTTTTTTTTCTCCTTTGAGGGTGGAAATTAAGTTAAACTTGATTGAGACTTTTGTGAAGGTGGCTTCTTTCTGTAGACCCATTACCAAATTATGCCTTTATTCTACTTGTTTGTTAGATCCCTCTTCTTAATTTGCTAAAATAATGACGTTTATCACCAACAATTGAGTACTAGCTAATTAAGGAAGCCATCATCGAATACTAAGAAAATTTTACTAATTTTTTAGATAATTAGAATCTGTGTATGTCTAGTATCATTTCTGCCATCAATCTTTCTATATTGTCAGGGTAGCAGGTCTAAATGATGACACATAATTCTATATCATTAAGTGACACTTAGGCTTGAAAATGTACACCAAGAACTAACATCATTCTATTAAAAATGATCGAAAATTCATCACAATTTTGCTTTCGGAACATCTAAAGTTCTAAACCACTTGCCAACTTGATTAAAAATGTAATCCACACACAGCTAATACAAGCGCAGGAAGAACGAATTACAAGTGGGATTCATGGACTCAGCAAATGTAAGGATTCCCATGACTGAAGAAGTGACCCGTGATGATGACCAGGCAGCTGTAAAATTCCAAACAACATCCTGTTCTTCAGCATTTTACCCATGTATTCAACTTGTGATGTTATTTATGTGGTTCCGCGGCTTATCACCAGCTGGATATTGAGTTCCTCTGGGAGAAAATGTCCTGGATTCCCAGCTTTACCACTTCTGAACCATAAATTTCTAGTATTGCCAAGAAAGAAAGCATCTTTTATACTTAGTCGAAATCTGCCCAAAAAAAAGATCATCTAATTGGGAGATGAACAAGGCTTTAGCACGTTTAAGTGTCTCTATTTTAGGTAGAAAGACCACTAAACCTAAAGGAGAAAGAAGCACAAGATTAGACAGACAGAATATTAGTAACTGTTTAGGTAAGGATTGATGCTTCATTTCACTATTTTGCATGATGCGTTCTATAAATGTTCAGTAAACATCAAATTTTTTGCAAGCATGAAAACAGCTAGAAATAGTACAAACTGTTACATACAAACAAAACAACACTTCCCCTAGTTTTAGGGTTTTGAGTTTTGACATCGACTGTGGCCACAATTCACACTCTACCCTCCTTTTCATGAAAGTGAACTTATTGAAAGAAGTCAAATTAAGTGCTACACACCGTAAGCTCTTAGCTGGCTCTGGCCTTGTTGAAGTGACTATGGCCATAAAAGCTTGCACATCACGCAAAATTTTGAACTAAATAATACTAAGAAAAAACCAAAAAACCAAAATGTAACACATCCCTAAGGATAAGATAAGTTTGAGAGGGATTGATTGGTGCTTCATTCATGTACATGCACAAATCACGAAATTGTTTTTTTTTTTTTGACAGATTTTATTAATATTGAACCTACTATAATTGCAAATTCGACATTATCTAAAACCAATCAGCATTCAGCATGCAAGTAATTTACTAGTCGAGAATAGCAATTTGAATTCACCCTTTTGAGCACTTGCATTTCTTGAGTGTAGTATTGAGATTATTAAACTTTTACACCACTAGAAAACTGCCCTTGGTGTATACAGTTGCTTTGAAATATCTCCAACGTTCCATTTATTCAAAATTTCTCAGTTGAAAATGGTTCAATCTTCGCAAATAGGAAAAAGGAAAAAAAATTGAAGTTGATAAACAACACATTTAGTTCATTGTATCAATCTCCTTTGACTCATTATACTTGTCAGCAAGTACACAATATGGTTGGCATCCACTGAATGGTCCACTAATCATACCTAAAGGAGGGCCATACCCACATCTCTCATAGGACAGAATCATTGTTGGAAGCTCCCTCTCAAGCTTCTTAACTACACACCAAAACTCCTAAACCCACCAATCCCCAAACAAAACAAAACCTTCCAGCTTTCATGGTGCTCAGCTGGCACCAGCCTTTAGCTAGGCCTCCCCATCCTTCAGGGCCCTCCATCTCTCCCTCATTGATCACAAGCATTTTGCTACCCCATTTAATAATAGCTATGTACAGCTCTCCTAAACCCCTATATATACATCGCAAGTTCTAAGGTTTTAGTCGCAAAAGTAGATAGTATCATATTCGCGACAAAATCCCATTAACAAAATGGCCTTTTCTCATATTGGAGTTCTAGTTTTGTTAAGCTCATGCATGGTTGCTTATGGTGGCAATTTCTACCAAGACTTTGATCTTACATGGGGCGGTAATAAAGCAAAGATTTTCAGCAGAGGGCAGCTTCTTTCCTTGTCTTTGGACAGGGTATCTGGTTCTGGTTTCCAGTCCAAGAGAGAGTATCTGTTTGGGAGAATTGATATGCAGCTCAAACTTGTTGCTGGCAACTCTGCTGGCACTGTTACTGCATACTACGTACGTATCAACTTAACTACTATTACATTAGTACTACACTATTCTCTTCAACTACTCTGCTAAACAGTGTTTTTTTTCAAATGCTATTCTTATTTTCCTAAGGAAAAGCTACCTCATACTACTGAAAAACCCTTTCTATCACCCTTCCCTCAGCAGAATGGACAAGATGGTAAAATTTTTAATCCTTCTCCAGTTCTATGCTACTATTCATTCCAGTTGTAACAAACTTAAGGAGTGGGATTTACAGCTAACTTCTTTCTTTAATCATAGCTCCATTAGATAGTTAAACAGAGTATTATTCTGCTAGAAATTACTCGGCAAGTCAGTAACAAAACTGGCATTAAAATGGCCCTAGAGCCACACTAGTAAGCAGAGTCATCCATCAAGCTTTCACGATTTTTTTTTTTTTTTGGTCTTTCCTTGCTTAATGTTCATTATGGAATAATATGTGCTATTCCATGTTTCTTTTGCACTTGTGCATAACAATCATTTGGTTCTTGTGCAGTTATCTTCTCAAGGACCAACACATGATGAAATTGACTTTGAATTCCTGGGAAATGTTACTGGTCAGCCTTACATCCTCCATACTAATGTCTATGCTCAAGGAAAGGGAGGCAGGGAACAACAATTTTATCTCTGGTTTGATCCAACAAAGAATTTCCACACTTACTCAATCATCTGGAGACCTCAACACATTATGTAAGCACAAGGCTTAATTTCTATGCTTCCTAACCGATGATTTAATATGAAATTTTAATTAATGATATTCTGTACTTGCTCCTGCAGATTCTTGGTAGATAACACTCCTATCAGACTGTTCAAGAATGCTGAATCACTTGGCGTACCATACCCAAAAAACCAACCTATGAGGATTTACTCTAGCCTATGGAATGCTGATGAATGGGCTACAAGAGGTGGATTAGTGAAAACTGACTGGACACAGGCACCCTTTACTGCATACTACAGGAATTTCAATGCTCAGACCCCTAGAGATGGTAAGTTCTCCAATGGGGCATGGCAGAACCAGGAACTGGATGCCTATAGCAGAAGAAGATTGAGATGGGTTCAGAAGAATTTCATGATATACAATTATTGCACTGATTATAAGCGGTTCCCTCAAGGATTTCCTCCTGAATGCAGAGTATAAAGATTCCACTAGTTGATCTTGTTTTGAAACTGAAACTTTGGAGATGGTTTTGTATAACTGTTACTGATATGAATTTCATTTGTTTATTCCTGTTTCCTTCATTTTGTTGTACCATGTTGAATAAATAAAATTTTCTAAGCTTCTTTGAGAATTTATTTCTTCTTTAATCACACTAATATAAAGAAATTTGAAGCTACTTTGTTTGAATTGTTTATCCAACTAGTCCGTCATCCTTCGAACTCCAATATCACGTCAATCCATAACATGACAGATATCAATTCTGGAGAACTGGCCATGCATGACTCAGCACTGCCATTGAGAAAATTCCAGATTGTGCTTTAACTATCTATCAGACTTGAATTGGGGTGAAATTGGAATTGTGACTTAATTTGAACAGGATACAATTCTAATTCGAGTGTTGCTGGAGATCCAAACACAATTCTCATGACATTTGATATCTAAGAATTTTCCTTGCACCGACAGCCCATAGACAATTTTCTTGCATGCTTGGACCATTTGGATGGACAGAAAGTACCATTTTGCTCTTCCTGTCGGTAGATAACCTTGTTCTTTTTGTTTATACAGAAATGTTCGTCTATGCATAAAAATAAAAGGTGTGGGCATGAAGACAAAAAATATAGACACTAAAATAACAATGTACAAAATAACAGCTTTTTTGCCATTCATTGAAACTTGTGTAATACAATGGATCTCATCCATTCAGTTCCATATCAACCCCATCCGGGTCACTAATTGTATGGCGCAATTGCTCTAGCAAATCAAATACTCCAGTCCCCACTAAATAGTGTGAGATGGATTAGCCAGGAGCACGGTTTGCAGGGTGTTGTGCGCCTGGATGTACAAATCAATTTATGCCTTACCCCTCCTTACGCACACATTATCCAAGAACCCAAGAAAAAAAAAAAAACTGGGGTTTGTGCTTTTGTACAGGAGGATTTGTATTAGAAGTAGTAGTCTGTCCAGTCCATTTGTGCAAACAATGATGCGTCTTCAATTATGCTTCAGTGTGGTCTGTTTCAGTTACATGCATTGCCTGCTGTATCCTAGGTCATCTGACAGTGACTTGAAGCCCTCAGTGATCCTGATTGAATCTCAATAATATGCCATCCAAAAGTACAAACTGTTAGTGTCTTCTGAAGAATAGGTATGACAAACAACAAAAACGTAAGAAAGTACACGATATTAAGGGATTTCAGCTAAAAAATTCTGAAGCAGGAGAGAATTCTCGATTAGATCCATCCTGGTTCCATTTTCTTGCCTAACTTCTAATCTGTCATGAATATTCACTTTCTTGTGTGTAGTCACTTGGTAAAAACCTGTAAAAGTAAAGAGTAGTTCTAGTGACAAGTTATCAGTGTTCAGCTGGTACCAGGGTCGAAAATTTATAGGCTTATGTGTGTATATGAATCCGACTGTGCAAATTAACTTTTTTCACCCTTCATAGGAGGCTAAGAAGTGTTCACTAATGCTATACAACTCAGACTTTTCCATAAGAGAAAACATGAAACTAGAAAGAAAAGCAAGATACTACAGGGACATCACAGCTACCATCCTGAGTTAAATGCATGTTTATACCGACTGAAATAGAATGCTGATCAACTGGAAAATTAGAACTGAATTCACTGTCGGAAAGTTTTTGTAACATCTTACTTTCTGTAATTCAACTATCATAATCTCCAGACATAAGTGGCATAGTTTACTAAGACAGAGAGGCATAAATAAAATCTAACAACTCCACCAAAAAATGAGGAGAATTGTCAAATTTCCAGTAACATTGGCCACTTCAACAGATTATAAGACTCTGCCTGAAGCCAAAGTTGCAGCTAAAAGTCATACATTGCCGCAAGATGCATCAAATTGGGATGCTTTTGGCTTTTGCAGCCACAAGGCAGCTTACGAGATACAAGTGTACAGAACTTAGCTTGTGGAAGGACTTTGTGTTTTCTTTTATATCTAGTGCTTAGGATTTTATTGGAAACTCCTACCTTGGAACAACAGATTTTTCTTCAACTTCCTCTGGAAAAGGTCAATGCTAGTGGCTGGCTGCACGAAATGCTGGTAGGTTGTAACATGTAAATAAGTAATTTGCAAACCATGAAACAAGATGAAAAGGAAAAAATAAATAAATTAGAGAAGCATTTTGAAATATTTATATTGGCACTTAATTATTAGTACACATTCAAATCACAAGTCATTTGGATGAGGCGCCATTTCTCCTGTTGTTCTGTTTTTCAGTTCTTTTTCTAATGAGCATGTAACAAGCAATAATCTTGCTAAAATAAACCCACAAGCAATTACAAAAACATACAACCGTTTATCCAATTCTAGCTAGTAAAACTTCTTTGGATGGCTATTCAAGGGTGACGGTGAGCTCCTCATTTCCCATTTCCACTTGCTTTTCCTTAATTACTCCTACTGAGTCTCTAGAAGAGCGACAGCAGCCCCGCAATTCAAGCCTCTGCAGTGTTGGTATTTCTCCTAAACAAGGGGGAATCTCCACAAGCCTTTTACAATTTACCAACACTAATGTCTCAAGGCTGGGAAGATCATCTTCAAAAGCATTCCACTGTAATAAGTGCAACCGTTCTAATTTCAAGAAACTGAGATTAAGAAATTCTCCTTCGCGCATGTCCCATGTTGTCCCCTCGAATGCATCATCCAATAGTTTGAGTACTTGAAGATTGGGTAGTTTCCCAATGGTTGAAATTTCACTCCAGGGCAAGCAAAATCCTGACAATGTCAATTTTTTAACATTCGCAGGAAAGCTGAACTTACAAGATTGAACCTCATGAAGTGACTTGCCCTTGTAGGCCACCTTCAATGATTCAAGTTGGGTGAGGAAGTCCAAATTTGGGAACTGGATGCAGTTGGAAGCGTGATCCCAAGAATACAAAAACCTGCAACTTAGCTTTCGAAGATTGCACAGGCCTCTCATGATCTTCTCAGTATCTTCTCCAAATGCTAAATCTGGCATGGAAAGGCTTCGCAAGTTATGAAACTTGAAGGGCTTCTCTAGAAATTCTTGACTGCAATGAGGCAAGGCATAGGAGCCCCTTATCAGGAAATGCCTCAGTTTCACCAGGCGCCAAATAGTCTCTGGTACATGGATCTTGTGATTTTTTGCCAACATAAGAGTTTCCAGGTTCCGGAGGTTGCCAATTTCTGGTGGGATGCTCTTTCTTCTGTAGTGGTTGAGTGACAAGAACCTTAGATTAACCAACTCAAATATGTTAGGACAATAGTCGATATTGATGGCCCAAATATCTAACACTCTGAGGAGCTTGAAATTGTCAAAGCTGAATGAAGCCTTGCTTAATATACTCCCCGGATATATTATAGAGCGGGTACGTGGACAAGAAGTATTTACTCCCACGGCCACATGCTTTTGGTACAGATGACAGGCGGGGAGAGGGAGTCCAAAATACAACTGCGTTCGAGTTAATCTTGCTAAATGTGCTGGAATCAAAGAACGTTTCGAAAAACGGTATGATCCAGAACTGATGGACAAACGATATGGCTCATAAAATGAATCGCCAACTGAAGATGATTGTTCAAATCCGTTTGTTGTTAGCAAAAAGAACTCTTCTTTAGCTTTTGCCAAGGCAAAATCACGCAAGAGATCATGAACACGACTTGCTTTAACTCCACCTCGAGATCCTCTTTTGGAAATTATTACTAAGCTTCTAGCGATTAGATCATTCAAATACTTCTGAGCCGCACCCTCTAAGCCTTCTTGACCATCCTTTTGCAGTTCGACAAATCCTTCTGCGATCCATAACCGTATCAACTTACTTGTCGGGACTTCTATATCCTCACGAAACATTCCAAAATAAAGAAAGCACGGCTTCAAATGATTTGGTAAGTTGTTGTAACTGAGTTCTAGTATGCCCATGCACTGACCATTTTGATCTTCAAGAAGGTGAGCATTCAAACCATTTGCAACTTGTTGCCAGGATTCCTTCTTTCTGTCCTTTATCCCGAGTAGTCCAGCTATCAAATCCACAGCAATTGGTAGGCCTTTGCAATTTGCCGCAATTTGCTGTCCAACTCTGAGTAGTTCTTGGGGGCAACTTTCTTGTTTAAATAGCTTGACTTGCAAGAGCTCCCAACTACTAAGATCTGATATTGGATTCAGAAAAATAGTGACACTATTGGCTGTGATTTGTGAAGCAATGTTATGAAATCGACTTGTGAAGACAATTCTACTCCCATTATTATCATCTGGAAAAGAAGCCCTCATATCATTCCACGGCCAAATATCCCACATATCATCAACAAATATAAGATAACGCTTGCCTTTTAGACTTCGATATAATTCCAGAGCCAGTCCGTCGTCAGTCGTTTGAAGCACCTCGGAAGTTACTTCACTAACTTGCTGCAGAACGTCAAGCAACAATCTTCTCTTCTGATAGACCTGAGTTACACAACACCTTGCACGGGCATGAAAGTGCAGAAGAATTGAAGGATTTTCAAATATTGAATGAACTAGTGTTGTCTTACCGATTCCAGGCATCCCAACCACTGACAGAATCTGCAATGGTGTAACACCATTTGTGAGTTGCTTTGTTATCTTTTTTGCTTCATCCTCAAAAAGTTCCACAAAATCACCAGGCTTGTTTACTTCATTTCCAGCCTCATAATTGGATCGTGACAATGCTTGAAACTCTCCTGAATTTGCTTGTGACGAAATACCAGCAACATTGGAGGAAATTTTCAGGGCTGCAACGTGATGCATTGTTCTGTCTTTGATATCATTCACTTCTCTGCTTATAATCTTAATATCTTCAATGGCATCAAATAGGCCCAACTTATGATACCAAAGAGGTCGATCTCCGATGAAGAATGAGTCGATAACATAATCTATATGATACACAACATCTTTGAAACGTGTCCAGGGATCTTTCAGTTCTTGATGTTCTCTTGGTTGCTTAGCAATTTCAATAAAATCTCCTCTCATAGACAATATGTGATCATGAACCATCTCAATTTGATGCCACAACAGAGCAATGAAGTCATCCTTAGAGTGTAGCAGCTGTTTCATATTCTGAATAACAAAATCCACGAAGCCTAATTCATTTGTTTTTGGGAACTTGGACCTCTGGGATTTTGGCATTATGCTATCATAGATATCTCTAGCCTCTTGCTTGATAACGTTGAACTCTTCAAGCAAAACACGAACATCAAGGTCCAGTTGTCTGACAGTGTCCTCAGTAACATCATTGTCAATGAATGAGGGAATAACACATGCTGCCCTGCTCAAAACATGCTTGATTTGTAGAAACAGATGCTCCAATTTTGGATAAGTCTCAGTGTACTCTTGAGCTGAAGTACTCATGAGATAATCCCTGAGGATTTTAAACTCATCCTCGAGAGCATTGATCAGCTGCATCACACGAGTTTCTACACTTGCACTAACCTGTAATATCTCCTTAATTTTGCCTAGAGGTTCAAGATAAAGGAGTTCATCCAATGAAAAATCACTCTTTTGTAGAGAACTCGAAGCTTTCCAGGCTCTGAGATATACCTTTCTAACATCTGTCAGAATAACTTCAAACCTCTGTTGTAGATAAGAAAGTTGAAAATTCACCTCATTCAGCACGCGTTCATCCATCTCATTGTTGTCCGAGCACAAGTACATAAGACATACTGTGCTATCAGCTGCAGCTTCAGAATGAATCAGAACATCCCTCAACTTGTCATCATGCTCCATTGACCAGTATTTTTTTGTTTCTCTGAGTAAATATCCCAGATACCTGAGATTCTGTTCAAGAGCTTCAGTTTCCTTCCTCAGATTGACAGTGGATTGAGCGTTATATTTCAACAGATCCTTCAGATAGCCTAAAGTTTTGTCAATAAGTGCCACAACATCATCAGTTGTTGAGCTAATGGATCTTGTTGACTGTGAAACCAAAGCATACAATTCTTGAATGAGTGGCTTTATTGGATCAAGCTTTTCTAGTGCACGTGAGATCAAACAAACCAAGTTATCTGGTATCAAATTCAATGAGAGAGGTTGAAGTTCTTGATCCGCACTAAGGACCAAATCTTCAACTTGCCTTAGGATGGCTTTCAAGCCATTGTTGTTGATGTACCACTTTCCTGTGCAGCTGAAAAAAGCTTTGAGAAATCTTGCTTTCAATTTGAGAGTATGGATTTGAACCTTGACTGTAGCTTCCAGATCCCAGTTAATCTCAACCCACTCCAGAAACCTTAAAGTGTTGTCAAAGCTACAAGGATCTATAGTCATCTCCATAAGTTTCTATCCCTCTTTTGAATAGGGAAAACAGCCTGAAATCCTTTGCTTCACAGCTTAAACTATGAATTTTTGGCTTTCATACACTCTTTCCCTTTGAAATTCTTAGTCAACGGAAAGGGATCAAGAAGGAAAAAGTGAAAGAAGCCTTTTCTTTTTGCTTTTGTTCAAATAGCCAAAAATTAAAGAAGCCTCACTCCCTCAATACGAACTATTACCATTAAATAATTGTTTTGCTGTTTGCTTACATAGAGTCTCACGTATGGTTCTTGTTTCCGGCAATTGCTTGATTGTTCGCCTTTCAAAGATTATTTATTTTCTACAAAATTCGGAAGTTCTCTGATAACCCCCTTGTGAGTTCTCTCTTCGTTTCTTTTCAGTGACAACTTTCTTCCATAGGTTTTACCCTTTGTGATTCTCTTTCTCTTAAACTTCTTAATATTGTAACATGTCTATCGATTAATTGAACTTATGTATGAACAGTTACATAATTTAATTTGCAGCCAAAAGTGGAACAGCTTAGGTGGTTTTAAGTTCAATAATTGATGACAGAATTTACTGAAAGACCAATTGTTTGCTTGTTTAATCGATTTAAATGATGTAAAATGAGGAAGAAAGCACAGGAAAATTAGCCAGGCAGGGCAACTGCGATTATTAACCACGGAAATGAAAATGGAAGACATCAAGTAAATAATTTAAGCAAATCTACAGCGCATCTCCTTAGGAATTGCATGCTTACACCAACTGAAGCAGAGATGTTAATTAACTGAAAGAAGGGCAAAAATGGGGGGAAAAACCTTGATATGTTTATGAAGCATTTTATACTACAGATTGTCAAAATTCTTAAATGAAAGACAACCATAATCTTTTCTAAGTAGATGGGGCAGGAAAAAAGAAAAAAGAAAAAAACCGCCCTGTACTTACAAATGTAGAAAAACCTCAAAACTTCAAGTATGCTGCACTTCGCCTTACCATCATTTAATAAGAAAAAAATCCTGTATCTAACACATAATTACTGAGACAAGTTAAGGTGTATAACTACAATAAGACCCGTCTCTGCAGCCAAAGCTGCCCCTGAATGCTAAGATACTAACAGTCTGCCAGAAGATGCATCATTCTATCTTGCTTCAGGATTCTGCAGGCAGCTAGCATGGTATATGAACTTCTGAGCTTCTACTATCACTCTCTTTTTGCTCTCCATTTGGGTGATCAGGTTCTTGCTAAAAGGTCCCTGCTTGGAATAGACTTTTCTTCAATATGTCTGGAAAATGTCACCCTCGGTGGCTGTAGAGGCTGGGAAATCACAGCATGTAAGAAAGTAATCCTGTAATAGATGATTATACAAGTTTAGTAGAAATAGAAGCATTAGTAAACAGTAATTGCCACTTACTGTGATTCTGCAGTGCACATTCAGATCACCATTCATTTGGCCAAGGCGTTGTTTGGCCTGTTGTTCTGTTTTCAATGCTTTTTCACATGCTTCTCTTACCTGAAGCTGAAACCATGAATTATAGAAAAGATCAGATGCTTGGACATCCAGAGCTTTTCCCAATGTATGATGGGGAGAAGTTCATTTTTGTTATATTAAAGAGAAAAAAGTAAAGACAGTGCACAGCTTAATAGTTAGACTTACACAACCACATCTGCATTGGAGCTCAATGGTACTCATCAATCCATAAAACATAGACTGATACTGATTGAAACTCTTTTCCTGATTTTCTTGAAAATTCAAAGTAGTTCAAGTAGCGATACTAACTCAAAACATAAAAGCAACATGCATGATTTACGTTTCATATTTAGGATTAGATGGCTGGTAAGTAGTCACACTGGTGGGAACCCATAAACAGAAAGATCAAACAGAATGCAGGTTTGAAGTATAGATCTAGTGTTAAACATCTTCACTGGAAGTCGAATAAATCCACCTGACTAAACTCCAGAAAAAAGTATAAGATTCCTTGTTTCTAGCTATATAAACCCCGTGCTAGGAAAGATTAGATGTATGTTCCAAGAGTGAATGCCAGGTAAGTTTACTTGATCTGTATAATGTGAAGTCTCAACTTTCCTTTTGGAAGTACAAGTATGATCGGGACAAATTTTTTAGAACACATTTTAACACAGGACTCCCTGCTGCTAGATTAAGGAGCATCTGAAATAAATATTCACTGATCCACCTGAGCAAACTTGTCTTCTAAGGGTGCTTACTGCATTGGGAAAATGTAACAGAACACTGAATTTTACATGAAGATAAAAAAGAGTTATGAGCAAAAGACAAGCATCCTAACATAGAACTAGGTTTGATTTTGGAAGTAAGATGGAAAAAGATGCCCTTGCCAGATAAAGCTCAGCAACCACGCACCCTACGAACTGCAAAAGCAGGACAACAGAGTAGAAGATACATCAATACGCTCCTTTATTCAAAATAGTCCAGATGACAACCCTGTCAGGTCTACAAAGTTTGTGTATCAGTAATTCGAAGCAAATACCTAGGGTAAATTTAACTAGTAGGACATCAAACTGGCAAAGATGAAAAGCTTGAAGCATTAGAATAATTTAGCGATATATCTGACCGCAGACTTGATGATTATTTAGCAACTAGCATGTTGAGAAATTATGAGAAGAATCACTATCCTTCACTTCAGCTTCAAATTTTTCTCTGATGAAGTTAAAGCTACGAGTACAGAATTGCTTCCAATCTAAACAGCCCATTAGACAAGGTTCTGAGCGATCTGCAGGTTCCTCACCCGTCATGAAACATAAGACAAAGGACTTTGTGATCAAAGAGCATTGGATTTTAGTTGGATAGAGTGTTCTGCATTTCACTTGAATGAGAACGTGAAAAGAGAACAGATTAATCCGATAGGGGGCAACTCATTTAGTACAGAAAGCCAGAGATCCACAGAATGCAGCAAAGATGACGCACAAAATTGGGAGATGGGCTCTGACTAGCATAAAGACTAAACAAGAAGGGCAAAACTTGCATGAGTTGTATATTAATAATATCTGCAGTTATACCTTATTGAAGGGGAAGGCACCAAGACTGCTGCCATCAACTGCATATGTTTCCAATAAATTTCGAAGCTCAGCTAATTCATCAATCAAATCCAGAGCTACTTCTTCAGCATCAAGCATTTGATTTCTTGAGAATTCAAAAGCTCTTTCAGCATGCAGGCGAAAGGCAGCACAGTTCAGACAATTGCACAGCCCTCTGCATCCTCTTGGATTTCTCTTTAGTACTCCTTTTACAGAACTATCAGTTCCTTGAAAGGAAATAACTCCAATTCTTGACGAGTACTGGTCCAAAGAAAGAGATCTGATCTTGTCAGCTTTGCTATTGTTATTATCCAGGCCCTCAACCAGGCTGTTTTTTCCAATATCAGCTTGCTCATTCTGCGAGAATTCCAGTAGGGATTCTTTAGGCAAAAAGTCATCCTTAATGGTGGAGCATGACGTCCCTGTTGAACAGTTAGTTTCACCATCACAAACTGTGAAATCAGCTATAGGGAGCACTACTTCCAACTCTCTGGGCTTATTCAATTGAACATGTGTATATGTTGAAGTACTTTCCACTTGCAAACAATTTGGCATAGAACACTGAGAGATATTCTCAGAAGATGCAGGGTTAGACTTCCCATTAGAACTGCAGGAACTGGAGAAGGGAGTTGACAAATCTGGGCAGGAGTCATCAGATGAACCATCAATGGAATGGACCTTGACAGTATTTGGACAATTTGGTTCATGACTTTTAGCTTCTTTCTCCTGGAATGTGTCCACAACATTCTCATTCAAGAAGGCATCCTTATTTGAAGAAGCCAATAGTAGTGAATGCTGATTATTCTCCAAATTCTTCTGAATATTAGGTGATTGATCTATGTTGGTAGAACCTACAAGGAGAAATTGGTATAACAAAGATTAGTTTGTGAAAGCCTCTGCATGCAGATTTGAGGTTTAGTTGCTCTGAACAAGAGAAAAGATAAAGGATATCAATGATTTACTGTTTGCAGCATCCGTCAGGAAGGGCAGTAACCTTCTGTAGCTGAAGGAGCTTGAAGTTTTGAATATTTTCGACCGAGAACATGGATTAAGAATCTGTGCAGTGTCAAGACATCTTAATTAGCAAATTCGACCACTTTCAAGCATCTCAGATCATATTTCTGAACATTACGAGAAGCTAAAAAATTGATCTTCAACTTTCAAGTACATTAAGCACATGAACCGAGAACTGAGAAACTGCTTACCATTTTAGTCATTGAAATGGTGTTATCTCTTCTAGGACTCCTACGCGGCTTCTCATGCAAGAATGCTTGATTGCTGCACATGCTTCCATTTGCTGGATGCCCAAGGATGTGATTCCTAGTCTTCAAAATGCTAATTTCTCCATTTTCCTTATCATCATGATTATGAATCTCGCTGAAAATGGTGGCATCAGGTGGTGTTGTCTGTACACAATCTTCAATCAATTTATCACCTCTAGCTAAACCATTTTCATTTGCTATCCCCTCCACAAATGGGCCGACATTTTCTTTAGTTTGGGGCAACTTCTTGTTGGGACCAACTGGGTCCTGCTCCTTTACATGAAGATTGTTTTCGACATGCTCAATATCTCCTTTCTCCAACGATTTATTATCGTCAATATGTTGAGCAACATCTTCGGTTTTAGCATTATCCGTATCCACCAATGATACAGTATAATCCACATTACTCAACTTCTGAACTTTGCAAGAAAAATCTTTGTCAACAATTTCAATTCTTGAAGTACCTATAAAGAAAATATTCCACAGAGAATGTTAACAGTGCTGTCTATTAATTCCTTTTTTGCACTAGTTCTACATTTGATCCACACCATCCGAAAACATGAGCAAGAAAAAGAAACCTCCCTACTGACACATCTGCAACTACTTGTCCATAAGAAAAAAAGGTAAGGACTATTCAAATGGGGAAGAACTTAACCAGAATCATCCTTCGCCATGTCCATTAGAAACGGTAGCAATCTTCTATAGCTGAAAGAGCTTGGAGACTTGAAAACCTTCCTTCGAGACAAGGAAGTGAGTATCTACACAAGAAATTCCACATCAAATTCTAACATTAGCCGACAAAACACTAAACAAAAGCAGGACAACAAAAAAGAAAGCAAAATAATAGCATAATTAAGATTAATAGTAGTTGGACATCATCTACTAAAGGATCTATGGCTGTATAAGTAACCCAGAAATAGAATCATAGTCAAAATTTAACAAATAAATTTAACTCATTTTCCCAATCTAATTCCAAGGCGCAAAAATTGCAAAATTTAAGCTCCCATTGTGTGTTCATATACACCCTTTTCTTACAAAGATCAATTAAAACAATTGTCCAAAAATAGAATATAGAAAAACTAAACAAATTTATTACCATTCCAGAGTTAGAAACTTTGTTAAAACCATTTTTCTCCTTGGCCACTTCATGCTCCTTACTGGCAGGCCCATGAATTTCCGGTCCCGGATCAGGATCCCTTGAACCCGGACCCACACTCTCTTTATTCTCATTCTTCTCTTCGATTTGATCAGCCACACCAAAGCCCGGCTCGGAACCCAAATCTGGATCCAAATCCTTTTTCCCCAACTCAAGATCTCCAAAATTCTCCAACACTTTAAAGGACCCACTACACTTCTCTTCCCCAAAATCCAATCCCACCCCACAATTACCGTTCTCTTCAACAACAGCAGTAGTAGGTGAGAAGACTCGTCTGGCCCTGGCCCGAAGATCCTTAATGGACAGGTCCAATGCAGCTCCATTTTCCACTATCTCGTAGTGGACCCTTTTGGGTTTCTTGAGAGGAGAAATTTGCAGCAAGTTCCGGTGATGAATGGACTTACAGGAGGTAGTGTCGGTCCAGGTCCGCCCGGAGCGGTTTTGGTGGGAATGAACTTGAGATTTGCTGCGAGTGAATCTGCCCATGAAGGGGTTTGAAGATGTTGTTTTCAATGAGTAGTATTGCTTCCGTTTTCTGGGACGATTCTGCAATGATTTCTCCATGGCTGCTCCTGAAGGAACGATTGATCGAAGTTGAGGGAAGAGAGGGCTGAAAGGATGGTGCCTTTTTTTCTTTTCCTTTTTCTTTTTTGGCGGGAAGATGCCAGGGACGGGGATAGGAGCTGGCGGGAAGTTTAGTAGTCGACGAAGCAATTGGCGGGAGATTTTCTTGGTGGCTGTTAGGACTTAGGGGATATATAAATTCTTTCTTTTTTTGAACGGAGGAAAATAATTTGTTATTAAATAAATGCGAGTGAAGATTGCTAGTATATACAGATGCACAAGGTTTATTAGATGTAAGGCAAAAAAAAAAAAAAAGGCAGGGCTATTTTCTCATCTTAGGGCAGAAATAATAAAATAAATAGTAGGATCATTTTCTCCATCTCATATACCTACACTTTAGTTGAAAGTAGTAGCTGTACAACTATTTTTCTTTTCAATACATGATGATTTTTTTTTTTTGTATAAATCACAGATATCCACGTCCATTGATTGAGATCAATTTCAGGCATTAGGAGTGGTCACGATGAGTGAGAATACCTCCCTTCTGATCACTAGGCTCACGATCCAGAATTATAAACAAACCCAATATGTCATCTGCTGGGTTTTGACATTTCAACAGTGTTCCCGTCGTTCACGTGAGTGATTTCTGTTCCTATCACAAGGGACCCATCAAAATTGATGGAGCCCACCGTGCACTTGTTTCCGTACCTATTTCCTGGACCCTGGCCGAGGAATGGCATGGTTATGTAGTCAGACCACACAGCATCAGTCCGATTCCTTTGTTGGGTCGAATATCTCATTTATAATGCCTGTACATGCAAACTGTCTCTACCTTCTATTCGACTTTCTTGCTCGTTTCCAACTATTCAACTGTTCATAGTCTGACTTTGCTATCAGGATTGTCCAAAAGTGCCTTGTTTTTATGTTGTGTTTGTAGGTCGGAAGTTCAACTCGCTAAGTTCGGCTTTCTCCCCTCCCTGCACGACAATCTCCTTCTCGCCTCTATAAACCAGTGTTTTCAGAACCGGACCGGACCGGCCGATTCGACCGGTTGAACCGCGAACCGGTCATGCCACCGGTCCGGTTCTGTATGAAACCCGGTCAGTGGTCAAAAACCGTCAAGAACCCTGCGAACCGAGTTGAACCGGTCGAACCGGAAACCGGCGGTTTTTAGTTTTTTTTTTTTTTTTGAAAAGATTAAAATGTGATGGTAGTGAGATTTGATCTTGAGACCTCATATATAAGAGACAAGTGTCTTAACTACCACACTAACAAGTATTTTTGAAGTTAGGTGAGTACAAAAATTTATAAAACTAATGAAAAGTAAAATGAAAAATGAAACTTCCATTTATCCATCTATGCCTCTCTCTATTTCCACATTCAGAGGCTTCAATATTGCATCATTTTCAATTTCACCTCCATCATTCCTTTTTTAATCACTATTTTTTAATGTTACTAAATTCCACGTTCAAATGATAAATCTTGCATTTTTTCCAATTTTACCTCAATCATTCCTTTTTTAATCATAATTTTTAGAGTTACTAAATTCCACCATCAGAGGATTCAATCTTGCATCATTCCAATTTCACCTCAATCATTCCTTTTTTAATTACTAGTTTTTAGGGTTACTACAATAAATTTTCTGTACAAACTCTACTCTTCCCTCTTCTCATCTCCACCCTCCTCTCTCTCTTACCATTTATTAAATATTCATATATTTAGTTTAATCTCTTGAAGTTTTCTTCCACAACTTTAACATAATCTATACAAGTTTTCTTCCCTTTATTTATTTTCTATATGTGGAGTTTTTGTATTTAATTTGAAACTTCGAATTCTTTCATTTACTGATGTTGGTTTTCTTTCTTTTTGTTTTCCCAATTTTTGATTAAAGATATATCTAATATTTTAAATTTTTTCAGGCTTGCTTTTTTTTTTTGTATGGTTGAAAAAAAGTACATTTATAAACTTTTAGAAAATTTATGTTCAATTTTCATGTTATTAAGAAAATTTTATAAGACACTCCAAGACAAAGTACTTTTGGATTGATGTATTCAAAATTATTGGGTTTAAACTTTTTTCCCTCAAAAATTTTGAAAAATATCATTAATGGTGAACAAAAGATGGGATTTAGGATTATTTTATGCCCAAGTGTGTTAATAAAATGTAGTAAAGTACTGATTTCCAAACTTGAGGAAGAGGAGGAGCAAAGAAAAAAAAAAAAAAGAGAACCGGTGAACCGGCCAATTGGACCGGTCGGACCGGTCGAACCGCGAACCGCTCCCTCTGCCGGTTCACTGGCCGGTCCGAGTTTTAAAACATTGCTATAAACTCTCTTATCTTTACTGCAGCCACTAATTTAGGCATCGGAATTTTCCCACGAGATAGGCTCCAATCTTGTGTCTTTCTATCTAGTTGTGTTTGGACACAAGAAGTTTAGCTTAGACTCTGTCAATTTCCTGATTGCGCATGCGCATAATTTACTATCACTCACGTATAGTTATAGATCTTAACTTTAAAAATTCTCTAACAAAATATAGAATGCCCATTCAAGCTGGCTAAAGTTTCATTTGGACGTATGAATTATAAGAACACCCCCCCCCCCCCACCCCAAAAAAAAGAAAACACTTGTGTATCTATATCTTTGTTTGCAGATGGAGGCAAGAATGGACCAAGGATTCTTGTTAGCTAGCTAGATTCTGGGTAGGAGTTTACTCCTCCTAAACCCTTCTTAGTCTACACTGCTTGGAAGTATTCGTATACTACCCCACAATTGATCTTGTTCCCAGCAACAGTCAAACCAATTGTTTCATCAGCATTACAAGTACTTTGACTTGTCAGAAGATGCGTCACAAGTACTTTTGTGTCTTTAGCTTCCTAGCATCCAAAATGTCCAGCACCTAATACTTGACCCATTCTTAGTTTTGACTTCCTTCTCCTTGGTTATCTTATTAATATATCTATTAATCTATCTATCTATCTATTACTATCATTATCATCATTATCATTATCATTATCATTATTATCATTATCATTATCATTACTATATAAAAAGTACCATGAGTCTTGGCAACTTGGAGTGTAAGTGTAAGCATGGTCTTGATCTTAGTTTTTGTTATTCCAATTATGCCGTTATTAATGGATGATTGAAGTTTCATATTATCCTCTTTTTAAAATTTTTTTATGTTGATTAAAATTCATTATATCATATCTATTGATTTAGAAGAAAATAATGGTTAATGACAATAAGCATTAGTACTGAGCAGGATGTGGTCTTTGGTTTTCTATTTGTGCAAAATACCTAAAAATTAGATTTATTGCATTTAAATAGTAATTTAATTGTTGCAGTTAGTAACAAAACTATAACCTTAATTAAATTTGAATTATGAAGATGACAAAGAAAATATAACACTCCAAATCAATATGTCTTTTTACATTCTATTTTAAATTTTTTTATTTTCATTAAAAATTCTTGATTAGTCATAGCCTAATTCAATTTTCAAATCTTCAAAAATATTTCTATTGATACCAACATCATTATCATTATCATTATCATTACTCATTACTATATAAAAAGTACCATGAGTCTTGGCAACTTAGAGTGTAAGTGTAAGCATGGTCTTGATCTTAGTTTTTGTTATTCCAATTATGCCGTTATTAATGGATGATTGAAGTTTCATATTATCCTATTTTTAAAATTTTTTTATGTTGATTAAAATTCATTATATCATGTCTATTGATTTAGAAGAAAATAATGGTTAATGACAATAAGCATTAGTACTGAGCAGGATGTGGTCTTTGGTTTTCTATTTGTGCAAAATACCCTTCTCCCTAAAAATTAGATTTATTGCATTTAAATAGTAATTTAATTGTTGCAGTTAGTAACAAAACTATAACCTTAATTAAATTTGAATTATGAAGATGACAAAGAAAATATAACACTCCAAATCAATATGTCTTTTTACATTCTATTTTAATTTTTTTTATTTTCATTAAAAATTCTTGATTAGTCATAGCCTAATTCAATTTCAAATCTTCAAAAATATTTCTATTGATGCCAAAACAAGGTGCTCTTAGGACAATAAACTCTTTGCTATTTATGCTTTACATCATATTCTGACAAAAATAAAAATAAAAAGAAAATAAAAGGAAAAAACTCAATTATTTCTACTAATGAAATTTCAATTCTCAAAAAATGAATAGTTAGATAGAAAAATTTATATACGGTGGATCATTTGTACTCCGTTATTAAAAAAAATAACATAAAAAATAATGCAAAGAGTTCAATTTCAAAGAATATAAATTTCTTCATTTTTCAAAGAACAATGGATGTAACTTCATGTTGATAAATTTTATCAAGATACTGACAAATTCAACTTATGTAACATGAAAAATGATAATGGTAAAACATGTGACGGATATTTATGCAAACAATTAAGCATTGTTATGTAAGTATTATTGTGATTTTAATATTTGTTATTCCAATTGTGCCTTTATTAATTAATTATTGAGTTTCATATAATGCTCTTTTCAACATACTATGACAATTAAAATTTATTATGTCATATCTATTGATTTACAAGAAAATTGGTTGATGACAAGGCAAAATGATGAAACTTTAATTCTCAAAAATGAACAATTGGATAGGAAAAATTTATAGGTGGTGAAATATTTATACTCTATTATTAACAAAGATAACACACAAATAATACAAAGAGTACAACTTTAAAGAATATGCATCTCTTCATTTTTCAAAAGGGATAATTTCAGAAACTTCCCCTGAGGTTTTTGACTGTTTCACTTGACACCCTCGAACTTTGAAAAATCTCGCTTGCCTCCCTTATTTTATGTTTTTGGCATCATTTATAATCCAATTTAAAATAAAATACTAAAAAATTCATTTTGGAAAAGTAAATGTAATCTCATTCCAAAATTACCCTTTGTTATCTTACTTTTTAGGGATAATTTCAGAAACCTCCCTTGAGATTTCTTATAATATCACTGAGCTCCCCTAAGATTTTTAAAATCTCACTTACCTGCCTTGAATTGACATTTCTTATAACATTGTAACCCCTTTGAAAGAAATGCAATAAGGATAAAACTTTTGTTCCAATACTACTCTTGTATTATCCTACTTATGAAGTTTACAATAATAATAAAAAATAAATCAAGACTAAACTTTTATAATGTGTAAATTTCTTAACTTAAACTATTTATTTTAGTTGTACTGAAACAAAAGCAAAATTTACACCTTCAAAAAATTACACCATGAAAAATTTATACATACAAATAGATTATTTTAGTTACCAATGCAACTTAAACTACATCATGTATCAAAACATATTTTCCAAAATTTTGTTTAAATTCCTTAATTATAATTGTGCCATGAAATTTTTTAAGATGTTAGTTACTCACTAAAATCCTCTCAAGTGGTTGATTTTGGCTAAATTTAATTTATCCATATTTTTTTTTTATCCTAGCATGACCTCGATGTAAAGAAATATGGACCATTATTAGATAGCAATTTTTTTTAATATGCATTTTTTGCTTTGAAAATTTTATTTTTGGTTTGACTTTTTAGTTAAATAGTTATCAAGATCAAGGGTAATGTTGTCAATTTGTGACTTTTTATAGGAATATTTAATCTTATCAAATTGACAAGGGAGGTAAGTGAGATTTTAAAAACCTTAGGAGAACTAAGTGATATTATGAGAAATTTCAGGGGAGGTTTCTGAAATTATCCCATGATATTGCGACCAATAATGCTAGTATCCTGAGATCCAATCGGAAGGTACATGTTTTCCTTCGTGTTTTTGGATTCCATCTTAAGTGGCAAGTTCAAGAAGTGTTAATAATGCATATTCTTACTTATTGTAGAGTCCATTTAAAGCCCCTCTACGAACCTACTTCTAAAAATAAATAATATTTGGTATGTGACAATTCTGTATTTCAGAAATTTCCCTTGTTTTACATTTGATTCTGCAGACGTTTTAAGTATGATGCTGGTAAATGAGCTTCTCTTTTCTATTTTGTAAAATAAGTTCGTCCTTTTTTTTATGTTCTTTAGGCTAATCCTTTTGTCTTTTCATCATTTACTTAGTTGGAAGGGAAAAATAAAATAAAATTTGGATTGTGCCTTTAGCACTAGGAAAGGGGAAATAAAGAAAAAAAAAAAAAGAGAGAGAGAGTTCTATTAAGCTGCAAGGTGGAATAATCTTTTTTTTTTTCATACAATTAGCAGGTTCAAATTCCTCTTTCGTTTGTAGAATCCATTGTTTTACACGGTCTATTTTCTCCTTTAATGGTACAAGTTAAAAGAGACCTGAGTAAATTTCAATTTTCAGGGATAGAAAGTGGATTCTTCAACCTGGGAGTTGAAAAGAGAAGGCTACAAGAAGAAGAAGCTGATAGGCAAGCTAAAGCTTAAGTTTCAGTCTGACAACTCTTGCCATACTAAATTAACTTCAACTTCAAAAATGGGATATGTGACCTTATCTTCTAGATTTTTTTTTTTTTTAATTTCGATGGTCCAAAGTCATCCCATGATGCTTTTCACAATTACTGTATGAAAGCCGTTGTATTGCTCAATCATTTCAGTCACTAAAATGTCATAGATACTGTGGTATGATGAAGGCTTTCAGTTCTGTCTAATCAGCAACAACGCACGACCTTGTCGGTCATGTTCAAAGAAGAGAACTAATTATGCATGTCCAATTGGGATTAGAGACTTAATTATGGTGTCTTGTTTTGTTGTGCTTGTATTGGGTAGCTTTTCTTGCTGTTGGGAACCATTCGTTGCTTACTTGCTTACATAATGAAAAGAGTTACTTTGTCAAAAAAAAAAAAATTGTGATTAGAGGAGAAAGATGATTAAATTAGAGAGTAACAAGTATGAAAATAAGTTTAGAACCGTAAATTATCAAAAATAACAAATGGTTCTAAAACAAAAAACATAAATGGCAGAGGAAAATTGATAAGTGCATAAACTGTCATTAGAAGGTATTTTCAGAGCAATATAACAATCGACTGTTTGATGAAAACCTGCTTGGACTCCTCCAATTCCAAGTTTAGAGCGGGTTATTTTTAAATCCTGTACTCCTAATGTTCCATATTGGACCTTAACTGTGGCATCTAAGTTGCATTAGGAAACATTTGCATATGGCCTAGTACGTAGAAATACTCATGGGTGTAAATGAATTTAACCAATTAGAAACTCTTGCATCCGAGTTTGTTTGTTCATTTTAACAAATATTTAATGGCAACAGATTGAATTGGTAAGAGGTTTTTAATGAAACTAAACTAGTGACCCATAGCTGTCCATAACTCATGTCAAGTTATAGACTATAATCTTAGCAATCTCCAAAAGAAAATGACTAATCTTGACAAAAGTAATGCATGTGTAGCAAATCACAAGTAATTGGAGAGAGCATCAATTTCATGAGCCGGATACTATTCATATGGTTTGTCGGATGTCAATAATTGAAAACATTATTCAACGTCCCAAGTTGCCAGCTAAAGCATCTACAATCGGTAATGTGATAGATAGAAAGAAACATTTGGCTCTAATTCAACCATTGGTACAAGTAATGATGGTAAATAAAGCGAAAACTTGCAGAAAAAATCAAATGTACGAATTGGATAGCCATTGAACTAGTCAAATACTTTGGAATGCGTAATTCTGTAATTAACTTACAAAATTACCCATCTATGTAAACTTTTTCTTTTTCTTCTGAAAGATGTAAACTTATTGGTGCATCATTAACTTGGCCTATGAACTTAGAGATAGATAGATAGATACGTAGATTTCCCACCATTTTTATCTTCACTGAATTTAATGCCACTATAGATACTACACGTATATCTCTATTCTCTAGTAACAACTCCAGCTGCAACCTCATCCACAAAAGCCTTGACATTAAGATTAGAGGATCCTCCATCTTTGGCAGCTTCTACAGCCAACTCCCTCCATTTTTTAGCATTTTTTCTCATTTCTTCACCTCTCTCCCCACCATCCATAACAATCTCCAAGCTTCTTCTAATGTCATCGGCCCCCACGATTCCCTCTTCATTGGCCCTTGGCTTTGTCCCAGTCTTCCAAACATCTTGCATAAACTTTGCATTTGTATTTTGATCGATCCAGATAGGAATTGCCACCACCGGTACCCCAGAAGCCAAGCTTTCTAGAGAAGAATTCCATCCACAATGAGTCACAAAGCATCCCACGGAAGGGTGTGACAAAACCTCCACCTGTGAGCACCAAGAAACTATCATTCCTTGCTTTTCCAACTCATCCTTACAGCTTAACTTTTCCTCCGGTTTCTCACCCTTTTGGGATCTCCTAATCACCCACAGAAATGGCTTCTTGCTTTGCAGCAGCCCTTGGGCAATCTCCTCCAATTGTTTCAAGGACACATCTGAGTAACTCCCAAATGCTATATAAACAACGGATGCATCATTTTTTGAATTCAGCCACTCGAGAGAATCATTTGTTGTCTGAAGCAAGTCACCACCAAAAGATGAATCCGAAGGATCCCTTCCATCTAAGAAAGCTGAAGGAATCAAAGGCCCAACAGCCACCAGCTTCAACTTCTCCACAGCCTTAAGAGGCTCAGGTTCCAAAGCATCGAAAGTATTTACGAGGACTTTTGGTGTTTCTTCCTTTCCGAGTATCTCAAAATGTCCCTTGAGCAGAGGCAAAGCAAAATTGAACGCATCTGAAGGCAGTAAAAATGAGGGGAGATCTCGGCTAGCCAGTGTTGGCAATCCGGGTAACTGAATTGCTTTACTGCTACCACTATCACGAATAATTTCTTCATAGCCATTGAAGAAATAGTAGTAAATATCAAAAAGGGCTGCCGGCTGAATCCAAAGAAGAGTTGATGGAATCTGAAGTTGGTGAGCAACTTGACCTACCCAAGACATAAGTGTGGTGTAGACCACATGAGTGATAGGATAGTCCTCATTGCTCTGAGCCATGATGAGTTCTTTCAGGGTTTGAGAGCCACGAGTAATCAGAGAATTTATATATTCTTGAAAATCATCAACAGTAGTCATACCTTGATCATAACCATCCGAAAAAGCAACAACACTTAATGTTTCCGGTAATGAACCTGAGGCTCTGTTCATGCGGTTGATCGCACTAAGACTGGTTGAAAATGTCGTTCTAACGCCAAGTTTTGCTAGGCGTTTCGCAAATTGGAGGGTAGGGTTGATATCGCCTTGGCATGGAAATGTTACAACTAGAAAATGGCAATTCTCCATTGGGATGAGGAAGCTTGAAGATATGCAGTATGTACATGGGTTTTTTAGTGTATTGTTTCTACGTTTAATGTGATTTGTCTACAGAGTTACAAGTATATTTATATAGGGCCAAGGCATTGAAAGGTGATGCTTGTGACGACGAAGGGGTATCTCAATAATTCATTGCTTAAAGGGATAATTTCAGAAACCTCTCTCGAGGTTTCTAACTATTACACTGATCTTTCCTAAGGTTTTTAAAATTACATTGACCCCCCCGGTAGAAATTGGGGTCCATTTGCTTACATAAGGCCACGTGACAGTACTACTATACACACAATGAGATTTTATGTTGTCCTTAAATAATGTTTTTATTATTCATTTCTTTGTCAAGATACATCATTTTGAATACTATTTTTTATATAGGTTGAATGCATATTTAGACAAGAGTTTCTAATGCTAGTCATAATTTTTGTTAAAAGGAGTTTTTTACAAATCTCAATTACCACCAACTTGTGCCAGTTCTCTTTTCTCTTTTCGTGTACTCATTTTGAAAGGACACAAAAAGAGAAACTAGTTTGAGAGAAACAGATATTCTTAGAAATTTTGAAAATTAAGTGACAGGAAACCATCTGAAATCCTTTATTGCAACACGAAAATGTTAGTAAATCATTAAGTATATGCTTATCAATGATAAAATATTTTTCGAAGGTAGAGAGTGCAATTGCTTAGATAAGAGCGGGTTAGATTCTTATTTGCACATGTGGTGACAACATGGATTTTATGCATCAGTTTCATTGGCTTCTATAATAGCTATTTCCTTTAAAGCACTAGCTATTGGTAATGGATAAATAGATACTTTTCCTTCTTGTATTTCACCCTCTCACTATAAGTCTTCTATTAATTATTTATATCTTTTATTAGTATTCCTTACATCTCTAATACAACTTGTACAATAGCTTTAGGGGCATTTATGGAAAAAATTTTCATCTCTCTCCAAAAAATATTTTTTAAGTGTACTTTATCTGACTTTGGACTAATTTTGAAACCAAACACTAACCTCAAGGGAGGTTAGTGTAATTTTAGAAACCTCAGGGGAGGTCAGTGAAATAGTTAAAATCTCAAGGGAGGTTTCTGAAATTATCCCTTGCTTAAATCAGCAAAAATTTTACTTTGACCAAGTTTCATAATTTCTTTGCTTTTCTACAAACTTTTGGATAGTGTGTGTTTGGATAGTAGATTATTTGGGATAACTTTGTGAAAAAGATATTGTAGCACTTTTTTGATGTGATATATATGAGATAAAAAAGGCGGTTGAAAATTGTGTCGATGATGTAAGCAAAAAATTTTGGGCAAAAAATTCTGAGTACCAGTCCCAAAAGCGGCAAGGATTATCATCACCGATGGGAGAAAATTGAGGATTCGACGATTTGATCTCAAGTTTAATTATGCCGATTAATTGATCACTACTAAACTTGATTAACACCCAACAGCGTCTAAAAAATGGAGCATTAGTTATGAGTGAATGTAATTTCGGTGTAATTTAGGTGTACTAGCAGCTTGTGAGTGTTCTCAAGAAATCCTAATCCCTTTTGCCTATACATGGACCGTGAAAATTAATTAATCACCTACGAAATCTTTGTTAACTTTTGAAAACTTCAATATGTTTTGAATTAGTTAAATAGTAAGAATGTAAATAAGCTAATATTATTAAAAATCTCCTAACGGAGAATGATCTTTTACATTGCTGGTAATATTTCACGTACTTTGTACGTGATTTTATTAACTCAAAAATAACATCTCTTAGATATAATCTTTTTTTGTGAAATTTGATTGTTTACTTGATAATAGAATAATTTATATTTTTAATTTCTTTAACAAATTGTTGTTACAAAAGACTATCTAAAAACGAACTCTTTGATCTATTAATTTTTGAATTTATTTTGAGCTTTTTTTAAATTTATTTTGAGTTTTTTGGTAAATTATGGATTCAATTTTTACAAACAATTCTTAATACGGTTATGTTTCATCAAAGTTATTGTATACTCACAAAAATTTTGCCATCAAGTGTGAGTCTAGTAAATAGAATTCATAATCATTAGCAATAAAGACATAAATCATAAAATCAATTTCTGAACAGGTGTTAGAGGAAACAAATTGGCTTGTTAGATTTTGTCATTCTAATTATTTTTACTTAAACGTAATATCCCTAGTTAAGTTTCTAGTGAAATCAACAAATTTTAACAAATGCAAGAAATTTGTATGAATATTTTGAGTGTTATTTGGCATAACATTTTGAATGTTATTTTTCCTTGCTAAGACAAACAAAATGTAATTATACAATTAGAAGGAATTCTTTTTTTTTTTTTACAATTAGAAGGAATTCATTATTTAAGAATAAAAAATATGAATTGTGCTCATATTGAACTTTGCATGAACATTTAATTACTCTTTTTTATGTCTTTCTAGTTGAACTTCTCAAATTCTTTTTTTTTTGGTGAATTTGAATTGAATAATGTGAGGTGCATTTTTGAATTTGGATCATCATCATTTTTCTCTGAGTGATATAAGATTAGTATAGAATATAAATGATTTATACTATTTAGTTATCTTAGATTGACTATTTCATTGTCAATTGAGATTCAATTGATAGAAATAATTGGATTCTTTTATTTTTACTTTTGTTTTAGCATTTTTATACTGATAAAAGCACATAATTATACATTGGTCTTGTGATATTCATATCAAGATTCTCCAAATGAATATAGACTCTTTTATTCTAAAAGCATCTATTTTTTGATACTAATATTTTTTACAATTGTAAAATTATGATTAATGCAATTAGTCACACTATTTCGAGCAAAAAACTTTGTAGAATTGGAGATGGAGATAGAGTGTAAGGGTCACTAAATATTTTTAATAGGGAGTTTTTCATTTTAATTACCATTATTATTGAGTTTGATCAATTGAAATGTTTCATATTTTTAATTACTGCCATAATTAAAATGCAATAACTCTAATTAAAAGATTGGGGATAATATGGGTATAATAAAAACTAAGATCAAACAATACTTACAATTTATACACCAAGACCCATCATTTTTTTAATATAGTAATAGATAGATAGATAGATAGATAGATTAATAAGATAACCAAGGAGAAGGAAGTCAAAACTAAGCAGTTTTTAGTATTAAAATTGTCTAATAATTTCATCTTTAATCATGTCAATAGATGCAGAGTCATCTATGGAATCTGGTATGCCAAGGATCACCTATTAAGTGCCTGAATGGAGATAATCCTTGTCCAGAAGTTAGTGTTCATGGTTTTGGTGCACGGAAGAGGAACTATGCTAACGAAGCCACACATGCAGATTCACTCAACATTAATCTACTCATTATTTCAAAAAGAGCTAACATACTCATTAAACTTGGACCTTCTTTTTTTTTTTTTTTTTGGTTAAGTAGTGTTTATTAAGTCGTAGTAGTACATGACGAAGGGCATATAAAACGTTACTTTCTAGTCTACATGAAATACACCACAATGAAATGAAGATGGCAGATGCATTGCAAAACTTGACTTAAAATTGTCATGTTTGTATTATTTTCTCTGTATTTCAACAGCCCTTTTCTCCTTTCAAAAATGGTGTTCAACTTCATTGTAATTCAAGATCGTCTTCTCAGCCTTAAACATGGGAATTTGAATTTAAGTAGCCCTCCTCCGCAACTCCAATCAAATTCATATAAAAGGCTATGATATTAGAGATAAATATAGGAGATAGATAGCTATCTTCCTTCTTTAGGACTCATTCTTATGTATGTCCCAGATCGACCAGCACTATTTGTAGTTTTGCCCATAAGTGACCAATGGGAAAACGTGGCTAGGAAATGTTCTGTTGCTTTTCTGACTCCGTCAGCTAAAAAAGTATTAGGTGCTGGACATTTTGGATGCTAGGAAGCTAAAGACACAAAAGCACTTATAATGCTGGTGAAATAATTGGTTTGACTGTTGTTGGGAACAAGATCGAATATGGAGTAGTATACGAATACTTCTTCCAACTAGTGTAGACAGAGAAGGATTTAGGAGGAGTATACTCCTACCCAGAATCTAGCCTAGCTAAGAATCTTTGGTCCATTCTTGCCTCCATTTGCAAACAAAGATAATAGATACACAAGTTTGGGGGGGCTTGGGGGTTATTCTTATAATGCATACGTCTTAATTCAAATGAAACTTTAGCCAGTTTGAATGGATCGAGTTTGTTTGGATTGCTCTAATTTACCTAAAAAATTTTGTTTCCATCATTGACACAAATTCGAATCACTTTTTTATCTCACATACATCACATCAAAAAAGTGCTACAATATCTTTTTCCACAAATTATCCCAAATAATCTACAACTATGTCAGAGAATTTTTAAAGTTAAGATCTACAACTATTATGTGACTGATAGTAAATTATGCATATGCGCACAAAGTCTGAGCTGAACTTCTTGTGTCCAAACACAACTTCATAAAAAGACACAAGATTGGAGCTTATCTCGTGGGAAAATTCCGATGCCAAAATTAGTGGCTGAAGTAAAGATAAGAGAGTTTATAGAGGCGAGAAGGAGATTGTGCGTGCAGGGAGGGGAGGAAGCCGAACTTAGCGTGTTGAACTTCCCACCTACAAACACAACATAGAAAACAAGGCACTTTTGGACAATCCTGATAGCAAATTCAGACAAAGAACGGTTGAGTAGTTGGAAACGAGCAAGAAAGTCGAATATAAGGTGTTACTTTTACGCGTGAAAGGGAGGTATTCCCACTCATCGTCACCACTGCTAATGCCCGAAATTGCATCTCAATCAACGGATATGAATACTTGTAGTTTATACCAAAAAAAAAAAAAATCACCATATCTTACAATTATATAAAACCCTAAACCTTCTACTCCCACATTCATCCACGTGGCAGCATTTGGAGAGGAGGAACACTATACAATAGCATTGTCTGCCAAAAATAGGCCTGAAGAGTGGCTTCTGACAAGAACAGTAAAACACTGTTTGAGGGCAATTTTGTCTTTTCATTTATATTTACTGTTTTGCCTTTTCGATTATAACATGCCCTGAGAACAGTCTTTTACTGTTCAAGGTCAAAATCGATATTTTACCTCTACTTTTCCTCCTACACTTCCTTCTTTCCCTGCTCTTCCTTCTCTGTTCCTCCGCCTTTCCTTTTTTCCTTCGTTGTCTTAATGTAAAAAGGAGAGCACCTGCTCTTACAGACAATACCCCTGTTTTCTTCTACCTTCGATGTCAAACCAGAGGAGCTTCTCTTTGACTTTTTTTGTTGCACAATTTCCTTGCCCACATGACAATCGTACTCTAAAAGAGTCAAATGTAGAGATTTTCGTTAGATTTGGTTTTTCCCTCCTGCAAAGAATTGGATGGATGTTATTTGTCCAAAATTTTTTGCTTGCATCATTGACACAATTTTCAACCACCTTTTTATCTCATATACATCACATCAAAAAAGTACTACAGTATTTTTTTTCACAAAATTATCCCAAATAATCTACTATCCAAACACACTTCTCCCCCAAAATTATAGCTGGCCATTCGATTCTTCTCAGCCGTATGCTCAATCATCTCACTACCATCGGATTTCTTGGTGATTTTGCCCCATACTACTCATAATGCTAGATAGGTCTTCTAGCAATTTTAGGTTTTTTTTCAGGAAAATAGGAAACCCAAATTGGAAGAAATGTACTTATCAATCCGTAAACCTATTTTCTCTGTCTCTCTTACTATCTGAGGTTTCCAATTGCAAGGAAATAGCAGCAATAGCAAGCACTCTGCTTTTCCCATCTTCTTCTCTGCAGTCTCTCTTGATGAGGGTAATTATTTTTCTTTTTTTAGTCTATTTTTTTAACCTATCAATATTACACAAATTGTCAAATTGAGAGTTTGTTATGTATGTGCTCTAAATAACAATTTCGTATTGGGTTTGACCTTGATTGACAACATCTTGTAGGTCTTTATTTAGAATTCAACAAAATTGTGGAAAAGTGATTCATTTGGAGGTCAATTTCTTCTCTTCCTTCAATACATGAGCAAACTTGATGGCTGCGTTTTGTTGTGATTCATTTTGATGTTTTCATAAGAATATTAGTGTGTTATGTGATTATATATTTATGAGCAAAGTTCCATCTTTTCGTTTCCTTGTTACTCATAATCTTTCAATGGCTGCTTCACTTATGTTAACTTTAGTTCTCTTGTCTATTTTATGTGTTCTTTTTAACTTAACTAGTTTATTCGTGTTTCTTCCACTGATCTAATCGGGAGTTTAATTTTTTGTAATTTGAAGGTTTTAAGTCGAAAAGTTGAGAATACTCCTAGAAGGATGCTATTCTCAGACTCTAGATTTACTTGAAGTCATCTGTTACCTTTTTTTTTTTTTCATTTTCAATTCTGTCTGATGAATGAATTGTCTTTGGATCTTGATTAAATTTTCATCTATTGACAAGAAGAAGGATTTAGAGAAAAGTTCAACTCATCAACTTACCATGAGTTGTGTGTGTTTGGCTCAACTTCAGTTTTGTCTTTGCTTTTATTCAGATTCATGTTGTTTTGGCTGCATGAATGACAAAATGTTTAAAATCTTGTTATACATGTGTTTATTAGATTCTCTAATGATGGATCCCTTATTAGAAAATTGCAATTCTGATTATTTTACAATATTTTGGAGTGCTGTTCTTGGGACTTATATCTACAGCCTATAATCATATTGACTATGATGTGATGTTCTTCTATCAGTTTTCAACTACAAAAGAGTTTAGGGAGCCTCTGCACTCACATTTTGACAAGAGTGATAAATTTCTGAAAATGTCAGCAAGTCTCCCTCATGAAGTTTGTTCACTTGTCTATGTTCGTCCCCAGATTAGAACCAGATGCATGCCAGGTTGCTATCAAAATTTAAGTTACTTATTCTGGTTCTTATGCTTTAATATGCTTCCGATATTGCTCTAATGAGTAAAATAAATTGTCGATAATTTTTTTTTCATTCTCTGAACATCTAATGCATTGTTTTTCATTTTTTTTTCTCTTCTTATTTTATGACTGACCGTATGGCACATTTGTAAGAGATTATTGGCAAATTTGGGTCTTCTTCATTTCCTTTCTCCAGAGTTTTGTTCCTTCCACTGGACTGGAGTTTGGCTTGAAGATAAGATTTTTTCCCTCCTTTTATAAGAAATTTAGTGGATGGCTTCTCTTTATGTTCTTAAATGGTACTGAGTAATGAGTACTGATATTTTTTCTTTTGTGCTAATCATAATATTTTTTTGGCTGTTACATGGGTCGTTTTTGTAGTTGTAAAGCATTACATAAGTGCTGAGGTGAACTGGTTGTTTAATGTCAAGTTTGTCCTACTTCTTTAAAATTACCCATCTAATGTTTGATTAATTGCCTCTTAGATTCTTTTACTTTCTTATTATCTTCTTTACTGTGCTAAACCAACATTGTGTTCTGCAGAATTGAATTAAAAAAATAAAAGAAAAAAAAGAAGATTGCAAAAGTTTGTGTAATTTGGTTATTTTTAACTTCAGAAGCTATTCAGTAAACTGATATAGGCGGCTACACGGTGGCATTTTTCACCGTTGATTATTTCTGGTTGGGGTAAAATACAGAGAACCTCCTTGTGGTCTAACTAATATTCAATTTAACTCCTTGAATTTCGGAAACCTACATTATGACTCCCTGAAATTTTAACTAAAGTGAAAAGTTAACAGAAACCGTCCAAACTAACTGAATTTGAGAGACATGCCCTTCATTGATATTCAGTTTAACTCCTTGTGATTTGAAAATTTACAATTTAACTCACTGTGATTCTATCTAAAATGTAATTTGATGAAAACCGTTCAAATTAGTTGACAATTTTATCCCTATAGATGAATGAAAACTCACATTTAGGATTTCAAAATTGCATTCTTTGATTCTTTTGCAGTAGCAAAACGATGGATACATCCTTTGCATCATGGTATTCTCCCAAGTGCCCTTTAGATTCGTGGAATTAGATTTTTAATGAAACTACAGAAGTTATACAAATGGCAAAGGAAAATTGATAAGTGCTTAAACTGTCGTTAGAAGGTATTTTCAGAGCAATATAACAATCGACTTTCTCATGAAAACCTGCTTGGACTCCTCCAATTCCAAGTTCAGAGCGGGTTATTTTTAAATCAGGTACTCCTAATGTTCCATATTGGACCTTAACTGTGGCATCTAAGTTGCATTAGGAAACATTTGCATATGGCCTAGTACGTAGAAATACTCATGGGTGTAAATGAATTTAACCAATTAGAAACTCTTGCATCCGAGTTTGTTTGTTCATTTTAACAAATATTTAATGGCAACAGATTGAATTGGTAAGAGGTTTTTAATGAAACTAAACTAGTGACCCATAGCTGTCCATAACTCATGTCAAGTTATAGACTATAATCTTAGCAATCTCCAAAAGAAAATGACTAATCTGGACAAAAGTAATGCATGTGTAGCAAATCAAAAGTAATTGGAGAGAGCATCAATTTCATGAGCCGGATACTATTCATATGGTTTGTCGGATGTCAATAATTGAAAACATTATTCAACGTCCCAAGTTGCCAGCTAAAGCATCTACAATCGGTAATGTGATAGATAGAAAGAAACATTTGGCTCTAATTCAACCATTGGTACAAGTAATGATGGTAAGTAAAGCGAAAACTTACAGAAAAAATCAAATGTACGAATTGGATAGCCATTGAACTAGTCAAATACTGTGGAATGCGTAATTCTGTAATTAACTTACAAAATTACCCATCTATGTAAACTTTTTCTTTTTCTTCTGAAAGAATCTATGTAAACTTATTGGTGCATCATTAACTTGGCCTATGAACTTAGAGATAGATAGATAGATACGTAGATTTCCCACCATTTTTATCTTCACTGAATTTAATGCCACTATAGATACTACGTATATCTCTATTCTCTAGTAACTCCAGCTGCAACCTCATCCACAAAAGCCTTGACATTAAGATTAGAGGATCCTCCATCTTTGGCAGCTTCTACAGCCAACTCCCTCCATTTTTTAGCATTTTTTCTCATTTCTTCACCTCTCTCCCCACCATCCATGACAACTTCCAAGCTTCTTCGAATTTCATCGGCCCACACTATTCCCTCTTCATTGGCCATTGGCCGTATCCCAGTCTTCCAAACATCTTGTATAAACTTTGCATTTGTACTTTGATCGGTCCAGATAGGAATTGCCACCACTGGCACTCCAGAAGCCAAGCTTTCTAGAGAAGAATTCCATCCACAATGAGTCACAAAGCATCCCACGGAAGGGTGTGACAAAACCTTCACCTGGGAGCACCAAGAAACTATCATTCCTTGCTTTTCCAACTCATCCTTACAGCTTAACTTTTCCTCCAGTTTCTCACCCTTCGGGGATCTCCTAATCACCCACAGAAATGGCTTCTTGCTTTGCAGCAGCCCTTGGGCAATCTCCTCCAATTGTTTCAAGGACACATCTGAGTAACTCCCAAATGCTATATAAACAACAGATGCATCATTTTTTGAATTCAGCCACTCGAGAGAATCATTTGTTGTCTGAAGCAAGTCACCACCAAAAGATGAATCCGAAGGATCCCTTCCATCTAAGAAAGCTGAAGGAATCAAAGGCCCAACTGCCGCCAGCTTCAACTTCTCCACAGCCTTAAGAGTCTCAGGTTCCAAAGCATCGAAAGTATTTACGAGGACTTTTGGTGTTTCTTCCTTTTCGAGTATCTCAAAATGTCCCTTGAGCAGAGGCAAAGCAAAATTGAACGCATCTGAAGGCAGTAAAAATGAGGGGAGATCTCGGCTAGCCAGTGTTGGCAATCCGGGTAACTGAATTGCTTTACTGCTACCACTATCACGAATAATTTCTTCATAGCCATTGAAGAAATAGTAGTAAATGTCAAAAAGGGCTGCCGGCTGAATCCAAAGAAGAGTTGATGGAATCTGAAGTTGGTGAGCAACTTGACCTACCCAAGACATAAGTGTGGTGTAGACCACATGAGTGATAGGATGGTCCTCATTGCTCTGATCCATGATGAGTTCTTTCAGGGTTTGAGAGCCACGAGTAATCAGAGAATTTATATATTCTTGAAAATCATCAACAGTAGTCAAACCTTGATCATAACCATCCGAAAAAGCAACAACACTTAATGTTTCCGGTAATGAATCTGAGGCTCTGTTCATGCGGTTGATCGCACCAAGACTGGTTGAAAATGTCGTTCTAACGCCAAGTTTTGCTAGGCGTTTCGCAAATTCGAGGGTAGGGTTGATATGGCCTTGGCCTGGAAATGTTACAACTAGAAAATGGCAATTCTCCATTGGGATGAGGAAGCTTGAAGATATGCAGTATGTACTTGGGTTTTTTTACTGTACTGACAAAGAAAGATTGTTTGTATGTTCAATGTGGATTTGTCTACATTACAAGTATATTTATATAGGGCCAAGGCATTGAAAGGTGATGTTTGTGATGACAAGGGGGTATCTTAATACGTCATTACTTAGTTCAGCTGGAATTTTACTTTGACACAACTTCTTTACTTTTCGACGAAGTTTCCATCTTTCACCGGAAACTAATCCATTACTAACAAGGACTAATCGTACCAGTCCCAAAATCGGCAAGGATTATCTCCACTGATGGGAGAAATTGAGGATTCGATGATTTGATCTCAATTTTAGTTATGCCGATAATTGATCACTACTAAACTTGATTAACACCCAACAGCGTCTAAAAAATGGAGCATTAGTTATGAGTGAATGTAATTTAGGTGTACTAGCAAGTTGTGAGTGTTCTCAAGAAATGTTAATCCCTTTTACCTATACATGAAACGTGAAAGTTAATTAATCACCTACGAAATCTTTGTTAATTTTTGAAAACTTCAATATGTTTTGAATTAGTTAAAATAGTAAGAATGTAAATAAGCTAATATTATTAAAAATCTCCTAACAGGTAATGATCTTTTACATTACTAGTAATATTTCATGTACTTTGTATGTGATTTTATTAACTCAAAAATAACATCTCTTAGATATAATATTTTTTTGTGAAATTTGATTGTTTACTTGATAATAGAATGTTTTATATTTTTAATTTCTTTAACAAATTGTTGTTGCAAGAGACTATCTAAATATGAACTCTTTGATCTATTAATTTTTGAATTTATTTTGAGCTTTTTTTAATTCATTTTGAGTTTTTTTGGTAAATTATGGATTCAATTTTTACAAACGATTCTTAATACGGTTATTTTTCATCAACGTTATTGTATACACGCAAAAATTTTGCCATCAAGTGTGAGTCTAGTAAATAGAATTCATAATTATTAGCAATAAAGACATAAATTATAAAATCAATTTCTGAACAGGTATTAGAGGAAAAAAAATCGGCTTATTAGGTTTTGTCATTCTAATTATTTTTACTTAAACGTAATATCCCTAGTTCAGTTTCTAATGAAATCAACAAATTTTAACAAATGCAAGAAATTTGTATGAATATTTTGAGTGTTATTTGGCATAACATTTTGAATGTTATTTTTCCTTGCTAAGACAAACAAAATGTAATTATACAATTAGAAGGAATTCATTATTTAAGAATAGAAAATATGAATTTTGCTAATATTGAACTTTGCATGAACATTTAATTACTCTATTTTATGTCTTTCTAGTTGAACTTCTCAAATTCTTTTTTTTGGTGAATTTGAATTGAATAATGTGAGGTGCATTTTTGAATTTGGATCATCGTTATTTTTTCTGAGTGAAGATTAGTATAGAATATAAATGATTTATACTGTTTAGTTATGTTAGATTGACTATTTCATTGTCAATTGATAGAAATAATTGGATTCTTTTATTTTTACTTTTTTTTTAACATTTCTTCATGCTGATAAAAAGCACATAATTATACATTGGTCTTGTGATATTCTTATCAAGATTCTCCAAATGAATATAGACTCTTTTATTCTCAAAGCATCTATTTTTTAATACTAATATTTTTTTACAATTTTAAAATTATGATTAATGCAATTGGTCACACTATTTCGAGCAAGAAACTTTGACACACATAAGAATTGGAGATGGAGATAGAGTGTAAGGATCACCAAATATTTTTAATAGGGAGATTTTCATTTTGATTACTATTATTATTGAGTTTGATCATTTGGAATGTTTCATATTTTTAATTACTACCATAATTAAAATGTAATAACTCTAATTAAAAGATTAGGGATAATATAGGTATAACAAAAACTAAGATCAAACAGTGCTTACAACTTACACACCAAGACCCATCATTTTTTTAATACTAGTAATACCTCACGTGCTTTTGCACGTGAATATATTTTTTCAAAATATAACATCTTTAATATATACTAACTTTTTAAATTACACACACATGTACTAACTTTCTTTTCAAAAAATTTTGATTGATAACATAATACTGACAAAAAAAATTGTGATAAATAAATATAATAATTGCAAGTCATATACAATCTTTATTGCATTAAAGCAAAAACTAAATGGTTATTGTGCATTATATCATTGTAAAAATTTTAAAAACAGAAGGTTATCATAACTAAACTAAATTACTGTATATTTTATTGTAGTTACAACATTAAGAATATGAAATATTCTATCATGTTTCAACCCCATGCATACAATCATACTTGAGCAAAATATTTATTGAAATATGCTCATTTTAGCCATTGTAAAAGTGATATCTAAGATAACCTTCTCTTTTAGTTTCAAGTAAAATGTGTTGGAAGTCATAACCTCTAAAATCGATGTAAGAATTCAAGAATTTCTTAAATTTAAACTCGTATAGTTTCATAAAAAAATTTAGACAAGGCTAAAATAATATTTTAAGGGCCACTCTCAAATATATATGCAAATTAAAGTTTCAAATTGAAACCTTCATTATATTTGCCCTCTTCATAATTAGGCCTTATTTTTCACGCAACTTGAAAAGTATATTTGTAGTTTTGTTCTCCAATAAATATTGATTTAAGCGATTTTATGGGATATAAATGACTCAATTCATGATTAATATTATCTCTTTATTGTTCCATTTTTCCATTTTAGCAATGGTTGCTTGAGGAGTTGGAGGGAATTAGGAATAATGGAAAAATGGGATGAAGTAAAAGGAAATGAAGTAATCAATGAACGGTTTTAGATTGGTGCATTACATTAAATTAATCACCTTCATAACTCCACGTGGGCAACCTTTTTTTTTTTTTTTTTATATTTATTTCCCCTATAACCATATGACTATTTCATTCCCAAGTTTTGTGCATAATTTAGCATTGTAAATAAAAAATTAGGATAAATTTGAGAAGAACATTTGCGGGCAATATTTTGATGACTTTTTAGAGTTTAAAACATTAAGAAGTGAGGAAAATGGGAGAGAAGGCACATATAAACACAACCTTGAAAAGTTAAATACAATAAAAAATGTACATAGAATAAATATTCATTAGTTTTAGTATTTGTCAATAAATATTCATTAGTTTCAGTATTTGTCAACCTTGCATCTAAGTATTTTGAAATCATTTTTGCATATTATTTTTCTTAATCAATATGGTGTAGTATGGTGAATTTAATTATTAATTTAACTTTTTGTCTTCTCATTTGCCACTGATTGATGACTATTTGTCTTCTCCTTCACCATTATTTTTTTCTAAACCAAGATGTATAATATAGTGTACTTTAATCAACATTAAATAATAAGGGCACAATATAAAACTTAATGATTAATTAATAAGGGCATAATGGAAATAAGTGAAACTAAGATCACAATAGTGCTTACACTTACACTCCAAAATACCAAGACTAATGGTGCTTTTATATTTGTCCATAATTTAGGAAGCCTTCATTGATGACTTGATAAAATTTCATTAGAAAAAATGAAACAATGATTCTTTTTGCCAATGACATACTCCTCAAAAAAATAATTTGTAAATCAAAAATTAAGATAAATTTGAGAAAAACATTTGCGAGCAATATTTTGATGACTTTTTAGAGTTTAAAATATTAAGAAGTGAGGAAAATGGGAGAGAATGTGCATATAAACACAATATTGAAAAGTTAAATACAATAAAAAATGTATATCGAATAAATATTCATTAATCTCAGTATTTGTCAATAAATATTCATTAGTTTCAATATATTGTCAACCTTGCATCCACGTATTTTGAAATCATTTTTGCATATTATTTTTCTTAATCAAAATGGTGTAGTATGATGAATTTAATTATTAATTTAACTTTTTGTCTTCTCATTAAACATTGATTGATGACTATTTGTTTTCTCCTTCACCATTATTTTCTTCTAAACCACTATGTATAATATAGTGTATTTTAATCAACATTAAACAATAAGAGCACAATATAAAACTTAATGATTAATTAATAAGGGCATAATTGGAATAAGTAAAACTAAGATCACAATAGTGCTTACACTTACACTCCAAAGTACCAATACTCATGGTACTTTTATATAGAGTACTAGTAATAGGTCACGTGCTTTGCACATGATTATTATGTCATAAAATATAATATTTCTTGTACAACTAAATTTATTTGTGAAATTTTTTCACAAATTCAATATTTTTCTATTTTCTATTTCATTTAATTTTTCATCTTCTTTAATTAATTGTCTTTAGAACCATTATTTTAAAAGTAAAAAAAATCACAAAATGTTATTTTCTATAAATTCATATAAGTTCATTGGAGAATTTTTAACAAATGAGAATGCATTCAGTCTCTTTCAATATACAATAATATTTTTGAGAAAATTAATTAATAAAAAAATTAACATTAAAAAAAATAAAGATTTGACCAAATATGATATGATTTAACAAAAGCATCAATATTTTGAAAGGTATGTATAATATGGATACTTCTAGTTATTCTTTTTGTTTTTCATTTTTTCCATAGCAAACAAGTTGTTATAATACTGAAATTGTTAGAATCTTAATTAGACATATGAATAATATTTTATTTTTTCGGGGTTGGATAACCCAAATTTTCATGCTAAAGAAAGTTTAATTGTTTGCTAAACATTAGGGCTGTTTTAGTGGTTAAGGAAGGGCTTTTAGAGTTCTCCCCGATATCATATTTAGAATTCAATTTTGTACTTAGGGATAAAAAAGGTATGGGAAGTGGCAGGAGGGTAAAAGAATAAAAATAGAATAAAAAATAATCATTTGCATAAATATTAGTTGCATGCTCTACCAATATTACTTTTATATTATGTAATTTGAATTTGTCAATATATTGATAAAATTCTTTAATATGAAATTATATTTGCTATTTTTTGAAAAGGGATAATTTCGAAAACCTCCCCTGAGGTTTCTGACTATTTCACCTAGAACCCTCAATTCTTTCAAAAATCTCACTTACCTCCCTTATTTTAAACTTTTTATAACATTTGAAACCCATTTCAAAATATAATGTTAAAATATTTATTTTGGGTGAGAGAATATAATTCAATTCCATGTTTGCCCTTTTCTTGTGATTTACTAATTACTATAATACACCAAACTTATCCCTTAATTTTTGTAGTTTTTATGTCATTGGTTTGGACAAGAAATGTTAAATTACTCAAAATTATAAATAATTTATAATACTCTTAGAAATAACTCACAATAATTTATAACCATGATAATACCTTTTTTCCTGATTTAAAAACAATACAAACAAATTTATATATACTTTTTAGCATATTATATCTTTTTAGTTTTCAAGCCATCAATTTGGACAAAAAGTAGAAAATTCAAAAATATGTAAATGATTTGTAAAACTTCTTAAATTAACTCAAAACACATTGGAATAAAGAAAATATTATATTTGTAACTTGTAAAATTCAAATATTAACGCTTGCTATGTAAAAAACACTATATTTTTTTCAATCAAAATAAACTTTTATTTGTTTTGTTATTAATATACTTAGGTAATAAAAAGTAGGGATAATTTCAGAAACCACCATTGAAGTTTTTGACAGTTTCACTTGGCACCCCTGAACTTTGAAAAATCTCACTTGCCTCCCTTATTTTAAGATTTTTGTATCATATGCAATCCATTTGAAAAATAAAATATTAAAAAATTCATCTTGAGAGAGTAGTTTTAATCTCATTCCAAAATTGCCCTTTTGTTGTCTTAATTTTTAGGGATAATTTCAGAAACCTCCCATGAGGTTTCTCATAATATCACTTAGCACCCCTATGGTTTTCAAAATCTCACTTATCTCCCTTGTTAACTTGATAAAATTAAATATTCCTATCAAAATTTACAAATTGACAGCATTACCCTTGGTCTTGATAACTATTTAACTAAAAAACCAAACCAAAAATAAAATTTTCAAACCAAAAATATATATTAAAAAAATTGCTATATAATGACGGTCCATATTTCTCTACATCAAGATCATGTTAGGATAACAAAGGATATGGATAAATTTAATCTAGTCAAAATCAACCATTTAGGAGGATTTTAGTGACTAGCTAACATCTTAAAAAATTTTTATGGATAGTTATAATTAATAAATTAAATTTTTTTTTGAAAGATATGTTTTAATACATGATGTAGTTTAAATTACACTGATAACTAAAATAATCTCTTTATACATATAAATTTTTCATGGTGTAATTTTTTCAAGGTGTAAATTTTACTTTTGTTTCAATACAACTAAAATAAATACTTTAAATCAAGAAATTTACACCTTATAAAAATTTAGCCTTGATTTTTTTTTATTGTTGTTGTAAACTTCATAAGTAGAATATACAAGAGTAGTATTGGAACAAAAGTTTTATCTTTATTGCATTTCTTTCAAAGGGGTTATAATGTTACAAGAAATATCAATCTAAGGGAGGTAAGTGAGATTTTAAAAACCTCAGGGGTGCTAAGTGATATTATCAGAAACCTCAAGGGAGGCTTCTGAAATTATCCCTACTTTTTATTACCAAAAATGAGTCTATTAATAATAAAAGAAAATAAAAACAAAAAGTATGAAAATTTATCCTAATTGATGAAATATGTGTTTTGTACATTAAGATTTAATATTTGAATTTTACAAGTTACAAAGATAATATTTTTCTTTACTATAAAGTGTTTTGAGTTAATTTAAGAATTTTTATAAATCATTTACACATTTTTAAATTTTCTTTTTTTGTCTAAATGGAAGGCTTGAAAACTAAAAATATACAAGATGCAAAAAGGTAGTATCATGATTATGAATTTTTGTAAGTTATTGTTAAGAGTATTATATACCATTCATAATTTTAAGTAATTCAACATAACTTATCTGAACCGATGACGTAAAGCTACTAAAGAATTTTTTAATCTCGTTATCAACTTCTAAATTTTCATCAATGAACTACATCTATCTATTTACAAAAATTAAGAGATAAATTTGGTATATTATGGTAATTAAAAAATTACAAGAAAATGGCAAATTTGGAATGAAATTGTATTTTCTCTCCCAAAATGAGTTTTTTATCATTATATTTTGAAATTGGTTTTGAATGTTACAAAAAGTTTAAAATAGGGGAACTACGTGAGATTTTTTAAAACTTGAGGGTGCCAAGTAAAATTGTCAGAAACCTCAAGAGATGTTTGTGAAATTATCCCTAAAAGTAAAAATTACATTAATCGTCTCTCACATATCATGTTGGTGAAAGTTTAGTTCTCCAAAACGAAATGACTGGTTTTAGTCCTAAGATATAAAACGTATTTGAGTATGAAATAAGAAATAAAAAAAGTATGTCTTTGAATTTTGAGCACAAGAAATAAAAAAAAATGTATTAAGAATTTCTTGTTTCATAAGAAATAAAAAAAGTGTTCCAGTCTGCCTTTTGTATATTCCAGCCTGGATGCCACCAGGTCTTTCTTGGCGCGTTGCCCTGCACGCGGGAGGCTTTCACACCACAAATTACTTATGTCAGGTTTTGCCTGATCCCTCTGAAATTACCCCCCAAAGTTGTATTTGACTGATACATCAAATCAGATAATGATACAACACTGCTACTTTTCAATGATTTGAATCGTTGAAAAGTTCCAGAACCGAAGTACGGCGGATGCTGCTCCCAAGCGTCATCACAAACGTCACAGTTCAATGGCTTCGTTCTAGGCTGCAAACGATTCAAATTGCTTGTGAGCGTCTCGAATTTGAGGTCAAAAATATCGAGCTCAAGTGGCTCGTTTTTATGTTTGAATCGAGTTCGAACTCGACTCTCTTCGATAGTTTGCGAGCCAACTCGAATAGAGTCGAATATATATATATATAATTTTTTATTTTTATTCTAATAGAGAAATTATATATATATTTCTAATATTTTTATTATTTATTAAGAAAAATAATTATTTTATTTATTTTTTTTAAAAAATAAAGTAATTATTTATTATTTTTTTAAACTCGAGATCGATTAGACTCGATTTAAACTCGAGTTCGAGTTTAAACTTCAATTTTTGAACTCGTCGAATTCTAGCTCGATGAAAAATTAGTCAAGTCGAGCTCGATAAGGCCAAAACTCGACTCGACTTTGCTCGTTTGCAACACTACTTCACCCTGATATAATTTTCATTTTAACAACTATCTTTGCACCCAGCCTTGTAGAATCAAGCCACAACAAACACACAAACAACCAATCTTTTCTTTTTCAACACACACTCTAAAACTAATACATAGCTCCAAGCTTCCCCTCAAACGCCAGCAATGGAGAAATGCCATTTCCTTGTTGTAACATTTCCAGGCCAAGGCCATATCAATCCCACCCTCCAATTCGCAAAACGCCTGGCAAAATTGGGCGTTAAAACGACATTTTCAACCAGTTTTGGTGCAATCAACCGCATGAGCAGAAATTCAGATTCATTACCAGAAAAATTAAGCATTGTTGCTTTTTCTGATGGTTTTGATCATGGCTGGAAGTCCAACGATGATTTTGGACGATACATGACTTCTTTAGTAACTAGAGGCTCCCAAACCCTGAAAGAACTCATCATGGCTCAGAGCAATGAGGGCCATCCGATCACTCATGTGGTCTACTCCGTACTTATGTCTTGGGTTGGTCAAGTTGCTCACCAACTTCAGATTCCATCAACTCTTCTAGTCTTCTTTGGATACAGCCAGCAGCTCTTTTCCAGCTCTACTATTGTTTCTTCAATGGCTATGGGGAAGTTATTGGAGACAGTGCTAGCAATAAAACAATAAAGTTGCCTGGATTACTAACACTGGCTAGCCAAGACCTTCCTTCATTTTTTCTGGCCTCGAATCCTGATGTCTACAGTTTTGCTTTGCCCACTATCAAGAAACACTTCGAGATACTCCAAGAGGAAGAACCACCGAAAGTTCTCGTAAATACATTCGATGCTTTGGAGCCTGAGACTCTTAAGGCTGTTGACAAGATGAAGCTGGTGGTTGTTGGACCTCTGATTCCTTCAGCTTTCTTAGATGGAAGCGATCCTTCGGATTCTTCTTTTGGTGGTGACTTGCTTCAGAAAACGGAAGATTATGTCGAGTGGCTGAATTCAATGAATGATGCATCTGTTGTCTATGTAGCATTTGGGAGTTACTCCGATGTGCCATTGAAACAACTGGAGGAGATTGCTCAAGGGTTGCTGCAAAGCAAGAAGCCATTTTTGTGGGTGATTAGGAAGTCTCCCAAGGGTGAGGAATTGGAGGAAAAGTTAAGCTGTAAAGGGGAGTTGGAAAAGCAAGGAATGATGGTTTCTTGGTGTTCACAAGTGGAGGTTTTGTCACACCCATCTGTGGGATGCTTTGTGACTCATTGTGGATGGAATTCTTCTCTAGAAAGTTTGGCTTCTGGGGTGCCTGTGGTGGCAATACCTCTCTGGATAGATCAAACTACCAATGCAAAGTTTATTCAAGATGTTTGGAAGACTGGGATAAGGCCTATGGCCAATGAAGAAGGAATAATAGAGGCTAATGAAATTAAACGAAGCTTGGAGATTGTTATGGATGGTAGAGAAAGGTGAAGAGATTAGAAAGACTGCTAAAAAATGGAGGGAGTTGGCTATAGAAGCCGCCAAAGATGGAGGATCCTCCAATCTTAATCTCAAGGCTTTTGTGGATGAGGTTGCAGTTGGTGCTACTTTTTTTTTTTTTCAACAAACGGAAACAGACATTATGTATCAACACTCGAAAGCACAAGGTTAGTTACAATATAGGGACAACTGCCTCATATCCTGATTTGCTATATTAGTTAGCCAAGCCGAGAAGTGATCTTCCCAATTTACACTTTCAACTAACTTTACAACAAATTTTGCTAACGCATGACTGCAATTGTTTCCTGCTCTATGCACAAAAAAGAAGTTGCACAGTTCCAGATTTTTCCTCATCTCTTCCTCATCTCTTCAACGTCTTCAAGGATTGTTCGCAGGCTTTCATCCTGCACTTTTCCTGAAATGATTTGGTCCACCACTGATTTGCAGTCTGCTTGGACTTCTATTTTTGTCCAGCCTGCAAATCTGGCCATCCTTAATGCTTCTCTAATAGCTAAAGCTTCCTCCAATGCCGCCTCACCCATTTTTCCGCCTCACCCATTTTGGTGCTACTTGAGAATATACATATTACCTCAACTTTAGATGTACTTTTCTACTTAATATTTAAATCGATGTTGTGTTGAACCATGTAATTTTGATTCTCTTTGTTCTTCTATAATAGTAGTAAACTTTTTTTGTGGTCAGCATGCTTTTTTGTGATTGATATAGTAGAGGGCTCTTAGAATCATTTCTTTTGTTAGATTTATAGTTTGAATCTTGAATTTGACAGCTCTGAGTGGAATCGTAAAAGCAGTATAACAAGGGGTGGGAGGTTTAAAAAAAATTAATGAACCTTTTTTTTTCCTTTATAAAAGCATCTTTTTTGTGCTATATCTTCATACGTTTTTTTATTTAGTGATTAGAGTATAAGATCGTGATTACACATTGAACTCATATGGATCAGCAATTTCAAAATTTGAGGTCAAGGAAGCTATCTTGAGGGGGGCCAAAAAGAAAAGTCTCGTGGGCAAGCTAAGGGTAGAATCGACACCAGTCCATTAAAAAACTCTGCATAGTTGACCATTGATTTTGAGGCATTGCTGCATATTCAGCAGATCGAAAATGCTTCGTGTCTGGATTTGGGTCTGAATCTTGCATTAAAGTTGCATGATTTTTTTTTTAATTTTGATATTTTCATGTTGTTTCTTTATTTTTTTTTTATTTCAAAACTTTTTGTTTCTAGTTAAATTCATCAAAATTGTCTTTAACACTTTGTGCCTGTATTTAAATGTTTGACCTGCGCAACTTAGATCCTTCATTCAGTTTCAGCATAAAATATTAGGAGTACCTCGCTCAGACATGATTGATAACCCGCTCTAAAGTCTAAACTTGGAGGTGTCCTAGACTCCTAGTAGGGCTTTATAAAAAAGTCGCATGTCATATTGCTCTAGATATACCTTCTAATGATAAGTTCAAGTACTTTTCAATTCTCATACACCATTTACGTTCTTATTATCCATTCTGTCTTTTCAATAATTTACTGGATTTTTTTGGGTTATAATTTACTGTTCTAATCTTAATGTGGTACTTATCACTCTTTAATCTAATCCTATTTCCTCTCCAATCCCAAGTGCTTGTGCTGAAATTTTGTGCTCTTCTTTGAACATGACCTACAGGGTTGTGCATCATTTCTGATCCCACTGAATTGAAAAAAAAGCCTGCATCACATCACAGTATATATGACACTTTAGGGACACAAGCACTGAAATGATTGAGCAATATTAACGGCTCTCATTTAATCGTAGAAGGTATCATTGGATAGTTTTGGACTATTATACGATTCAAACATATTTAAGAGATAAGGTCAGATATTCCATTTTGATATTGAAGTCAATTTGGCATGTGTAAGAGTTGTCAGATTGAAACTCATGCTTTAACTTGCGTATCAGCTTCATCTTCTTCTCATAGTCTTTTCCTTTTCAATTCTCCTTTGCCATCCCTTTTGATAAAAATATTTGTACTAATGTTAAAAAATACATAAAACATGACATAAATATGTACATGACTAAAAATTAACCGAGACAATAGATTCTTCTCTTTTAAGTTTTAACTTGTAGCAGTAAAGGGGAAAATATACCATGTAAAACCAGGTATTCTACAAGCAAAAGAGGAATTAGAATTTACTAACAGGTATGAAAGGATAGATTATTGCACTTTGAATCTTAGTGGAACTTTTTTTTTTTTTTTTTTTTTTTGGCTTTCCCAAGTTCTAATGGTGCAATCTAAATTTTATATTCGTTATCATAAACTTGTGAAGTAGGTAGGTAATATTACTCCTAAAATATATTGACACATTTCGACTAAGTAAAAGATGAAAAGAAAGAGAACGAACTTATTATAAAACAAAATAAGAAAGAGAAAAGCTCATTTAGCAGCATGATACTTCTGTGCAATCAATATATAAAACAAGGGTTGTTTCTGAAGTACCGAATTCTCACGTACCAATAGAATAATTTACCAAGGCAAGGGCGCATGGTACTGGCACGGAAAATAGGAAATCATAATAGCAAAAAATGCAAGACCACCCGGAGGCGCCAATCGTAATCGGAGACAGAGACGAGCACCGTACGTGCCTACAGCAATTGTATCCTGCTTTGGATTTTGGACCCCGTCAACATCCTCCACCCACAATTTTTTGTCAAGTTCTTTTCGAGGACTAACTCTTCCTTCATTTGCCATTTCTCATCTAGGCTGGTTTGGTTGTTGGAAAACACTTCTAAAACAGGCATTCATTCATTTATTCAAATCTTCAATTACAGCTTTAACCAAAGATGGAGGAAAATTACTCCATCATCCAGTTCTATCCCGCCTGATCTAAGAGAAAGTTTTGCTAGAACATGAGCTGGCATATTCCCTGTTTTACACACATGGGATGGGATATATTTTCAGACGATAATTTCAATTACTTCTTCATGCATTTATATGTTCCAAGACGATAATTTCAATGGTTGGGTTGTTCAAGTTAACCAGCCCTTTTTTCACATATTCTCTTTATTTGAGCTCTTTCTTGGCTGATTATTTACTGTTCTTTGCTATTTTATTCGAAATTAAACAAATATGCAGCCTTTTACCACCTGATGATGATGATTATGTGCGCGTGTGTATCATTAGTAGGCTCCAAATAAGCGCATTATTAACTCATCCACTTGAAATCAGAAACTACACAAAATTTCATTTCCAGAAGTAGGTTCCATGAGGAATGTTGAATAGACTGTACAACGAGGAAGATTATGCATCATCTAGCGCTTGCTGAACTTGCCACTTTGGATGAATCCAAAATAAAAACAAGCATTTACCTTCCAATTGGATTTCAGGGCCCTAGCTAGTATTATCGGTTGTCATATCAAGCCATAAGATGATATGCTTGGTAAAAGTTCAACACTGACTACAAGACAAAAGAAGTTCGTTGCATGTCCATTTCAAGCATCAAAGTAAGATCTCGGTTGCATTATGTAATGATTGGGATGGAAGAAGGGATAGAAGGGTTTGGTACAGTTTTTTTGCTAGAATTTGATGTGTGTTAGTTATAGATCAAGGTGTGTTCATACCTTAAGTTGATATGCACACACGAAATTTATGCATTAACAAAATTATATGATTGAATATCAGATCATGTAAAAACATAGCAATAGTACAGTTGCACAAATACCTACCCATGGTCCAGAAGTTCTGTGGATACTCCTTTCCTGCCAAGCGTCATCAGAAACACCACAATTCAATGCCTTAGCCCTATACGATATCATTCTAACAGCTACCATTGTACCATATCCATAATCATAGCATCACATACTTGTAACTCTGCACACCAATCCTCATTAAACCCACAAACAACTTTTCGTTTTGAATACACTAAAAAACCAAGAACATATCTCCAAGCTCCCCCCCACACCCCACCAATGGAGAATTGCCATTTTCTTGTTGTAACATTTCCTGCCCAAGGCCATATCAATCCCAGCCTCCAATTTGCGAAACGCCTAGCAAAATTGGGTGTTAAAACAACATTTTCAACCAGTTTTGGCGCAATCGATCTCATGAACAAAACCTCAGATTCCATACCAGAAAAATTAAGCATTGTTCCTTTCTCTGATGGTTATGACCAGTGGATTACTAGCGGTGATTTTGGAGAATATTTGACTTCTCAAAAGAGTCTTGGCTCCCAAAGCCTGAAAGAACTCATCATGGGTCAGTGCAACAAGGGACAGGCAATCACTCATGTGGTCTACACCACACTCATGTCCTGGGTAGGTCAACTTGCTCATCAGCTTCAGATTCCATCAACTCTTCTTTGGATTCAGCCAGCAGCCCTTTTCGATATCTACTACTATTTCTTCAAGGGCTGCGGGGAAACTACTGGAGATAGTGCTAGCAGTAAAACAATTCTTCTACCTGGATTGCCGACTCTAGCTATCAGAGATCTCCCCTCATTTTTGCTGGATTCAAATCCTGGTGTTTACAGTTTGGTTTTGCCCACTATCAACAAGCACTTCGAGATACTCCAAGAGGAAGAAACACCAAAAGTTCTCGTAAATACATTCGATGCTTTGGAACCTGAGACTCTTAAGGCTGTTGAGAAGTTGAAGCTGGTGGCTGTTGGACCTCTGATTCCTTCAGCTTTCTTAGATGAAAGCGATCCTTCGGATTCTTCGTTTGGTGGTGACTTGTTTCAGACCACGAAACATTATATTGACTGGCTGAATTCAATGAATGATGCATCTGTTGTTTATGTAGCATTTGGGAGTTACTCCGATGTGCCATTGAAACAACTGGAGGAGATTGCTCAAGGGTTGCTGCAAAGCAAGAAGCCATTTTTGTGGGTAATTAGGAAGTCTCCCAAGGGTGAGAAATTGGAGGAAAAGTTAAGCTGTAAAGAAGAGTTGGAAAAGCAAGGAATGATGGTTTCTTGGTGTTCACAAGTGGAGGTTTTGTCACACCCTTCTGTTGGTTGCTTTGTGACTCATTGTGGATGGAATTCTTCTCTAGAAAGTTTGGCTTCTGGGGTGCCAGTGGTGGCAATTCCTATCTGGACCGATCAAAATACAAATGCAAAGTTTATTCAAGATGTTTGGAAGACTGGGATAAGGCCTATGGCCAATGAAGAAGGAATAATAGAGGCTAATGAAATTAAACAAAGCTTTGAGATTGTTATGGATGGTGGAGAGAGAGGCGAAGAGATGAGAAAGACTGCAAAAAAATGGAGGGAGTTGGCTGTAGAGGCTGCTAAGGATGGAGGTTCGTCTAGTCTTAATCTTAGGGCTTTTCTGGATGAGGTAGCAGCTGGTGTTAGTAGAGAATAAACATATTAATTTCCTCAAAGTTTTAGATGCAGTTTCCTATTCAACTTCAATTTAATTGATTTACTGTTGAATGGTACTAATGTTTTGATTTTCTTTGTTCTTCTACAGTATTAGTAAATCTTTTATATGGTTCATCTAGCGTAAGGTTTTTAACTCAATTGGTTAAAGTGTTGAAGGATGTATCGGCCCTTTTCCTAGCTGTTCCGGTCTTAAGGTCTACAAACAAAAGACTATACCATCAAAGGACATAGAGCTATAAGAACTACCGTAATACGAGAAGCTACTAATTAGAACGATGGCCCCCCCCCTCAAATCCCCCTTGAAAAAGAGGATTTGGTACAGCCCTTTACTTTATTTCCTTGAAGGAAATAGTGAGCCGGCAAAGAGAGCTACTTCTTTGTTAGTTGTTAGAGAAATAAGGACTCCTTTTTCATGTACGGGTGCAAATGGGCACTTTCAACCGACTGAAGCTACAAAACAACAGTAAAAGGAACTCTAAGCTCCAACCCGGTCTTCAATCAGCGGAGGTTATCACTGAAAGCATTCTACGAGTGTTAAGCCTTCGCGGGAACTATAGGTTAGTGGAAAATATCCTGTCTTGAAGCACTGATCGATCGGCTAAACCATTGGACTTAATGATGATTCTCTCTGTTCTTTTACAGTATTAGCAAACTTTTTCATGGTTAATGACAGTCGAGTAAACTTATTGAGAAAGTATCATTTGCAGGTTATTTCTTGAGAGCTTTCTTGTTTAGTCCTTCAGGTATAAGACCAAATATATGGATGAGTTAAGTATTAAAGGTTGAACCAATTGACCTGTTAGGCCTGCTAAAATAAGAGCTGAGCCTAATGAAAAATTGTCATTGGCTTGTCCATTGCAGTATCAAGAACACCAAACAATATTCTCAGACAAACAAATCACGAAATAATTTTGACTCGAAATGGAAATCGTGTCTTTAAATCACCGGATCTCACATCTCAACAACATGTTAGCATCTGAAGCTTAATTTTCTCCAATGATACAAGAACATCTTGGATGCTACACCTCTTTCTTGGAGATTCTTCCGAGCAATTCAAAGCTACCTTCAAAATTGATGATACACAATTGCGTTTTCCTGCGGACTGCACTTCATCAGCTGCACTCAACAAATTAGGATCTATAACTTCTTCTAATGATCTAGTTACAGAATCATTGACCCAACTTCTCAAGCTCAAACTTTCACCAAACATTTCATCGTTGGGCTGTCTTCTTGTAAAGACTTCCATCAACAAAATCCCATAACTATAGATGTCGCATTTTCTTGACACCAAGCCTTCCAATCCATATTCTACATAGTAATAGCAATTAAGCTTGACATCATACTTAGCTTGAAAAATAGAATAATGAATCAACATTGTGACAACATTCACACAATTTTTTCAACTTTTTGGACATTTCTACTATGCTGTTCAAAACAAATCAAGCATGTATTGTGGGCAAAATACATAATAGGGGAGTGTATGAAATCTTTAGTCAAAATTATTAGTTGAAATTATCACAAGAAATAAAGGGAATATATGCTATAGGAAAGAAATTTTACCAGGTGCAAGATACCCAAAGGTTGCAAGTGTCTTGGTACATGTGTTGCTATTCTCATGGTCCAACAATCTGGAGATGCCAAAGTCACTTACATGAGCTACCATATCTTGATCCAGCAAGACGTTACTAGGCTTCAAATCACAGTGAACTACAGGTACTGAATATCCATCATGGAGATACTGCAATGCAGATGCTACATCGATCATTATGTTCAATCTTTGGTCAATATCTAAGAAATTGTTGTGAGAATATAACCACTTCTCGAGAGTCCCATTGGGCATGAACTCAAGAACTAATGCCTTGAAATCATCATTAGAGCAACTGCTAATGACTTTTGTCAGGTTCCGATGGCGGAGATTTCTCAATACCTGACATTCCGCATCAAAACTCTTAGATGCTCCTTCAACAAGTAAATTAAACACTTTAATGGCCACAATCTTCCCGTCACCAAGGGTACCTCTGTAAACTGACCCAAAACTTCCGCTACCAAGCAAATTGCTCTCATTGAACTTGTCAGTTGCTTGCAGGAGTTCATAATATGAAATTCTTTCTTGTGTAACTGCTGATGGTATATTTATTGAACTTGGAACCGCATCTTTCTTTCGATATCGATATTTAAGGAAGATAATGAATCCCAACACCGCCATAACCAAAATTATTGCCACTCCCAGCAATAAAAAAAGGCGTATGTGCTTCCTTTTGGTTCCCAATCTTTTTCTTGGAATGGTTGGGCAAGGTGGGACATGGAACCTAGAAGCTCCACACAATCCATCATTAGAGATGAAGGACATACTTGAGAAGTTTTGGAAGGGGCCTTCAGAAGGAATTTCACCACTTAGATTGTTAAAAGAGACATTGAAGCGTGCAAGGTATTCAAGCTTCACCAGTGTACGTGGGATCAAACCAGAAAGATGGTTGTGAGACAGATCCAACAGCTCCAAGCTTAAAATGTCACCAAATGACTCTGGAATTGATCCCTGAAATCTGTTATTTGCCAAGACAAGGCTCTGCAAGTTCTGTAAATCTCCAAGTGTGGTTGGGAGGCCACCTGATAAGGAATTCAGTGACAGGTCTATGTACCATGCAGCCTTTAAATTTCCAAATTCAAGTCCCACTGTCCCATTTAGGGAATTTGAAGAAAGACTGAGCTCCAAGATATACTTCAGGTTCAACAATTTTACAGGTATGCTAGAATAAAATCTATTTGAATCGAGATAAAGTGCCCTCAAGGAAGTGATATTTCCCAAACATTCAGGAATCATCCCCAAAAATTGATTTTGGCTTAATATAAGGTTAGCCAAGCTCTGTAAAGAACAGAGTTTATCTGGCAGGACATGGCTTAATTTGTTGCTGTTGGCATACAATCCTTGAAGCTTTTGCAACTGACTAATGGTATCAGGAATTGAACCACTCAACTGATTATCGTCTATAAATAACTTTATCAAACCGCTTAGGTTTCCAATTCCATTTGGTATCATACCTCTGATATTACAACCTGATACTGAGAAGATTTCCAGGGAACTAGAAAGATTTTGAATAGAATCAGGCAAATAGCGCATCAGCGACGGATTATAGCTTACTTCAATTACCTTCAAGTTCTTGCAATTTGCCAAACAGGTGATAAAGCTCAGTTCTGGAGGTGAAGGTTCACCTGTTAAATTGTTAATGTGAAGGCCCAAAAATCGAAGAAAGCTTAAATTCCCAAGGGAGCAAGGAATAGAACCTCTGAACTGGTTTGAAGATAGTTCAAGAAATTTAAGTTGAGAACAGTTGGAGATTGAGTTTGGTATAACTCCACTTAAGTTATTCATGGACAGAACAAGTTCTGTTAAACTGGAAAGACCATAATCCATATTTTGTGGAAGATTTCCGGAAAGTTGATTGGCTGCAAATGAAAGGGATATCAACCTGGAGAGATTGAATATCCCTACCGGTATTGAACCGCTTAAACTATTGTTTTGGATCTCTAGGATTTCAAGGTTGTATAGACTGCCAAGCTCTTGAGGTATTAATCCTGTAAAAATGCAATTTGTTATCAGAGAAGGGAAATGATTAGGAGTGCAGAGCAATAAGTTGTTAGGCCCTCATAGTAAAGCAAGACATACGGAACCTTAAAAACTCATAAGCTTTGTAAAATTTTCTGTCTTTTAGAGATTCTTTTGGAAATGAAAAAGGAAACATAGAAATAGAGGGAAAAGTATTGGATGGTTAGGATCACACTGGTTTGAACATAAGGATACATAAACTGATTCTCATCTGCTGATGCTTGGGATTGCATGTTTACCGGTAAGATCATTATATGAAGCTGATAGCGACACAAGCATGGTTAAGTTACCAATCTCCCATGGAATTTTGCCTGCAAAACATGAATTAAACCATACGAAGTTTAAGTTCAGAGTGAAATATTAATGCAACCTCTGTGGCCTGGGATTGCATGTTCACCTGTTATATTATTCTCTGAAAGCTCTAGTTCATTAAGCATGGTTAATTTGCCAATCTCTCCTGGAATTGTGCCTGGAAAACATGGACGAACTACATGAAGGTGAAGTTTAGACTAAACTGCTAATGCTTGTATAAACAATTACAGGAGAGATTTAACATAAACAAGAAGATCATTGAGAACGAAGGAAGAAATGGAATGTTTACACCTTGATATAAAGAATTATTAGGGACCTTATCAATGCGATCGACTTTTGATAGGAACAAGAAGATCATAAGAGAAAAGGAAATAAGTACACAGGTATTTGACTCTGCATCGCATCACTTATGAAATGTAAGAGACTTTTCCAATCAATGTAACTCTCAAACAAAAGAAGTTAAAGTGATATTTTAACGAACACAGGTGAGGTATCTTAAAATTACTCCTAATTCTCCTCAAATTTGAATACATACATTTACTTCAGTTTTACTATGTTTAACAGTAGCTATGATTGTTAAATGATTAAAATACGATTTAACGGGAAGGTTTCACATGAAAATATCGGAATGTCTCATCAAGTAAAACATACAATTTTCTTTCCTCACCCTTAGGCACAAAATGGGTCAAAGAAAATTGAAGGACTTTAGTATAAAAGTTAAAACAAAGGAAAAGAGAGCAGAGGAACACATTAAATCTATTTTAACACTTGTATTTTGACACTTTCTCGACCACTACACTTAATTGGTACACTAAACATCCATTAGCTAAATCGTTTCTAAATTAACATAGTTGATAATGAAACCCAATAGTAAAACAATAACAGTGATAAAAAAAAATGACTGTAAAAAGTGGCGAAATCCTTCCGATCTAGTATGATTAGTTCAAAGTGTTCTACCAAAACTTCTGCCCAAATGAAATAGAGATATTTAGTGATTTTAGATACTTAAAAATCTCTAAACATTATGTTGAAGGGAGCGAATATGCCTAGTTTCTTAATCAGTGAAGGATTTTTATGATTTAGAGATGACAGAAGGAGAAGAATATGGATGGAAATTTGAGGGAAAAATTCTTTTGATTGGTCAACATAGAAATTACTAGGACACGTTAAGATGCAATCTCCCATCTACACGGGAGAGGTGATAAGTAGGTGATAAAACATGAATATTAAAATAACCCAACTTGATGGTTCATTCGGTCAATCTAGTAAACCAACCACTTAACCTGATTTACATTTCTAATTTGATTGAATAAGAAAGAAATCTGCTGAAAAAGTCAAAAAATTATCGGTTCAATTAGTAAAAACAAATAACCAGGTTAGTTTAGTGTGACCCGACAATTTTCAAAAGATTCCCATTTTTCCATTGATGAGGTTCGAATAGGCAACCTCTGGCTTTGCTCGTATGCTAGAGCTTACAAACTAATTAGCAACTGTTGGACCACAATATTATTTTGGGTCATTAGTCTAATTTATAGTATATAAAAATTTTCAAGTACACTATTATATTATACTATAGAACCCACGGACTCAACCAGTCGATCCATGATTAGACCACAAACTTATTGATCTAGTCCCCTTGCGAGGTTGGTAATCAAGTTAAGATTAATAATTATCTTGCAAAATAACTATGACAAATATAACAAATTCTTGGACAGATCTGGTCTATGATCCACGGACCTTAGGGTTCCTAAGTGCCCTAGTCATCATTGTAATTTCAAATGATGTTAACAATTTCAGGTACGTGAATATTATGTTATATAATGTGACTATGATTATCTAAAAACTTGAATATCCAAAAGGTCTAGAGTTGAAGCTGCATTCCAACTTCACCTAAAAGTTTGTAACAAAATATATTAGTGATATATATTTGTTATCCATAGATTTACATATATAGTAATGGGGCAGTTGCAGAAGTAACTGCAACATGTGGCCTACAGGCCCGAGTGGAATGAATTAGATTTCCTCGATTTAGACCATGCATTAAAATTTTCAAATAGATCTAGATCAAGGCAATGTCACTCAACCAGATCCACCCATAGACCGCACCATGAAATTGCTTCTCCAAACTGCAGACAAAACCCTGATCCCCTCCCTAGAGGCAATAAACAGTGGAGTGGCGTACCTTCTAAATTGTTTTCACCAAGATAAAGAAGCTGGAGTACCGTCAAGTTCCCGATTCCATTAGGTATGATTCCACTGAAACTGTTGAATGACAAGGATAGCATTTGAAGTGCTGAACATTGAGGCAACGTTGACGGTATTTCACCATTGAGCTTGTTCTCCGACAGGTTAAGCCAGAAGAGTCTCTGAAGTCTGCGACACATACCACTAGGAAGGCTGCCGGATAGATGGTTAGCTCGTAATGCAATCATTTCAAGGGAGGAGATATTGAAGATCTCAGATGGTAGAGACCCTGACAGCTGGTTACCTTCACAGACCAATTTCTTGAGATTCTGAAGATTCCCAATCTCTTTTGGAACAGTCCCCTCTAGATTATTGAATGACAACCGCAACTGCTGTAGAGTTGAAATATTTGAAAATAACAAGGGTGGAATGGAACCGAGAAAACTGTTGTTTGCAAGGTTTAAGTATCGGAGTTTCGGGAAAGAATAACCAAACCATGATGGAATCTCTCCACTGAGGTCATTGATTCCAAGATGAAGGAATCTTAATCGGCGTAAATGGCCTAATTCATGGGGTAGTTCACCATGGAAATTGTTTCCACTCAGGTCGAGAGAAACCAAGAAAGATAGATTCCCAAGTGTCGGAGGTATCATCCCAGCAAAACCCATGTTTGAAATATTTAGAGCAGTGACTCTAAAGCGACGAGCGCCACAAGTGATTCCTGTCCATTGACACACAGGAAATGCAGCTGACCAGTTTTTGGCTAAGGTTTCTGAACTGATTAGAGGTTTCAAGGAAAGAAGTGCATATTGATCAGTTGTGATATTGGTTGGCGTAGACAAGGCTACAAAAGCTAGTTGAAGAAGAACAAGTAAATATGGAAAGTAATGTTTGAAAATTTTCATCACGAGGATCTGCTATTTTACTTTTAGTTCACGTTGAGCAAACACTCAGCAGATTGCACTCATATTATATACACAAAATTTACACTGTTTGCCTCCTCCATAGCTGTCAGTGAGAATTACATGACACAGTGTGCAAACTAGTACTATGACAGATATAGACTGACATTAAATGTAGACACTAAAATATTATAATAGAAACAATGTATTGATGTTTAATGAGTTTAGGAAAATACTTAAGTAACGATAGTTATAGTAACGAAACAAAGTTTACCTGATATTACAGGTAAAAACACTTTTAGTGACCATTTGGTTACCTGTTAGACCGGTCATTTAGATAAAATAATGCCTAAAAATTAGCCTAAAAATTTGGAAGACCAGTCATTTAGATAAGATAATGCCTAAAAATTAGCCTAAAAATTTGGAAGTAAGTTTTGCATCAAAAAGAGTAAGTTAATTTAATAAATTAGTAACTTTTATGTCTCAAAAGGTAAATTGGAAATAATATGAAACTTACCTTTTCTTGAAAATAAATTACTATTTTAAATCTCAAACTTACTTTTAATGAGAAGTAAGTTTTGCATCTAAAAGAGTAAGTTAGTGGAATAAATCAGTAACTTTTATGTCTCAAAAGGTAAATCGGATGAAACTTACCTTTTCTTGAAAATAAATTACAATTTTATATCTCAAACTTACTTTTAAAGATAAGTAAGTTTTGCATCTAAAACAGTAAGTTAAATCAATAAATTAGTTACGTTTATGTCTCAAAAGTTAAATCGTAAAAATTATATGAAACTTACATTTTTTTGAAAATAAATTACTATTTTACATCTTAAACTTACTTTTTAATAGTAGTAAGTTTTGCACGTAAAAGAGTAATTTAACTTAATAAATTAGTAACTTTTATATCTCAAAAGGTAAATCAGAAATAATATGAAAATGATCGTTTTTTTTGAAAATAAATTACTATTTTACATCTCAAACTTACTTTTAAAGAGTAAGTTTAGTTGAAGTAATAGTAAATTTTTATGCAATATTAGTAAATTTTATGATAACATAGTAAATTTGATTAATGATCAAAATTTACTTGTTTGTGGTATTAATTTACTATTTTACTTTAAAAACTTATAAGAGTAAGTTTAGTTTAAATAATAGTAAACTATATAATAACATAGTAAATTTGATTACTGATCAAAACTTACTAGTTTGTGGTAAAAATTTACGATTTTACTTTAAAAACTTATATGAAACTACTATTAGGAAGTTTACTTGAAATAGTGCTAAAATTTTTTATTAATGATTGAAATTTAACTTAATAAATTAGTAACTTTTATGTCTAAAATATTAAATCAGAATATATATGAAAGTTATTTTTTTTCTAGGAATAAATGAATTAGAACTTTATATCCCAAAGTTAGTTTTTAGAGAGTAAGTTTAATTCAACTACTAATAAAATTCTATAGAATCATAGTAAATTTTATGATAACATGGTAAATTTGACTAGTGATCCAAATTTACTACTTTGTGGGATAAATTTACTAATTTACTTTAAAAACTTATATGAAACTAGCATTAGGAAATTTAATTGAAATAATGCCAAGAATACTATTAAAAAATTACTATTCACATGACCTTATAAAATGTGTAATAAAATTTGTCTGATTATAAATTTTGAATTATTTTTTAATTTTTGAAAAGATTGAAAGTTTGGTTTACAATAATAATAAATCATCCCGAGCCGAGTTATATATATAATGGTAGTTGTCTATTCATCACAAATTCTATAAGTTAATCCATATGAATACAATAAAATGATAAAATTTTAATAAATTGATTATCAAGATCATACGTATAAAAGTTGAAATTATATTAATGTAGCATAATCTTTGAAAATTATAGTAAATTCATCTATATATTAAGTTGCGTAACTTTCAGAAATCTCTAGTGAAAATTATGTATATGGCACAAGTTTCATGCAATGTTTACAAAACGCATGCACTATGTCGATTTTCAAACCATAATCATCAAATTAATGTAAATAGTCAACAAATTTCAGATTTTATTTCAAATTGTACGCATACCCCAATCTCCATCTCCAAGTACCGAAAGCAATTGATAATAGTACAATTTTTTTTTTAATATCTTTGAGGGAATTCTCTCAATCGCAACCCATTAGGAGATCATGTTCCACTTTAGAGTGGTCAATCAATCATACAAATAGGTTGAGGGGGCAATTGTATTTTAGTCTGAATTTAATAATTAGTAATTTGCTATTCGAGATGGATTTATTGATGTTGGGATCGGTACTTACAGTAAGAGTCCCAAATGATCAAGAATTTAAGAAATAAACAAAATTTACCTTTTAACATAGTATATTAACTAGTAAGTTGAATTCAAAAAATGGTAAATTTTATTAAAAATAAGTAAATTTATTTGTTGAAAACGTAAATTTTCATTAATGGTTGTAGCTTACTGGTTTATGAGATATACTTACTAAATTTCTTAGTAAACTTATTAATAAGTTGAATTCAAAAAAAGGTAAATTTTATTAAAGAAGAGGGATAATATCAGAAACCTCCCCTGAGATTTCTCTAAATATCACCTGGCACTCCTAAGGTTTTGAAAATATCACTTACCTCCCTTATTTTTGTTATCTGTGTAAAAAAATTTATAAAAACCCCAAACTATCCTTTTGCTCATTTTGCTAAATAAAAACACTCTTAAACTACTTTGTTTGCTCCAAAAAAAAAACCACTTAAAAAACAATTTCTACTTATACCACCATATCACAAATCAATAATCCAAAAAAAAATTAAAAAAATAAAAAAAGATACTTTTAAAGAAATATACTAGTATCAATTCAACTATATATACTTAAAACTAATTTCTTATGAGCCTTTTTTTTCCTAACATCTTCACAACTCGTGACCCAAGTCTTTAAGTTGTACTAATTGATTATAAAAGTCAACTCAAAATAAATAAAAAAATGATACATTCATACTCCACATTATCACAATTAGAAAACAATAAAATTTAATTTATTACAATTTATAAATAAAAAATGGTACAGCCATCCAAAAAAATGAGTAAAAGAGAATGTTGGATAAAGAAAATATAGAAGAAAGTGACTTTTGATTTTTTTCTTTAATTTTTTGACATCCATTTATTTGATATGTGAATTATGTACCAAGTCAAGGTTAATATGGTCATTTTACAATTGCTAGGGGAGGTGAGTGATAATTTTAAAACCATAGGGGTGCCAGGTGATATTAAGAGAAGTCTCAGGGGAGGTGTCTGATATATATCCCTAAAGAATAAGTAAATTTGTTTATTGAAAATGCAAATTTTCATTAATGGTTGCAGTTTACTACTTTATGAGATATACTTACTAAATTTCTTAATAAACTTACTGATAAGTTGAATTCAAAAAATGGTAAATTTTACTAAAAAGTAAGTAAATTTTCATTGATGACTATAACTTACTGCTTTAAGAGATATATTTATTAAATGTCTTAGTAAACTTACTAGTAAGTTGAATTCAAAAAAAGGTAAATTTTATTAAAAAGTAAGTAAATTTATTTGTTGAAAAAGTAATTTTTCATTGATGACTATAACTTACTATTTTAAGAGATATACTTATTAAATTTCTTAGTAAACTTACTAGTAAGTTGAATTCAAAAAAAGATAAATTTTATTAAAAAGTAAGTAAGTTTGTTTATTGAAAACGTAAATTTTCATTGATGACTATAACTTACTGTTTTAAGAGATATACTTACTAAATTTCTTTGTAAACTTACCATTGCAATATTAGAAAAGTCACTAAAAATCGAATTTGTCACTAAAGACGGTAAAAACTTGCTATTGCAGGTTATCTCCCTAGCGTTACCATAACTCGCGTTACTATAGCATAGTCCATGAGTTTATTGTAATTTATCCCCTTAAGATATATCTGATTCTCACTTTACCCCCTAACCTTTATTTGCTATCATTTAGCCCCCTGGGAGACAAAAATACCCCTCTCCTATGTTATTTTTGTCATTTTTTTGGGGTCTCTTTTCTTTTTGTTTCCAAATTGGTTTTCTTTTTTTAAATTTTTATTTCTAAGAGATTAATAAATTTCTCTAACAAAAAATTTAGAATGTCCATGCTCTAATTTCCAAAATTGAATATATATATATATAATTTTTACAAATTAATATCATCTATTCTCTAAATTAAGAAATCAAGAAAAAATAGTTTATTCTATTTTCTTATAATTATACCATCATAGTTAACAACCCATTTGTACAAATTACACATTCACATGTCAGTATTGAATTTTTTTTGTTATTTTTCCTATAATGAGGTTTTATTTATTTGAATCTTTTTTTGCATGCCATTTTCTTAAAAAATAATAAATTTTTAGTGTATTTCCTAACACGTATACTCATCTCCTATAAAATTTTATGTGTATCAATTAGAGTGGTTAAGATCAAATTACAGGTAAAAGTTCAATGATTAAAGATAATAGAAAATTTGAAAATACGAACTTAGTAAATAAAAGGGTATCTTTACAAAAAAGCCTCTCTCTATAAGAGTTCTTTCTCTCTCTAGAGAGCAAAATCTTCCAATTTTGGTCACAGTTTTATTCAAAGTTTGAAAACATTATCAATTACCACACGTTCCCAAATTTCTACCCATTACCAAATTTCTATCCATTTCAAATTCGGGATCCTATCTATGATTGTAGTTTTTCGAATCCTTTTGCTTTATGAAAATTAAATTTGGTTTGGTAGAAATGGATATATCTCAGAACTCTTTGGTTAGGTTTTGTATGTGTTTTGAGGGACTATCTAATCTAAAGTTAGCCTCAAAACCCTTTGATCAGTAACCCTATAATCTGTCATTCTAGTAGATAGATCTAATCTCTTGGCTTTTTTGGGATCATCATTAGGTTTTACTGAGGTCGTCGTTTAGTGTGCTTGTTTCTAAGTACTTTGAAGTAGGATATATAGAGAGTAAAACAAGAAGATCTTTGGTTCAAGAGGAGATCATTTGGAATTCTACATTTGGAACGGTCAGTGGAATGGCGAAGGAGATTGAGGATTTGGAAAAAGTTCTGAGGAAATTCAATCTTCGAGAAGGAACAGGGAGGGTTTTGTTGGAAGAGAAGGAAATTAATAGGAGTTGAAGAATGCCAATTAAGTGTTATTGGGAAAGTTGTTGGGGACAAAATTGCAAATCTAACAGAATCAAAAGCTTTGCAAGCAATATGTGGAAACATTCACAGATTTGAAGGTTACAGAGTTGACAGTCAATATGTATCAATTCACTTTTGGTAGTGAAGCAGATCTAGAAAGAGTGATCGCAACAAGGCCGTGGATGTACAATGGCCAACCGTTGGTGGTGCTAAGATGGAAGGAAGGGCTGGAACGTGATGAAAAAACTTTTGAAAAAACACTTATATGGGTGCAACTATGGAATCTTCCACTGCATTGGATTACCAAGGAGGTAGGAAGAAAGATTGGCAAACTCTTTGCTGGAGTTAAAGAGGTAATCCTACCAGTTGGGGAGGGGGGAATATGGTAACCATGTTAAAATTTTGGCTAAAATAGATCTGACTTAACCCCTAATGTGTGGAACTATGGTTAAACTAAATGAGGCTATTAAATGGATTGAATTTAAATATGAAAAATGTCTAGATTTTTGCTTTTGCTATGGAGTAATTGGCCATAATGAACGAAAATGTAATAAGAAAGGGAGTAACATGGATAAGGAAGATCAATAAATGCTAGAAATCCAACTAAAAAGAATTAGTTTTCACCAAGTGGGGAGAGGGAGGAAAAAGACAACCCTGGTGAATCTACCAACAATGAAGACACAATAAACAGAGAAAATATGTTATTGAAATACATTGAGGAATATCATTTGAAGGAGACTACTAAGGGAAAAGATATTTCTAATCTAGACCAGGAGTAGAACTTTCTAGGAAAGGAAGTAATTACAGATGGAGAAGGTTCAGGTAGAAAGGAAAGGACAGTGGTTAGTGAACCTAATGACTTGGGGCTTCCAGGGAATAGTGGTGGTAATCATTTGTGGGAGAAGATGGATGTTGCTATTTAGATGGGTGACATCGAAAGTGTTGAACATTTTGCTGAGATTGATAAAGAAATGGTTATGTACGATCAAGTGTGGGTGGATGGGAATCCAGAAGGTGAAGAGGGAACTCAGAATAAAGTAAAAAAATAAAAAAAACTAAGGCTGCTAGTATTTGATAGGGTGCATTTTAGTTGATTAATTGTGTTAATATTTCCTAATTATCTAGGCTAAAATTTCATTAGTGGGTGGATTCTACTGAGTTTGTGTATTATGTGGTTAAATGCAGGAATTTGTGGAAAAAGGTGTTAAAAAGCTTTAATTCCAGAAGTGGTCCTGATAGTTAGGCGCGGGTACGCCTAAGTCATATGTTCAAGGCTGAGCTGTCAAAGATTCCAAGTTCACATGGGTAGTTTCCAAGAATTTTAGGATTCCAAATTTGAAGACGTGTTGGAGTCAACTTGTTGGTTTTCCTATTTAGTAATTTATTTTCATAGGAAACTACTTTAATATTTGTATTAGGAATTGGGAGTTTGACTCTTTTTAGAACTTTCCTATTTGATTAGTATTTGGAGTTTTCCTTTTCCGTAATAGACGGGAATTAAGGGAAGTCTCCTAGTTGATATAGAATAGGTTTTCTTTTTATTTGGTAACTTGGCTCCCCGCAAGAAGGATTTACTTTTGGAAGGTGACCAATACCTTTGATTGGTCACGTACAATTGCTGGTGAAGGAGACTTGGGGAGACAAGAAAGAAAACGATAACATTGCTTTTCGTCTTTTTTCCTTGGCTATTTTTTCTTTTCTTTTGAACACTAGCTATCGATAGCCTTTGTCTTCTTCGCTTTTGCTATATTCAATTGAACAAGACAAGACATGGCTTTGTTGATTTCCATTGAAATCTTTGGTGGAGTTTCTCACGTCATGCGGGCTAAGTTCCTCGTCTAGTCAAAGATCAACTCGACGACGCAGTCCAAAATATCTGTGAGATCTAATCGATTTGTCATTTGTTCGTTTAAATCTTTAGTATTTATACCTTCTCTGTTTTGTGTTAATATGATTGTTTAGTTGGTTGAATGTCAAAGGCGCCTGATGTTCATATTGACTTGATAATCTACCGCCAATTTAATTTGCTAAATCCGTAATTGTTTAGTAGATTAATATTAGTGGCAACTGACGTGTAAGCATGTTAGGGGGACGTATGATCTAATCTAAATGAACCCTAGTAGTGTGTTTGTTGGTTAGGGTTTGGGCTTTTCTAATTCTTAATGCAATTGAGAAATTAAATCCTACGGGCGTACCTAGGGTTGTTTCTTAATTAGGGGTATTTAACGGGCATATCTTACTTACCTAAAATCTAAGGAAGAGTTGGTCGTTTGAGAGGTTTCCGGCGACTATAACCAACTTATTAATGATTTAAATGAACCAATATTGCATCAATGATCAGGTATATGGACCGTGTCTAAGTAGTTGGATCTTTGACTAGAATTCATCTCTTATATATTTCATTCTCTTTTATTTTAGTTATTTGGTCTTGTTATTTGATTTTTAATTAATTCTTCATTGTCTCAAAAATCCCCCAATTTCTGGTACTTGAAAAGAAACGAAATTTTCCCCAGTCCCTGAGGAGACGATCCTATTCACCCTTGTACTCAAAATTTATATTTCCTGGAGTAGGTATTTATTATTGCACCGGCTCGACACCTGTCAGTATTCAAATTTGTGATGAAGTCGAAGAAGAAAGTGCTGATTCTAGTAATAAAAAGCTAAACAAGGTTTTTGGCAGACCTAAGAGTTGGAAAAGGTTGATTCAACTTTCAAGAGGTGAGGAGGAGGAAACCATTTTCTGATATCTCTAATGTGAATATTATTCAAGATAAAGGCAAGAGGAAGTGTAGTATTGATGAGGAAATTAAGCATGGTGGAATGGAGAAAAATTACAGGAAAATTAGGAAAACTGTAGTGACTGTGGATTCAAGATTAGATGGAAATGTGGAGGGGTCCTACCTTAATGGGGCCCCAAGTGGAAATGAGAGCTGTGGTGTGGAACTGTCGAGGAGTGGGGAGCCCCTTGACAATTCCCCAACTTAAGAAGGTTGTGAGACTCCACTCTCTAATGTTAGTTTTTTTGTCTGAAACTAAAAATGAGAAATCTGTTTTAAATTCAGTTAAATAAAAAATCAGGTTTGACTATCTTTTTGTAATGGATCCTATAGGGAAGTCAGGTGGATTGGCTACTCTTTGGAGGAAAGAGCTCAATGTTAAGAAAATTCTATTTACAAGTTTTACTATTGAACTTTATATAAATGACCAGGAAAAAGGGCAGGATTGGTGGTGCATCTGTGTCTATGCTAGTGCTGATGATCAGATTAGAAGGGCTCAACCGGAGATTTTAACTAGAAGGAAAAGGATTTGGGATGAAAAATGGGTTATTATGGGGGATATGAATGACATTGTTTCGAATGAAGAGAAGTGGGGGGGGGGAGGGTTTGGACAGAAGGGAGATTTAAAGACTTTAAAAACTTTATTAATAATAATAACTTGATAGATATTGGCTTTAAAGGTAATCCTTGAATCTGGTCTAATAAATGGGAACAAAGGAGGAAATTAAAGAAAGATTGGATAGGATTTTAGGGACTCATAATTGGGGGGTTTACAACAATCCTTCTTGTATGCATATTGAAAAGAACCTCAAACCATAGCATGCTTATTTTGACACTAATCCTACTAGTAAAAGATGGAGAAAGAGGTTCATTTTGATAAAAAATGGTTGTTATACAAGGGGGTTGAAGATGATATTAGGAAGTCTTGGAATATAAATATAAAGGGGTCCAAATTTTTTAAGCTTAAAAACAAATTAAGAAACTGTAGAATTAATCTTATAAAATGGTGGAAAAAGAATGACACAAATGCCGAAAAATTAAGTAAAAAGATTAAAAAAGAAATTGAGGAAACTAGAAAGAGTGAATGGTGGGAAAAAAAGAATCAGTGGCAGACTTCACAAGCAACAGCAGATACAAAGAGGAAGTCCATTGGAGTCAAAAGACTTGAGTAAGTTGGTTGAAGGAGGGTGATAAAAAACACAAGTTACTTTCATGATAGAGTTGCAAGCAGAAGGAAAAGAAATCAAATTTTGAATTTGAAAAGAAGGGATGGAAGCTGGTGTGATAATAAAGAAGAGATATGCAGGGAAATTGTAGACTATTTTCTGGATATATTTACATTAGATCACTCACTGGACTTTTCTGAGGTATTGAAGGAGATTCCATAGACTGTTACAAATGGAATGAATGCCAAATTGATCAGGCCTGTAATTGAACAAGAGATCATGAAAGCTCTATTTTTCTATGCATCCAAACAAGAGTCCTGGACCTGATGGTATGACCTCTTTCTTTTTCCAATATTATTGGAATATTGTGAAAAGTGATCTGATTGCTGCAATTCAAAGTTTTTTCCATTCTAGTAATCTTCCTAAAGCTACTAATGAAACTCTCATTAGCTTAATACCTAAAATTGAGTCTCCTTATTTGGTCACTCATTTTAGACCCATCAGTCTTTGCAACACCCTTTACAAAATCATTGCCAAAATACTTGTTGATAGATTTAAGCATGTTCAAATGGTTGTATCAGTCCTAATCAATCAGCTTTTGTATCTGGAAGGCAAATTATTGACAATGTGATAGTTGCTCATGAGTATATACATTACTTGAATCTATGAACAAGTATTTTGGCAATGATTTTGTAAAAGGTGTTGCATGTTCAAATGGTTGTATCAGCCTTAATCAATCAGCTTTTGTACATGGAAGACAAATCATTGACAATGTGATAGTTGCTCATGAGTATATATATTACTTAAATAACAAGAGATATGGGAAGGAGGGATTGATGGCCATTAAACTAGATATGTCTAAGGCATGTGACAGAGTTGAGTGGGTTTATTTGGCTAAGCAGTTGGGCATATGTCTAAGGCATGTGTAATTTCTATATGTACGATATGGTTCATTGGGCAGTCCTTTACTCCAAATCATAAGGACAGACACTTCTAAGCATCCATCTAATCATATACACATTAGTCGTAGACACATGCATATATAACGGGCCAACTATGCACGTCATATAATGATGTAGACATGCACAAATCAGTTATAGATGTGTGCACACAAATAAGAAAAATGTACACACCACTTAACTATCATATGTGCATATCATTATTGCATACATGTACACAAAAGTAAAGGGATGTGAACAAAAAGGGAAAAAAATCCAAACCCTTGATAGAAACTGTGAATCATTGGATTAATTATAGCATGGATTTATCAGTAAGACAACACCATGGCCTATGGAAGTCATTGCAAATATTTTTCTTATTAATACAAATAATTTTAAACCTTTTCACACCGAAATCAATTTTCTTATTAATGCAAATAATTTTAGTACATGAAGGTGGTAATTTTTACACAAAAAGATGGCAAATTTCATTAATTTCCACGTAGAAATATAGAAAGTCCCTGCAACAGCACTTTCTTTCTCATTATGTGTGTGGTGTTTTGATTTTAAAACTTCAAGAGTCTTGGGTGATATTAGGATAAATCTCCGGGGAGGTTTTTCATATTAACTCAAAATAAAATTTCAATCCTTTTCATAGTCTGATCAACATAGACTCGAAAAGTCAAAAGTCAACCATCAGTTTTCCAAGTCATCTCTAGTATATAATCCGACGGGACAGAACTTAATTTCATGGAGAAAAAGTTTTGCATGAAAAAGGGAGAATGAATGAGGAAAAGGACTGTTGGAAAATATTACATCATCCACGAATTTTCCGTATTAGTACATTTTGCAAAAGTTTTTGTACATCCTTTGGTATTAGTAATAGTTTATCCTTTTGCACGACTTTCCTGTCGGACAAATTGCGTGACTGTGAATTTAGTACTACTTTAGATGCTGGATTAATTTTATATTACACTGACAGTATATACACTTTCACCATTGGATACATAATACATAATTTGATTTGAATTTGAAATTCAAATTTTGCATACATGTCAAAATCATGCATCCAACTGTGTTACTGTGCACACTATACTGTTAGTGTATATAAAATTAACTCTTAACTATTTATGCTTTACCCACAACTTATTTGGCCCCTTATTTTTCTTCCCTTAATCCAATTTAACCTTCATGCTCTAACCTAGATAAATTTTTGTCCCTCTATTTCTAAGACAATGCTATTCCTAGACAATTGAAAGAAAGTACCCGAAAACATCTTCAAGCAACATGAACAAAAAGACTAGCTATGACAAAGTTAAATCGTAAAGGACTGGATTTATTAAATACAAAACATAAGAATCCAAACATTGATAAACGAGTTTAAGTTGTGCCAGATTTAGAATTTGAAGAGTCCAAATGCGTTACTTTTGCTTGAACAATAGTAATGCCTTGTGGGTAAGAAGTAAAACAGCTCATTGCAGCAAAAGCATCACTGCTTACGAAATTATGAAAAGAGTGTGTTTGTTTTTGTTATCGGGTGTCAAGTGGCTGGCTCTAGTGATAGTTGACTCGCAAGTCTTGTGGTAAACGGGCTAATTCATGGCCATGAAATTGTTTCCACTGAAGTCGAGACGAACCAAGGATAAGATTCCCAAATGCTGGCGATATCATCCCAGTGGAACCCATCTTGAAATATTCAAAGCAGTTGGGCAACTTGAAAAAAGGCTAGCAGGTTAAGACATAGCTATATACCTATCAACACTGTAGGACATCTCATGGGTGCAGAACTGGAAATACGCCAACCTCATATTCTAGCAAAACTTTCTCTTGAATTAAATGGATTTGCAAGTGTATACTGCTGTATGGTACAGGATGATTAATGATTTTCCTCCATCTCTGATTAAAGCTGTGATTGAAGATTTGAATAAATGAATGAATGTACTGTTTTCTTCAAAAAAAAGAAATTTTTTTTTCCCCTCAAAGCAGGGACTCTTGTCGGCGGCAACGCCACGAGTGACGCCTGTCCATTGACACACAGATAATGCAGCAGACCAGTTTGTGGCTGAGGTTTCAGAAGTGATTAGAGGTTTCAAGGGAAGGAGTGCATATTTTCAGTTGTAAGAGAATTATGGTAATTCAAGAATTTGTGCCCCTACTAAAATACTTCAAAGGCAAATAGCAATTATTATAAATTTATAGTCAAATATTCATGATTTCTTATAACTTGACATTCTTGGACTCCATTAGCATATTATTGTAAGTTTTTTGGTGTAATTGAAGGTTAAAAGGCTAACAAGAAGTAAGCCATAGTCTTAAATTTTATAATTTACTGAGTTTAAAAAAAAAGTGATTGTTGAAAATACACGTTAGATAAAATATAAAACATTGCATTTTGCTCATTTTCTTATGTCTTGGTCATCATATTTTAATGTTGTATTTAATGAAAATTTCAAAAATTTAGTATTGTATACGGGCATTTTCAAACAAGTTTGAACACCATACATGAATGTCTTTTCAAGGCCATAATATTGATATAGACGAATTTGTTTGTCTACTTGCCTATTTCTTTCATATAATAACTTGCAGAATGTGGTGAAATTAAGATATGTTGAAGGCATATGGCCAACTTTGCGATTAAGAAAACTAAATCCAGTACTTGTACGAGTGTGAGAGTTAAACATGACAAAACATATTTTAAAGACAAAATGTAAATAGTGTCCCCAGTGAAAAAATTTCTGGTTCCACCACTAGTGATGGTCTGAGGCTACGTTCAAGACAGTTGAAAATATTTTGGAAATTGTCGTCATGACGATTTGCAACTTCGGATTGGGGCTCACGTTGGCAAAAAACTCAGCGGTTAGCACTCATATTATATACTCTGTAAAAGATTTAGGCACCGCCATAATATTAACACGAAAAAAGGGTAAAGATGCACTATCCATTATTTCATTTAGTACATGGGCACTTGAAAAAAAAAAAACATTTCAATCGTTTTAAAGTCTAGCCACACGATTTGAAAAAAGAATCTTAAGTAAACTAACATTTTTCCAAGTCATGTTTAGTATGACTAACCATTAGTGATGAGCACCACTTAATTTCATGAAAAGACTGTTGGAATTTGGAAAGTTACATCGTCTAAGAAACTTTCTAGGCACGCAATCTTTTTCAGTAATACATTTGCAGAATTTAGTACATCTTGGAAACTTATCATACAGTGGGAACATTGGTAATCTCCCTGCTTTCCATAACTTTCCTATTTGGTAAATTGCATGCTTCTAATATTTAGTGTTGATTTGCCGGCCACATTTTGGTCCATGGTTAATTCATTGTTGACCCAATTTACTTCTTGATGCTTCAACTTTGATGCAAATTTTGTTTCGTATATTTCTAGCATACTGTCCTACTTGTAGATATGTCATTGAAAGAAAATACCCGTAAACTTCAAGTTACAGGAACAAGGGAAGACTAACCACGAGTCCATGCCAAAGTTAAGTCGTGAAGGACTGATGACCCGTTTGGCTTGCTAAAATAAGAGCTGAGTACCTAAGGGTGTAATTAGAATTTGGGCGGGTTAGATGGCGGATTGATTAGTTTGGTGGCTATTTATTTTGGTTTGGGGTTACTCAACTGTGCCGCAAGTCATATATCGGTTGTGTGGTTGAAACCATGTGGATAACTCAAACCCACGTAATCCAAATATGATCCAATATATTATTTTATATATTTTAATACATAATATTCTCTCACATACATTTATATACATAAAATGATTTTTCTGCCCTATACATAAATCCTGTTTCATATACATAAACATATTTTCACACACTAAAACACTTCCACACATACAAATATACATTCGGTTATTAATCTCGTATCGATGGAAATAGACATTATTTTCATTCACACAAACATATGGCTAAACACACACTAATATACATACTAACTTTTAAACTATTTGGATGGACAAATTTAATGTAAAAAATCCTTTTCAAAGACAATTATCAAATAGCATGTATAAAATGTCACTAAATTGAACTGAAGAATTGTAAAATTCAAAGCAAATCTGGTCATACGTAGATGCTTACTTTCACATGGTCTAAAGAGGCAACAGTCACTTGTCTTGCAATGTCTTATGCTATAAATTATCAATTACTACAAAATAATATTGTTGTGGGTGACACCGGGACTTTTCATGAATGTGGATGATTAAAAAAGTAGTTCAACCGACTATGATAATTCTTAATAATAGTTGAAACATAAATTTGGTCAGGCTCCAAGTGAGCAGCAAAGTATTCCCCACTTTTTAGTTCTGAAATTTTTTTGATGGGAAAAAATAATGACTTATTTAAGAATAGTAAGAAAAAGAACCGTTGATAGGGATGAAAAAAAATTTGGAAAGAATTTAATTTGATTTTTTAGGAATAAAATAGAGATTTTAAGATTAGAAAATTAAATTTTTTGTGTTCCTGATACATATTGGAGATGGAAAAATTGAGTTAGAGGAAAGAGTTAAAGACTAAATTGTCATTTCTAACTTTTCTTAATTTTTGTCCCCAATTCATATTAAAGAAAAATTAGAACAACGAAAAGAAAATGGATTAAAGTTGATGGGTGCATTAATTAAGAAAATGGTTGGGTTAATTGAAAAAATAAATAGTTATAGTTGGAAAAGTAAAATGAGATTACTTAGCTCATCCTCTTTTTTCAAAAAAAAAAGATAAAAATATTTAGTACAGCTATGTTTTATCTTGTGGAAAAAAGTGGGTTATGGGTAGGCTGGCGTTTGTGACGCTGCTTGGTTGGTAGGTGACATACCAATTGGTGAAGGGTTGGGTGGATAACCAGTTATGGGGACACTATTTTCTCGCCTGCGTGAAACCTAATAAAAAATTGTCATTAACATCCATTGTGAGTATCAAAGGGCACTTGACAATATTCTCAGACAGACAAATCGCATTAATTTTGAACAGAGGGAGTGATAGTGTGATGCGGATGCTACTTTGTCTCCATGGTGGGCTTGGTATCATTTTAGGAACGTGTGGATGCTGCACCCTCTTGCAGGAGTTGGCTGAGCAGTTTAGAGCTAGAGTGATGATGCACGAACAGTTTTCATGGGTCGACAGGTGGGATCTATGCTTCTTCTATTGTGGGTGTTGGAGATCATTGTTGTACTCAGGCTCAGGCTTTAAACATTTTCATGTCTCGTTGGGCTGTCTTCTTGTAAAGACTTCCATCAACAAATCCATAACTATAGATGTCACATTTCTTGGCACTGGCCTTTAAATCCATGACTCTACATAGTAATAACAATTAAACTTGACATCATGCCAACTAAAATAGAATAATAGATCAACATTGTGATACTTTGTGCAACCCCAATTTTTCAACACACAGACATTTCTACTATATTTGTTTTTGGCTCAAATCAGGATATTTGTGGAAGCAAAATACATAATAGAGTGTGAAATCATTAGATTAATTTTTATTCAAAATTATCACCCAAAGAGCCAAGAGATATATACTATAGGAAGGAATTTTACCAGATTACCGAATTTAAGGTTACATGTGATATACTGACTTGTATTTGTATTCTCAAGTCCAACAGCAGTAAGAATGCAAAGTCACCCACGCAGAACTATATATCAACGGTCAACAGAGACGTTACTAGGCTTCAAATCACCAGTGACTACGGTACTGAATATCATCAGGAATGCGGTGCCATCGTGTATGTGATGCGTTATCTTCGAAATTGTAGAATATAACCACTTCTCAGGGAGTCCCATTGGGCATGAACTCAAGGAGCCATGCGCGAGAATCATCATTAGAGCAACTGCTGTGGCTTTTTTGTCAGGTTCAGTAACGGGTGCATAGTACCACGTTCCGCATCAGTAGCTCCGGCTGCTCCTTCAATATTGGAAGTGTTTCATTGTATTACCAATCTTCCATCTCAAAGGGCTACCTCTGTGAGCTGACCTTCAAAACTTGCTATAATAAATTACTCTCTGCATTGAAGCATGATTCATTTTGGGAGTTCTATAGAAATTCTTTCTTGGTAACTTCACCCCAGTGGCTGCATCGGCTATTGAACTTGAGGCATCAACAACAGTATCGTGTTGGGAGGTATTGAATCTAACTTTCCTGCGCTACTTATTACCGCTCCAACAATGCAGGAAAATGTGCTTCCCCTTTAGTTTACAAATCTTTACTTTGGAATTGTTGGGCTACGGGTGGACATGGAACCTAGGAGCTCCACAGTCCATATTGAGGCTGAAGGACCTTCCTTGTATGAGATTTGGAAGGAATTTCCTGCTAGATTATTAAAGAGACAGAAACCAAAACTGATAGCAAGAGGTTTAAAGCCTGTTTACAATAGGATCATCGAACCGTTTGTATAAGACAAATTCTTAACTCAAAGCAAAATGGCATACAATGCATTGAAATCCTAAAATAGCTATACACCAAAACTCAAAACTCTAGAGATGAAATCCAGAATTGTGGACAGGGCCACCTGACAGGAATTCAGTGACAGTCTATACCCATTGCAGCCCTTTAAGTTTTGATTCAAGTCCCACTGTCCCATTTGGGGAATTTGGAAGAAGATTCAGACTCAAAAGTATTAACATAGGTTCAACAATTTTACAGGTATACTGGGGTGGTCTGTTTGAATCAGATGGTGTATACCCTTAAGGTATTCTTCCCAAACGTTGCAGGTCATCCCCGAAAATTTGATTTTGGCTTAATATAAGGTAGTAATACTGTAAAGAACAAGTTTATTTAGCATGTGACATGTGGAATTAATCCTTGAAACTTTTACAGTGACTAATTGTATCAGGAATGGACCCCGTCAATGATTGTCTATGGCTAAATTTAGCTAGGTACTTGGGACTTGATTATTTGGTATCATGCCTTTGTCTTGGAACCTGATATGTAAAGAAGCTCCACGAGAGACTAGAAAAGATTTAATAGACTCTGGCGAATGTCGTTCGGCCTTGGTTGAAACTTACTTCAATTATCTTCACGGACACACATTTACATCAAGCAGGTGATAAAAACTCAGTTCTTGGGGACGAGGAATCACTCCTTCAATTATTAAAGGTGAGGCTAATGCCCAAAAGCCTTAGTATAGGGAGCAGGGAATAGCAGTGGAGTGGTTATAGGGCGGGACTGGCACTACTAAAGCTGAGAAGAATTGAGATCAAGGGTTGGTATAACCTACAAAGCCCGTTGCGGACAGGCTCAGACCATGCTTAGGGAGTTCAATATTTTTCTGGGAGATTTCCTGAAGAGACCATTGGCTGCTAAGTAAAGGGACATAGAAAGTTAAGTATGCCTACAGCTAAACCTCAGAACCCATATATTCCTTGTTCCTGCAGCTCTAGAATTTTAAGTTGTATGAGACTACCAAACTCTTGAGGGTAATACTTCTGAAATTACAAGTTGAAGCATGAGTACAGGTTGATACATAAAAAAGCAAAGGGATCAGGAGTTTTGAAACCATAGCTGATTATATATCAAAACAGAGACATAAAAGAACCTTATTTTGATCCTAAAATATGAGATTCTTGTATTGTGAAATATGTACACTTAACTATGGTAGAGTAGGGTATAATTTCTTCTGTCTTTTGAGGATTCTTTTTTGGATATGAACAAAGAAAGAATGAGAGCAAGGGAAGATTTTGGACGGTTTGGATCTACACACTAGTTCCTAGCGGGGGATAGCAGGTTATATCTTCTGAGGCTTTGGGATTCCATGTTTGCCTAAGATTATTCTCTAGGTGATAGTAGCTCAAGCATGGTTCAATTTTCGTGACTCTCTGGGGAATTTTGCCTGCAGGAAAGGCCAATATAGGGTGGGAGATTCAGATTAGCAATTCGTCCATACTTTTTTTTTTTGGCAGGTGCATGTTTACCTGTGAGATAGTTAGGCGCCCCAGTTCTGTTATGGTTAATTTACAATCTCTACTGGAATATGCCTGAGGGGCGAGGGACCACACAGCCCTAAACTACATGAAGATGGAGTCCTGCAGAGCTGCTATTTTATATCAACACTTACAGAGGAACATATCAAATATGCTGATGGGCAGAAGATTATCAAACAAACCATGAAGAAAAAATATTTATAACTTGATATGAAATCTGGAAAGGGACCATAATAAACCTGACCTTTAATATGGACGAGAATGTCAGAGGTAACGCTGAAAACGTGTGGCGTAAATTTTGACTTTTAAACAGTTGCGTGAAAGGTTGCACAAGAACCACATAGGACTTAAAATGTTCGTTACCCCTAGATGTCGCTGGTTTTCATTAGATACGCTGTATAAGGGCAGAATCGATGTACATTTGGTACTGTTCTGACCGAGAAAAAAAAGCTCGAAGTTCAATCAAGTTATTTTGGATTTCCATTTGATGATGGAGGGTGGCAGATAACACAGGGTGACAGTGAGACATTTGGTAGTATATTACCACTGAACTCATTTAGGCAGAGTTAGAGAGGAGTCTACATGACGAGATGTGCTGAGGAGCGACCTGGATAGATAGATTTGTAATGAAATGCAATCCATTTTCAAGGGAGAGATGTGAGGACGTCTAGATAGTGCAGAGAACCTGAAAACTGGTCCTTAACTTACAGACCAATTTCTTCAATTCTGAAAATTTGTCTTTTTTGATGATTCCCTGGGTATTAGACCAACAACCCTAACTACTCAAAGTTATTGTATTTGAAAATAATAGGGTGGGGATGTTGGGACAGAGCTATTGTTTTGCAGGTTTTAGAGTGGAGTTCGGGAAAATAGCCAGAAACCATGATGGGGTCCTGCAGGGGTCGTGATTCCAGGTGGAGATGTAATCAGCATGTAAATGAGCTATGGTCATGGGAGTTCTGTGATTCTTCCATAGGTGGGAAAATAGAAAAGATTCAAGTGTCAGGTATCATCCCAGTAAACTGACGCGAATATTTGGGCGGTGACTCTAAATCTACAGGCACTCCTGAAGTGATTCTGTCCATTGTACACGGAAATGCAGCCCCGTAGTTTTTTGGCTAAGGTTTTCGGGCAGTTAGAGGTTTCTGGGAAAGAGTGCATATTGATCAGTTGTGACATTGGTTGGCGTGAATTATGGCTACAAAACTAGTTGAAAGAAAGTAGTATGAAAGTAATGTTTAGAAAATTTTCTATCTTGAGGATCTACTGTTACTTAGTTCATTGACAACACTTTATATACACAAAATTTACACTGTTTGCCTCTTCATAGCAATTGTCGGTGAGGAATTGCATGATACATTTTGCCATACCAGGAATTTTGCTGTTTGCTATATTTCCATGAATTTGTCGGGTGGGGAATTGCGCGTGCAGTGCAAGGCCTGGCACGACCCGGATATGGACAGACATGGGTGGTAAGAATTGTAGACGCTAGGCCTCATCATCTTTATGCACAATACGTATGCGTATACTGTAAAGTACCGCGGAATTGAAATTTTTCGAGAGAATGTAAGATATAAACATTATTGTAATCTTACACTTTTTTATTTATTCAATTATACCCTTCTTTCTAATTTGATGTCAGGATTCATATGTAATTGTAGGATTCTAGAAATTTTCATTGTGGAATTTCTAATGACCAAAATCAATTGTATCATGTACTTGATAAAAAAACAGAAAAATATGTAATCATTATCATACAACTATCAATATCATTAATAGCAATCCCTTAATATATGAAAAAAGTGAAAAAAATTAGAAAATAATGCGTAAAGTGATATAAGTGAATAAACAAATAGATAAAAA